>JAOUQW010000021.1:1708843-1728421 GCA_028565825.1 Olivaichthys viedmensis | reverse complement strand
CTTTATCAAAATGTATTTAAGACAATGAAAAATATAGATTTAATGTAGTGTCCAAACTTTTCACTAGTACTGTGTATATATATATATATATATATATATATATATGTATGTTACATGTAGACCCAAGTGCATGTAAACATGCTGTTTAAATTATTGCCAAAATCGAAATGTTTGCAGTAATCTGATTATTTTACACATGTAAACGCACTAATTGAGAAAAGGTCATGTGGACTAAACTCACACCGTCATATCCTTGAACAAACTCTAATAACACTATAAGAGGAGGGGCTAACTGAAGGCGGAATGAGTTTGCAGTGCATTGTGGTAATGAGCTCTGATTGAGCGATGATGGAGACAGAAGGATGTGACGGACAATGACAGTGGAGGTGGAGGACCGTGTGCATCTGGGACGTTAGCGGGGGGGTCTTGCACTTACTCAGGCCTTTGGAAAGTGTGTCATCTGGATTGTCCTGTTGGTCAGTCAGCAAGAGAGAGCAAAACAACCACAAGAGCACAAAAGGTTACTCACACACTCTGGGAACGGCTTCTACCCCTGCATACGGCAACCATCGACTTCATACAGCATCAACACCAACACGGCAATAGAGCTATTCAAAAAATGCTGTTGTTTAGCAAGTGAGCTCGAGCTAGCTGTGGACAGTCGATGGCTGCTGTAGCCGGTGGAGTGGCGCCCCCTGCTGGCCCTGTGCCGCGTTGCCCTAGCCCTAACCGAACACTGCACGCTCATACTTACGGTCCACATCGCTCGTTTCCTGCTCGCTCGCCTCCTTGTTCTTGTAGAAAGGGAACTTGCGGGAAAAGAGGTTCTTTCTACGCTTGTCATTGAGGGACTGCTGAGGACGAGAAGGAGGGAGGGAGGGAGGAAGGGAGGACAAAAAGACAAAAAAGGAGAGGGGAGAGAAGGGTGTCTGATGTGCATGTGGAGGAAATAAAAGGATGAACGCTTCGGTGCTGACCTTGTGCAGCTCACAGAGTAAAACTACACATCTTGAATATAGGTTGATGTGAAATTGCGGGCAAATTTGATTCATCGACTATTTCCCAGTTATTAAAAACTGATGGACGTTTGCACAAAGTCAGCACAGACTGTACCAAATGAAGAACCGAAATGAGCACATAGAACACCTTGAGCCATAGACCCACACAACCAGAATGAGAGAATGCAAAGCAGGTAAAAGAGAGGACGAGGGGAACGAGAGAATGACATAAGGGCACCAAATGTTTCAGAGAAAAATCAAACAGCCAGCTGAAAAAGAGGAGAGGGGTTCAAGCGGGCTGGATTTGCTGATGCTCACAATAATTGGGTCTTTTTGCCTTCTGTTGACTTTAGAAGAAAATCTGAAATCAAAACTGACCTTATTTAAAAAACATTTTTTAACCTCATATCCCTGGTAATATTGTGTACAATTCATCAGTATTTTTGTTTTTCCATAGTCTTCCAACAAAACATGATGACTCTTACCCGCCTCTAAACAATATCTGATTTTTGATGATGTCACCATGCACACATGGGTGGGAAAAAATTATATTAACAAATAATATCATGTAATTTGTCACAAATCACAAATCCTGATGGTTAAACCGGTCATAAATTATTTCACGCCCAAATATCCTATTTTCCTTGAAAATACATCATGTTACAGAAGCAAAATGTTATGATTTCTGTTTCTCGTTGTCTTTAAAGTCACCCAAAACTAGTTTTGAGGACTATCCTGTTTCTATATTGAAGAATAAATTGCTTGATGTGGCAAAAAAACAATCAAACAACAGAAAAAAGGCACAGCAGCGCCAATACTTTTACCCTCATCAAGAAATCCAGATCCTGTGAATATGCAAATTTGAAACTTTCCCAGCGTAATAACAATACATTTGCATATTGGAACCTGACTGGCTCTTATATTTTATAACACAATACCTTTTGCCTGTCACATGTTCAGTACTAGCTCAGACTTTCCAATGATATCAGATCCCTTTTTTAAAAGAACGCGCTAAAACTGAACTTTTACTGTCTGCTATAAAACTACATTTTAAGTCTGCTAAATGCTGTAAACGTAAGAACTCCTGACAATTTCCACACCCGTCTGCGTACTCAAATCAATTCCCCCTAAAGGATTTAATCATAAAAAAAAAAAAACACACGCTTTTAGAACGTTTGGAGTGATTTTAAAGGAAGAATCTTAGCAATTATCAAAGCGAAATGACCAGACGTCCGTAGTGTTATGACCTTTACATCTCCATCCAGTCTTGCTTTTAGATCTCGAAACAGAAGCATAAAAATGTGTTTGAAGGCCGATTAACACAATCCTTTAATGAAATAAAAAAATATAAAAAAATTGCAAATATGCCGATATGACAAGTCAATATGAAGGTGGCCTAACGTGATATTTTCCCATTATCTAAGTTAGCATAGGCTAAAATAAAAAAATAGGTTAAAACCTCTCTCTCCCTCCCCCTCTGTCTCGCTCTCTCTCGCGCTCTCCCTCATGTATATATATACACACATATACATACACACATATACATATATATATATACATATACATATATACACACACACACACATATACATATATATATACATATATATATACACACATACGAACACTTGGCTGTCTTCCACAGACAAGTGAAAGAATAAAATAGCAGAAAGAATAAAGCAGAAAGGAGAAATGAGATGAGACTTGAACAAAACGTAAAGTGGGTAAACCTCGGAATCTTCCCCCTTTGCATTACTTTTATTCCTGCAGACCAGTAGTCACCCAAAACTTGTTTCAAAGACCATACAATATTTTCGATATGAATTAATAAATTGTTTGATGTTGCGTTTGCATACTGGAACATGATTGGTTCTGATTTTTCGCAGTAATTGTCTGTCTATCACATGTTTTCAAAACGAACTCGGATTTGATTCGGATGAGATTTTCCCGCTCCTTGTTTCTTAAAAATAATGCAGTAAAACCACTGCGGTGACCATTTGAACACTCTGACCCCTCAAATTCCCCTGAAAGGACTGAATCGTTAAAAAAAAAAAACTGATTTAATTATAACGTTTCGGGTGACTTTAAGAAAAAGCACAATGGTCGTGTTTCGGTAAAAAGGAAACCGGTAATTCGGTAACTTTGTTTTGGAAATATTTCCAGAAAAACAAACCTTTAAACCAAACATGTGATACTACTGAAATGTCCAGGAAGCATACAATACCACCTAGAGTAGCTCATCAGCAGGGTGGGTTTAGCGTGAAGAAAAGCACAGGTGAGCGCAGGGGAGGGATGGTATGAGAGTGGATGAGAAAGACGAGTGTCATACAGTCATACGAGCAGTCCAACGTCAATGGCAAGCGTATTTTGTCCTTTGTTTTCCACTCATGCATGCCTGGTTGGGGAGTTAAGCTGTAGAGTGGTCTACAATTTGAATGCATTCGAAACACTGCTGTTATGCGTGTTATAAAAGAACACCTAAGATCTGGTGGGTCAGCAGGGGGCGCTGTTAAACATGCTGTTAACTCATCACACACATTAGCGCATTACAGTACATTATTATTAAGGCTGCAGCGACTTGCACGAGTTAATATTGAAATCGTTAAACGTTCAAACATTCCCGTGTGTCAGTTGTTAAGGAATTTCCAATACGGGATTAATAGGAAGCTGTTTTTTAAATTCCAGAGTGAATTAAAACCACTCTGGAGATTTCATCATTCATCATAGGTGCGTGCATTTCCAAAATACGATGTATAAAGCTGCAGGAAAATAAAATACGGCGTGTACGCTTAAAAACTGAAGGAGTTCGGTCCTACGATAGCAGCACTTAGCACAACAAAGCTTAACATCACTGCAAGGAGGCTTAACCGCTTTACCCCATGTTTTTCTAGGGACCAAAAAATTTATAAAAACAAACAAATAAATAAATAAAATGATCTGAGATCTTGGAATTATAAGGTTTAATCTGACTTTTTGTTGTGAGTTCATGAGTTAATGTTATGACGCTGAATGAGTAGTTTTACACCAAAATATTGCTTCAAAGTATAAGAAAATTTCAAGTTGTATATGCTTTAACCTTATTGAGGATCAAAAACGGCGCAATATCTTGAAAAAAATCCCAGAATTGTCACATTTTCACCCTTAATTATTATTTTGGTGTTAAGGCATAAATCTGGAAGAAAGAAAATCATGTACTGGCCATTACAATGGACGCAGGGTCTGAAGGGGTTACCATAGCACCACCGTAAGACATTCATGTGGTTTTAAAGCGGTTTAAACCAGTGCATGAGTCTGACTAGTCCTTTGTGTATGGGATTGGCAATAATGTGTTGTTCTTTTGCAGCTGACGAGACTATATTTCTTTCAAACTGGATTTTTCCTGCCATAAAAAAAAAACACAATTGCATTGCTCGATCTTGAATGAGGCAATGATTCGGGACATCGTGTTGCTTACATGACAGATAATCCGATTAAAAAGAGACTCTGGGAATATATTTTTAAAGAACATTACACTGGGAAGCGTAAATGCTTTACTCGCTGCTTCGACACAGGTGCTCATCACGCGTCACTACGGCAACGCGTGCGGGTAGTGATGCACTTACCCCTTTCTCTCGCGACTTCGAGTTGAACTTGACCGTCTTTAACCTGGCTCTCTCTTTTTTCTCCACCCTGAGAGAAACACACAAACACAAACACAGAGGGTCTCGCAGGTCGCTAAAACCAGAATGCAGTTCGGCCAACTTTTAATAATCATAATAATAATAATAATAATAATAATATACAGTAAATAAGTATTGTGTAGATAACACGTGCTCATGATGTGTTACTCGTCCTTTAGGCTAGCCGTTTTATACCATAACGTATAGCTGTAGCGCTCGTGTTCTAGCTCAAGTAAGGAAGCAGTTTAAAGACTTAAAGGATAAAGGCGACTGGCTCATATGGTAGTTATTATAAAGCCAGTTTACGCCTGCAGGGCCTGACCTCCTTTTGCTGGGGATGACTCCCATCTCCTCGACCTCGCCCTCAGCGGTGACCTGCCGCGCCTGCCACCACTCATCATCGGAGGCGTTCACCACGTGCAGGATGTCGCCGAACTTAAAGTTCAGGCCCTGGCTGGGCAGGCCCGAGTCTTTGGTTTTATCATAGTCAAACAGCGCCCTGGTGAGAGGAACACAACATGTGCCATGGAATTAACAGTTAAGAAACCGAAAAGGTGACAGTGCTTCGAGTCTAATAAAATAAAATACCCTAAAAGTAGCCGATCGGAAAGGGGAAAATATTTAAATAAACAGAATATTCGCTATTTTATGACAATTATAATTGTTTATATAAACGATTACACAAACAATAATTATTTTACTTCTTCATTCCCCTGAATTTCTATTTCTTAAATTAATTAATTAATTAATTAATTATACATACATACACACACACGCACACACATATATACACACATTATATATATATATATACATACACACACACATATATATATGTATATGATTACATATATATTTAATTAATTAATATAATGTGTATATATATATATATATATATATATAAAAATAAAATAAATAAATAAAAAGTTTTGGTGTGTGATGTACCTGACATATAGCGATCTCTTCTGACTGGTCCTCAGTGAGCCTGACCCGGAGCTGATACTGCTGTTCATCATCTGTTCCCGCAGGTCATGGATCTTAGCTTCAAAACGGCTGTACTCTGCAACACACACACACACACACACGTCTCTTAAACATCTCTTCACACCTTGTGGCTCGGCTCTTGTTATGACCTGTGGGTCTCTGATTTGTTTTGTGATTTGCCTTTACTAAGGTTATGGAGGAAGGCGTGGCGTTCGCATGTTCTTTCTGTTTTCCACTCTCCTCTTTATTAGGGCCTTTTTCCACTGCAGAACTTTTGACACCAACAAACTGAAAACATGCTTTTGCATTGGCCACAAGTGACGTACCAAAGGTCACAGTTATATGTTTTGTGTTAGCGGATCAAGACTGACACCAAGAGGAGCGAATGGTACTTGGGGGCGGAGCTTGCTGCACTGTTCGTTGCCAACTGGTTATGCATACGGAGTGCCACCATACACACAAACACTGAATAAAAATGAAAGAAAGGACAGTCTGGTTCATTAGAGCTGTTTTTCAACCTGCACAATGTTTTTAAGTCAAACACTTTTTATTCATTTTCTGATCATTCGGGGTGCCAACTTTACGAAGATTTTAGTGCATTGATAAAGTGTGACATTATTATTTTCCCTCATATTTTCGTCAACAATCGAGTGAAATCCAAATCATTTTAATTGAATCACGGAAAATCTGCACCATCTCCTTCTTTGGTTAGCCAAACGGCCGATTAGACCAACGACCAATGTTAAAACCTTCTTCCATGTTGAAGAATGGCGCCGTTGTGAACTTAAAAATAAAAACTTTTACTGTCGTCTCTATGACCGTTCCACTCATTTCCCAGTTGGTGAAACACGAACTAGAAATAGGGTCTGTAGGTTCCCCGTTTGGGCCTGTTCCTGTTTTTGAACGTGCAGTAGGAAAAAACACCCTCAGGACTGGAACAACATGCAGCAGAGGTAAAGTGTTTTTTATATGCTCGGACAGCCTAAAATGAGTCACTTGTGTTTAATAGCAGGGTTTTGGAGAGAGGCTTCACAGAGAGGTGGCTTTTGAAGCGCAGGAGGGTGTAGCTGCTTATAGAGGCCTCAGAGAGAGAGAGAGAGAGAGAGAGAGACCTCTTTCATACACAAAAACCTGGGGCATCATCGGCATACAGACACAACACCAGAACATTACCGGTAATGTTTAGCCTTTGCGTCATTCACACTCGCATCTTTTAAACAGTATATTACCATGATGCTCATGCTCACACTCGCCTTGAAAGTCTAACTAAACAGGATGTGACGTTTAACAAATCAATGAATTTGGTAGAATGTATGTAAGTTTCAAACACTATACTTCATCAGCTGCGTCTTCCCCGAGTCTGCTGCTGATTGGCTCATAAATGACGCATCCCAGGCTGCATCATTCATCTGACACGGAATTTCATCCTCGACACAAATGGCTAACACGTTCCGCATTTCTGAATCGCTCCAATTTACAGCCATTCTCGTGTCCTTTTTTTCAGTTGACTTAAGGCTGGGGTTATAAGCGTACGTACACGCAAGGCGGCTGCCGCACGTATCTTGCGTTCATTTGCCGTCGATTGTCCACGCCTAAGAAAATGAACGCGACGCGTGCACGTGGTGCAATACCAGCGTAAATAGCGGGGGCAGTGAAGTGCAATGTGACGCTATGTTCGCAACACTGAACTAAACTAGTGCTGTGTCTCAAATTGCACAGTTATGTACTATTCTCGATAATGTTTGAGCATTAACACTAACCGGTTTCCCTATGGTTAGTGTTTTAATTATTTTGTAGCCCACAAAACCTACCGAAATGTCCGTTTTACGTACTAATCTGGATTTTCTTTCTAGATGAGTAAACACTTTTTTTTAGGTCACGGTATGCGATTTGAGACGCAGCTCATGACAACAATCACGGTGGTGTAGAGTTTTAAAGAGAAACTAAGAGAAGCTTGTCTGTGTGTTTTACATCTCCATGCTGCTGCACAGAGACGCGTGCGTGTCCCAGAATAGTTGCAAGAAATTTGCGGAACATTTTACAGGTGAACATGGAAACCTGCTCTGACCTGCCCTCTAGTGGATATCGCTTTTAATCCTCCAGATGCACAAAAGGTACGCAGGCGAGTATGTGAACAAGTATTGTTCCGTCTGTTGTCGCGTCACTGTGCTGATGTTTTAAATCAGTCACCTCAAAAGATATCAGCGAGTCTCTCTCGGTAAATGTATCGCTTCTGCTTACTGATAATTACCCGAGAATTTTAATCGGTCTCATCCCGGTCGATTGCTGGGTCAATCTTCCTGGGATTTCAACTTTGGCTTGCGTTCACACTGAACCCCCTTACTGCTTTATTACTGTTAAATTCTTTTCAAAAGTGCATGTGTGAAAGGCTCTAGAGTCAGAGAGAGAGAGAGAGAGAGAGAGAGAGAGAGAGAAAGAGACATACAGACAACAGAGAGGTGGAAAAAGGAGAAGTCATTTTCATTTATCTTTAAGTAGGTCTACTTTGTGTGTGAATGTGCAGCCATATCCACTTCTTCCTGCAGTAGAAACCTGACACCTGAGCATGCACCTGAGAAACTCGATCCTCACATATGTACATGGACACCACATGTACTCGCAGTTAACGTTATCTCTCTGCCACTTCAATATGGCTGGATGTGACGACAAAACTTGTATATAAAGGGATGTCCTCAGTCTTGCAATTATTCGTGAAATATAGCTGCACAAGTATATATATATATATATATACACACACACACACACACATACATTATATATGTATATATATATACATACACATATATATATATGCAAAGCCATGTATTTAACCACAAATCACGTCTTCCTGCTGAAAATTAGATGTTTTGCCCATTTTGACTGCAAATCAAATGTATTCCTGCTAAAATAAAATCCCTTCTCCGTCCAGAGACTCTCCGAGAGTCCGTCCCTCAAGCACCCCCCCGTAGCATTAGCTTTATAACAGACGTCCCGGAAGGAGGAAGAGCGTTTCCACGGCAGTGAATTCGAGGCTCGCGTCAGATCATCAAAGCGCACAACGGCCAGCGCAGCGTCAACAGCTCCATTTAAAACAACCACATTTTATCTTCAGCACGTCCTCTATATTCATTTAAGAGACTTGCATTATTACATAGGAGGAGTCGGAGAAAAGAACTTTATTTACTTGAAATTTTATATGCATGTAAGTGAATTTTTTTTTTACCGGACACCTTGTCCAACGGGATTTCAATTTGCAGAGTTTTTACCAGCTAACGGAAAACCCTGGGTTACAGATACATTTTCTGTGGCTGCTTTAATAAATCCAATCCAAAAAAAAAGATCCATGAATGCCGGCTGATCTTTAACGTGACAACTCAAGTTTGCTTGTTTGTTTTAATACATTGCAAGTCCTCTTACAATTGCAGTGAATAGCAATATAATCCCAAAATGCTATTTTTGCCCATATCATGCAGCTCCATCATTAAATACTCATAGTGCATTGACTCTCTGGTCAGTTTAAATCAATGACAACCTTATACGGCCTGAAAGCCCTTTCAGTATCACTTATACTGATGGCTTTACGTGTTAAATATTTGATTGCGTGAGAGACAGGATAGACTGAACAACTACAAGCCCTCGGGGGGCTACTGTTTGGTTCAAGGGAATAAAATTTGTAAAATGAGGTTACGATCTGCAAGTGAGGAAATCTGCTTCAGATATAACGAGAATACGGTCGAAAGGCAATAACGCTTCATTCAGTAAAACACTGGAGAATCAAAGAAGAGAGGAAACAATGTAAACGCCTTAATATAAATAAAGAAATAACAAAATAGTACACACAAAGTACCGAAACCACGCAATTAGCTTAAAAAAAAAACTGCTTTCACCGTACTTACAGTATTCAGCTGCTGCCTGCTCCTGCAGTCTGTCCTCAAAGCTTCAGAAAGAGTACACACTTTGTTGCGCACTATCCCTTAATAGGGTGCTCCCGATCACTATGGCTCTATGACAGGCAGCCAGGCTTCATGTCCACTAGCTCTCTCACGCTCCATCCTCCCTCTCTGCACTCAACCCCTCCCAGCCCTGTCTACTCATCCATCTCTCTCCATCTCTCTCGCCTTCACCGTTCAAGGCCACACACTTCAGGCACAGTGACGCTGTCCTTAAATAAATGTCAGCATGAAAAAATGATGTGCAAACACACACACACACACACAGCTGGAGAGCGGGCTATCGTCATATGGTGTACGAACTCGCGAAAAGATGTGCAGCTCTCCCAACTAACTGACATTCATTCAAATAAGCCCAATAGATGGATGTAATTATGCGTATGATATTCCTTTCGTCTTATTTCATCACACAAATTCTCGACAAAAACATTGCCTCCTAGCAACCGATTTAATGGGACTCCTCCTCTTATTTAGCTTGGTAACATGACAGAACACCCATCATTGAGAGCGGTTCTCTATAAAAGTACATATTATTTTGTTATTTCCAAGCCTTTGATGGGGTTTGGGCATGTCCCCACTATAAAATGGAAGGTGTCCATTAGCCAAACCACACAGAACGGACATTAAAAAACTTACTATGGTAACCAGACAGCACATCTACTGCTGCCAGCTACATGTTCATTACAGTACCTGGTGGAGTTAATAAACAATAATAAGAAATAAACAACACACACGATGACCTGTGATACACATTATATATATATGAAAGAAAGAAAAAATCTGATAAACTGATCTGAGAACAGTCCGGGTGGGGGCGTGGCCTATTATTCTAACGCACACGCTTTTACTTGACATCCCTCTATCCAAGTCTCCCAGCCTGCTCAAGCAGAACTACACACAACAGCACAAGTGGGGAAAATCGAGATTGCTCCACTTGATGAGTATCGACCCACCCAATCCCAGCAGGCTACGCTTGCTAGGTTGCTTTATGCTAGCTTGATCAGACTCGTATGGCTTTGATAAAAATCTATGTGAGAGAAATAAACTTTTCTTTACGCTACACTACTGAAGATTTGTGCTGGTAGAAAAGTGACTCCATCCAGAGAAATGATCATGACGATTGATCAAAACGCAATCGTCACATAATCAAAAAGGTATGCACTATTACTAGCGTCACCTGTATGTCCCGGCTTGGCTCGCATGGTACCTGGGCGAGAAGGGTAACCAAATTCAGCACGGTTACTTGGATATGGAGCGTCTCGCGTGGCGGTGGAAATAGTGACAAAATGCGGGCCAAGCCGAGAAAAGCGAGAGAAGTCCCAGTTACTAGCACAGCAGACGTGATCAGATCAGCGCTGCAGTATAGGCAGAGTTCACTCGCCACCATATTATGACCTCTTTATGCCTCAAACAATCTATACAGGCTTCTTAAAAGACCTGCTTTTCAACCAGAACAGGAATGCGCGGCCAAAACCTGCCTTATTAGATGATTGGCCTTTCCTACTCTACTAAACCAGTGCATTCCTGCTGGTCATTGATTGGTTTTTGGTCTCTCGGGTGTGTGCAATTAGGGGAACTCTCACCCTCCGGTCTGTAGTGGGCGATGATGGTGACGGTCTGGCCAGCGTTCTTGAGCGCAGCCGCTGCCTGCTCGTGAGTGGCACTGCGCAGATCCACTCCGTTCACCTGCAGGACAGAAAACGCAGCACTGAGGAACAGAATTCACCCAGATCCAACTCCAGCAAAATCATGAGACACCTAGACGACGCTAATATGCTATGATTTTAAAGTTTTATTGCAGTGGCATTGCTAATATCCAACTTTTTTCGAAGGCAGATCCAGTCTCATTCTCTCGTCAGCCAATTAGAGCAAGCCTGTGATTGGTTTACCAATAAAAATAGAAAGGAGGCGGACCTTACCACACAGTTTTGTTGTTGTGCATATTTCTCTTTATTTAAAACGTGTCATTTAATCTGTAAGCATTCGCCAGGACAGATTCGTTATAATGTGGATCATAAATTTTGACCTAATTATCGTCACATAATCCTTATTGAGATATTTTAAAAACATTTTTTCACATTTTTCCCCCCCGTAGACTGCAGATCTAGCAACGTCTGCAGCCGGTGTGATTTTACGGTCAAATAAAACGATGTGACAGTAAATCGTTTTACTGTCAAATGGCTGGATAGCGCATGTATCATTTCAAGGGCGTTCAGTGCTGCCATGTCATTTCTGTGTGGTGGTTTGATTTAGTAACTGAAGTCACTGAAGATTTTTAGTTGGAACATCATCCGCCTTCCCCAAAAATAAGAGGACTGACTAATTTGGTGACACCAAGCCTCCATGTGGGTGTGTTTTGGACCAGCCCTGTTTGAATGTAGAGAGGACAAAATAAGACTTCGGGGCGTGTTCGAAATCTCACATAGACCCAATATGAATGTGTGGGAATGACCGGCCCAAACCTACAATGACATGATTGTGTAACTCAGGCTGTATGATATATTACTGTATATTCCAGATGACTACTGATTTTTAATAGTGAAGTGAAAGGACTGGCTAGTACGTGCTGTCACCATCACGTGATCATCTATAGCATGAGAAGTCCATGCATCTGTAGTGAGAGTGAAACCCTTTGCCTTTCCCCCTACATATCTAATATCTAAAGTAAGATATTCAGCACTTGAGCACTTTTTAGATAAAAACATAAATCAAGGCTGTTCTGGGATTTTACCTGCAGAGACAGAAGCAAGTGAGAACCAAAGTTATGCAGAAGAACCGTAGCAAGTGCTCCAAGATTCTTGGAGCAACCTACCAGCCGATTTCCTTAAAAAACTGCACGACAGTGTGTCTCAGAGAATTGATGCAGTTTTAAAGGCAAAGGGTCACACCAACACACTGATTTTAGTTTATTACTATTTACTGCTTTTTATAGTATTTTTTTATATTCAGGAACCTTCCATGTCCTTATTTTTAAAAGCATTTTCGCTTCACAGAATTTATTTACACGTGCCTAAGACTTTTGCACAGACTTCTGACAACGTCAGTCATGTGTAAGTGACAGGGCAGAGCAAATCTCCAACAATGAAATCTGCAACACAGTTGGTTATCTTCGTAGCCTGCGGAGAACTGTTTGCCAAATTTTACCGTTGCTTCTCTGCTTCTCTGACTGACGGCTGGTTCTGGCCTTGTGGTGATGTCTGTTTTACTGTGCAATGAAGTTTGTTGTGTTACCAGAGTCAGGTACCAAAAACTATTACAGGGCATCATGGTAGTCGCTCAACTGCTACATTAAAAAAGCCATTCAAATTGAATACAAAACGAAGCAGATTGTTTATTTTAACGTCACTTTCATGCATCAACGCTTCGAGAATTCATCGATAAAACAACATGCCGGTTGATGATCAATATATCGATGTTTCATGACATCCTTACGGTGTACAGGTGAAGGTTTTTGTCACCGAGAGTCACTCACCGAGACGAGGCGATCTCCTTTCCTTAGCTCTCCGCTAAGGTCAGCAGGGCCTCCTGCCAGGATGAAGGAGATGAAGATGCCCTCGCCGTCCTCTCCACCCACGATGTTAAAGCCTAGTCCTGTTGCGCCTCGGTGCAGCACCACCTTCCTTGGCTCTCTGCCATAAACACACACACAGCATACATTCAAACAGTGCTTGGCAATCATAGAAATGATATTTCGGCCAAAGTAGCACATAAAGCACTTCATCATACAGATAAAACACAGTGTAAACACTGTGTCGCTGGTGATGGAGAACATCAGCCCATAATGGCAGGCCAATAGAGGGCACTGCTGCTCCGATTCGACTCTACTGCACTCTACAGTTGTACTGAGCTGAATGACACGAAAGCCTCATTATAACATCTTAAGTACAAGATTAAATACTGTTAAATCACAGCTCATTGCAGTAAAGAACAATAACGGTGACGTATCTAAAATATAAAAAGGCGGTTAAACAAAGATATTTGGCTGTGTGTAAGGGCAAAAAAATATATCATGATAATTCAATACATTTGCACAATACACATCATGATATTTAGTTTGGCTGAAGTTTTGCTAACAACGTCCAAAAACAGTAGAATTATGGATTAAAAATTACATTTAACCCAATAAACCCAATCAATAAATTTCAACCGTAAGCCTTTATCAAAATGTCTTTAAGACAATGAAAAATATAGATTTAATCCAGCGTCCAAACTTTTCACTGGTAGTGTAGATGTGCAGATGCGGTAAAAGGTTTTCTATGTTTGTATGTTTTGCAGTTTGGCTACCCAGCAAAACAGATTTTTTTTGGACAAATTTTTCCCAAGTTTCTTCAAAAAAAATTGTGACGATTTTTGATTGAGGAAACAATTGATTTTTATTTTCCTTTTCTAGTTTAAAAGAACGTGACAGTTTTGTATTTTTGGATGCAAGATGAACCCCTCAGAGCGCTCCCCAAACACTCAGGTCGTCCCGAGGGCGCAAAAAAAAAAGGAAAGAAAGACAGCACTAGAGAGAGAGAAAGAGAAAAAGAGGGAAATCAAGATAACTGGAGACCGGTTGTCAGCCCTCATGTCTAGAAGTTTAAAAGTTCGGTCTGGATAACCTGAGGAGGATGACCTGGCAACCCGATATGCCCTGCTGATGGGCGTGCTCAGGGGGGGGCAGGGCATCAATAAGGCAAAGCCCTGAATGTGATATGCTACACTGACAATGTCCAATGACCACGTGGAACCACTACAGTTACATAGCAAAAGTTAAAAAGGTTAAAAAAAGGTTAAAAAATCTATAACTCTAAAGCAACTCACTTTCATTCAGTTCATACTGAGGAATTCAGCTTTATATTTTTTAACACACAAGTAATAATCAATACTTATTCCTTATTTGGTTGCTGCTTGTACGTAATCGGTCTTAATTAGTGCGCTGTGCTTAATTAGTACCAGTGTTTCGGATGTGGATTGGGGAATGACTGTCAGTGCGGCTATGAACATTCATCCCTACATTTCCCACTGATCTCAAGGACCCCTGCAGGAAGAGTAAATTTATGGCAGGAGTGTGCGTTATTTTCCGAGTGACAATCACTCAATTCTATTATCACACAGCAGCAGGAGTCACTCGGACCGGGAGCGCGGCTAAACTGCTAAACTGTAACGACCCTGAGCAACAGAGCGAAAGCGAGAAGCGAAATGGGGTGGGGGTATTCTCCTTCTCTCTTTCTATCTGCAGATATTGCACCCCTTAACTCGTGAGCACCCATAAATCTTTCATAGCTTCATCTCTCTTCTTTCTGCAGCAGGAAAAGACAAAAGAAAAGCAAAGGGACACACACACACGCATCAGCAGGATAAAGATCAGGCGGCTAAATTGAATATTTGCAAAATACCTACTTCACAATTATGATCACAATGCACTAGTTTTGATCAAATAATGGCTAAATGCAACATTTAAAGGTAGAGTCAATGATTTGGTGGAGGTTACCTGCTGTTTTAACCCTTGTGTTGTCTTAAGGGTCATTTTTGACCCGCCACTATGTTTAACAGCAGAGGGGGAAAAAAACTAAATGCTATATTTTTTTAAATTTCCTAGAGTGACCCTAACATTAGAAAAAAGTGAAACATTGCCTTATTGTTTATATTTCCATGAAAGCTGTACACCACCAGGGTATAAAGATTGTCTTTTGGTCATTTTTGACCCTCAGGACAAGGGGAGCATGTAGAAACTCCAAATTCAAACACCCTCCAATCCACACCTTCAAAACCCATGTACACGTGCTGCCTAGGCTAGAACACCTGAATGCTCGTGCGGGTGGCGGAGCTTTCTGAACTGACAGGCAACATGATTGACAGGCAAGTTGATTGTCATGATCCCCATCATGATTGGTTGAATGTTGGGGTGGTCCACATCATGTGTTTTTTCTCCTGTTTAGAGAGCATGGGGCGCCACGGAGACCGGTTTCTCCTCCGAGCAGACATGATGGATAACGCAATGAGAGGAGAAACTATTGCTATTACAAAAAGTGCTCTGGTTTAAAAAGAAAGTAACTGACCTCACCTTTAAGACAGTGCAGCATGTACTAAAACACTAAGACGAAGATTAATGCTACCTCGACATGTCGTCTTCTCCGTGTGCAGTCTTGGGCGTAGGGGAGAAGCGCCCGGAGGAGGACGGCGGCAGCGGCTGGTTCAGGTAGTTGGGGGTGCTGATATGGTTCTCCATGTGTTGGGAATAAGCTGAGGGAAACAGGAAAATAACTTATTGTTTATATTGAAATCCATCCATTTCCTGAACTAGCTATTGTGAATAAAGCTATCTGTATCAAGTACATCCATCCGTCCTTCTATCCATCTAATCTATTCATATTTCCATCCGTCTAATCCATCAACCCATCAATGTATCTGATCCATCCATCCAAATAATCTATCACTTTTATCCATCCATCCACCCATCCAATGCATCAAATCCATCCATCCATTTAATCCATACATCTATTCATCTATCTATTTAATCAATCCCTCCCCCCACCATCTAATCCATCCATCCACCATCTAATCCATCCAGCCACCATCTAATCCATCCACCATCTAAATCCATCCATCCATTCATCATCTAATCCATCCATCCATCCATCATCCAATCCATCCATCCATCATCCAATCAATCCATCCACCATCAAATCCATCCATCTATCTATTTAATCAATCCCTCCACCCACCATCTAATCCATCCATCCACCATCCAATCCATCCAGCTACCATCTAATCCATCCATCCACCATCTAATCCATCCATCCATCATCTAAATCCATCCATCCACCATATAATCCATCCATCCACCATCTAATCCATCCATCCATCATCCAATCAATCCCTCCACCCATCATGTAATCCATCCATCCATCCACCATCTTAATCAATCCCTCCACCCACCATCTAATCCATCCATACATCATCCAATCCATCCATCCACCATCCAATCCATCCATCCACCCACCATCTAATCCATCCATCCACCATCCAATCCATCCATCCACCATCTAATCCATCCATCCATCCATCATCTAATCAATCCCTCCACCCACCATCTAATCCACCCGTCCATCCATCATCTAATCCATCCACCCACCATCCAATCACCATCTAATCCATCCATCCATCATCTAATCAATCCTTCCACCCACCATCTAATCCATCCATCCATCATCCAATCCATCCATCCATCCATCATCTAGTCTGTGTTTATGTTCAGTGCTACTCACAGTTGGTGACGTCAGGAGGGGCGAAACTGTCGTTCATGAAGACACTGTTGGGTTTAGCTACTTTCAGATACACCACATCTGTAGTGTTTTTCAAGGCAGTCACAGCATTCTCATGGGTCACCTCCTCCAGACACGCACTGTTCACCTAAAACGAACACACACACACACTTTAGTCTGCATAATATGAACGCTTAACAGCTTCCTTAGTCCAATCCTGCCGACTTACAGCCAAGAGTTTGTCTCCTATCTGCAGCCTTCCGTCTTTGTGTGCGGCTCCTCCTTCGATGACCTTTGTGACGTAGATGCTGTTGTCCCCCGGGATGTGCTGATTGCCTACGCCCCCTGCTATACTGAAACCAAGGCCTGGGACATACCAAGACATGAAAAGAGGGGGCGGTGAGTGATAACAGGTCAAGTAACGTCAAGTAGATTTTTGAAAATATACAGTGGGATGAAATATCGAGCACATAAAGCGCTATATGCAAGACTATATAAAGTGCAAAATGTATGTAGGTGTATGACAGGTTTGCAAAACTATGGACAGGAATTCACTCTACATTAAAAATGCAATCATTACAGCAGAAAACTGAAATACAGGAATAGTACAACAGTACAAGAATGTTATGAGGATAAACCAGGTAGTGTAATTGTGCAAATCTGATAATAACTGACTGTGCAAAACACCCAGCATCATAAACTACAATAAATAGTGAATAAACAGGTAAACATAGCATCTACGGAGACATGGTTACGGACCATATTGCGGTATAAACTGCTCTTGCGAATAGTAATAATACAAAATACAACACACACCCACGAGACAGATGATGCAGAGCCAAATTTAGCATGACATGGTGAAGCCTCAGAATGTGCAGCCCTGACCAGAGTAAGGTGACCTAGCATGCTAATGTTATCTACACAATATCATCTGAATTTTTGTTTAAAAAAAAAAAAGACCACTGCAAAAAATAAAATATAAAACAGACAAACAAACACTCGACTATTGTCAAGGACGCAAAGAGCCAGAGTACAAGACAGGGAGGAGGCAGGGGAAACAGCTTCCATGGCAACACAGGCTTTTTGCTGCAGTTGATGGGGGAAGACCGTGGCGTCACTCTGGAGAAATCTCTCGAGAGAAAACAAAAACAAAACAAACAAAAACATGGAGATGGAGCAAATCCATGTGCGCAGTTTGTTTAGAGGGTATGAATGGGGGACTAATATCTTTTTTCTTTTCTTTTTAAATTATGCCTCTTTGAGTGGCCAAATATTTCCATAATTTTTTCCAACAAGGAGTGCGTATTTGTCATTCCGAGATGATACGATGCGCATCTGGATACGGAACCAATTATCCAAACGTATGAACAATGCATTTAAAGCAGTCAATGATTCAATACGATGGAATTTAGAGCTGCTTTGACGTGATGCGGTGTGACTCGGTATCGTGTGAACAAGCATTCGCTTTGATGAGTGGGAGGCCACGCCCCCTTGACTGGGCCTGACAAGCTTCGAGACCACGCCTCTGTATCGTTAAATATTTGAATTTGTGAATCTTTAATTAGTGTGTCAGCTCCACACTTTATTATTTTTATTCTATTCTCAATAAGCAAACGTTAGTTACGCATGCAGATGAGTTGCTGCGTCAATGCTTCCGTACCTTTAGGTCCTTTAACCAGTTTGATCTCGACGATTTTCTCAGAGACGGATTTCCTCCTCCTGACGTACAGCCTGACGAGCGATCCGGCCTCCTTCAGCGCCTCCACCGCCCTGCTGTGGGTCACGTCCCGAACGTCCGCCTCGTTCACACGCAGGATAACGTCATTCACCCTGCAAAACACACACATTATAATGTCGTCTCATGATGTAGTCACACTGCTGGGAGGAGAAACAAGAATTTGATCATGTTTATTGATTAAAAACAGAGATTTTACAGGTTGGGTCCTCAAGAGACGGTTCAGATTCAAAACCACTCGTATGTACCTCTGATATCAACGTCTACTCTACAACAACGCACTGAAGAAAAGCTCAGAAAAGAATATATTAACACACACACATACACACACACACATGCTTTAAGAGGCCTGACCCCTTTACAAAAGAGCTTCTCCCCCTCTGAGGGGCTAAATGTCAATGTGCTGACCTCATCACTGTCAGCACTGGGCTCGGCTGTGTGTCCACACTCCTGCAGCTTTAATGAGCCCCTGACAGCTCGCAGAGACACACCACTTCTCAACACACACACACACACGCACCTAACACACTGCCTTACACAATCCAGTGTTATTATAGGCAGATTTTTGTATATTCAGGGTTCACACAGCTTTTCTGAACTGAAATTCAGGCCTTTTTTCCAGTATAACACAGATCAGCATTTAAACTCAACACACACTACCAGCCAAAAGATTAGACAACAGATTAAATCTATATTTTTCATCATCTTAATTGAAAGCTCCTTTATTGTCACATTAAACACATTTTGATCAAAGGCTTATGGTTGAAATTTGTTTCTAAGACGAATGTAAATCGTGAAGTTATACATACGCCCATGTTTACATTTATATCTGAATAAAAAAAATAAAAATTTAATAAGTAGTTTTTACTTTAAATTAAATTGTTTCCATAAACGAGTAGTTTATGATTTCGAGCGTTAGGAGAAGCAGAACAAGTGACTCGGTTTATTTGGGAAGTTTAAGAAAAGGCTCCTGGGTGAAGCTCCCTCATGAAGCTGGTTGAGAAG
>JAOUQW010000021.1:1669360-1683176 GCA_028565825.1 Olivaichthys viedmensis | reverse complement strand
AAAGGCGTGGAGAACGAGGATCCATAAAGTGACCGAGAGTCGGCTGCGACTGAACGGATAATCATCATCATCATTATTGTTGTTATTGTATCCATACAGCACATGCATTTAAAGCAGAACTAAAGAAATCTCCTTAAGGTCCTTACTGTCACATTAAAAAGCTGGTCAAGTTCAGAAATGCGAACTATCTAAGGACATCTCTGTATTTTAACTGTGCCGGGGTTTCATGGACCAGGGCATTCAGTAGACGCAGTCCATCAGAAATCAACCCGTGTGCTCTCTGGAAGTTCCTCTGTTATTAGCCGTGCTATGCTAACTACGACACGCATGCTGCACCCGTGAGGGGAGAAACGTGCCCTATATTTCGAGCTGCTTTGCGGCGAAACGGTCATCACTGCTGAATAACTCTGCGAGCTTCTTTTCATTACGCCCATGCACAGCAGGAGAGACGCTCACATTGTGTGTGTGTGTGTGTGTGTGTGCAACAAAACTGGATGGCATGGCACCATTTGGATAATGAGGTGTACAATTAAGACAGGGCTGATTCTGGAAGGGGGAAAATGTGTCAGCCTGGGTTTTAGAAAAGCCGAGTTGGTGTTGGGCCTTACCTTCATGGGGGAGATGTGCGCTTGGGCCACGTAGCCGTGGACGTTTTCGATCTGCGAGAGGTTCTTCTCAGCCACCTGGACGAGCTCAGGGCCCGGTGTTTCGTCAGTGAGCTGAGGCGAGCTGTGCTCCTGGGGAGACCCGTCTTCATCGTGGTGCCTGTACTTCTGTGGAGGAAGCAGAAAGAAGAAAGCGACGTGAGAAAGTAGCCGATGGATGGAGACGGTGCTGCCGTCGTGGCGTGTGAAGGAACGCCCTCTCCAGAAACGGCACACTGATGCTGCCTAATTATCACAACCCCTCAATGTGTAGAGCTGATGATCTTATTGGTGTTGAATTGCGGCACTGTGCTCAAATTATTTAATATATTACATCATATTATAAAGCTTTTTAGTTTACTATTTTACTATTAATAGTTTACAACTTTACTACATACCATCAGTATAATAAACTAGTGATACTTGTATACTGTCAATCCAATTAGAGAAGACATGGCCTTTGTGCTTGTCAGTCCTAGAAAAGAAGGAGGTGTGGCCTATGTGCCTGTCAGTCCCAGTAAAGGAGGGGTGTGGCCTCTGTGCCCGTCAGTCGCAGTAAAGGAGGAGGTGTTGCCCCTGTGCCTGTCAGTCCCAGTAAAGGAGGAGGTGTGGCCTCTGTGCCTGTCAGTCCCAGTAAAGGAGGGGTGTGGCCTCCCACTCCTTAACGCCTTTTTATTTATTTTTTTATTTTTTATTACAATATAAATATTTGCACAATACTTGATCACATTGTATCGCATTGGAACGGCTCAAACCCGTATTGAATTTAATTGTTGATTGCTTTAAATGTGAATGCATGAATAACATCAGTTTGTTGATCGCACATCAAGATGCACATGATATTATCTCGGTAGTAGAAATACATCCCCTTACTCAGATAGCACAAAGTGGTTTGACAGCTTGCATTTTACAATTCTAAAAGAGCTGAAGTGGAGATATGAATGCACAAACAACAGCATTATAATGGAAACCTGAACTCATCATTCCTGGAGATCTTAAATCCTAAATGTGGAATATGCACTGGTACATATAGGATCTATTTGAATTTTTCTCTGACAACTGTAATGGTCGTTAAGGTATTGTAATAATTAAACAAATTTAGACGAGAGAAAATGAATTGTTTTGCCCAATACACTTCTGAAACATGGGAACGGAGAGGCATATTGAGGATTTCTTAAAACGTATGGTCATCTTAAAACCAGGAGATGCAGCACAACCTTTCAAGTTGACAAGCTCAAATTAAATCTATGCAATGCCTTACTTTCCATATTACTTAACAGAAAATTATGTACAGCAAATGATGCAGGCAGACAGACACATCGCAAATATTCATGAGCTCCTTATATAAACCTTGCATATTCATGTTGGGTGACTAACAGGCATTGCTTAGCGTAGGCAAAGTGAACCATTTGGTGTAGTCTGCAAACTACAATAAGAACACTTAAAACTCAAACATGCACTACGCATGGAATTTTACCTCATAAAGCATGGCAGCTTTAAAGAACAAGATTTACTGAGGGTAAAAAAAAAGGACCCAAATTTACACAATAACGGTACTCACTGAATAACATTTACAGCAACCCTATTAGGGACAAGCGGAGCAAACTCTTGTTGCAATGCCATTGGCTACTTAAAGCAACCGAGTAAAAGAGCTCTTCATGTGAAAATAAGACGGTATTGTATGCCAAAACTCTGGTTTATGCTTCTTAATGCATTATGAGAGTGAAAACGATCAGAGATTTCAAAAGCCTCCCCGGAGAGCTCTGGTACTCCCAGTGATGATACAACCCCCCACCCCTTTTCCCGTAATGTAGTGGTATAATCCGACACCGGGCGAGTGTGTGTATAGCTGATGAGTCGCTCCCCGTACGGGCAGGGGATGGTCGAGGTTGCCGTGGCAACAGGGTTCCCGGCCTATAAGGTAGCGCTGAGGTTCACGCCGTCTTATTTAAAGCTCATTTACATTTCCTCCTACATATCTGCACTTCCAAACCAGGGAAATCATACAAGAGCAAAGGTGATCATAAATGACTATTTATATATATTAAAAAATAAAATAAAATAAAAAGTCATTTAAAATAAACAAAAATACTTTTTTCTATTCCATAAGTAATATTGCAATAGTAATCCTTAACCAAGAGAAAAACATGATCCATTATGAGAAATTAAATGTTAAATGGATTATCATCAGCTGTGGCGTACATATGTAATACTCAAGTTTTAGTTTTATTATACTATATAGAAACAAATTTCACTGTTTAAATACTCTTCAAGTTTTCTTAATAATTACGTTTTAATATTAAAAAAACAAATGTACATGTACTAAAGCCCGTCATATTGTGAGAAGCACACAGCTGAAACCATGACATGCCTTCAAATAATGTGGGTTGAGCGCTACATGTATGAGAACTTCAAAACACAAACTGAATGAATCCTGTCTAAATAGTGCAACTTTACCATTAAATCCCCCCAAAAAATTTAAAAGCTTAGTAATACCTAGAAATCATGTGCGCCAAGAGAGATTTAAAATTGAATCAAAATGATGAGACACCAGCTGCTCCTACGCCATTAAGAGGTGGAAATGATTCAGTTAAAAAAAATAAAAGCTCTCTGCCCACACTTCAAAACGACCTACAGAGAATATTCAACAACACGAGAGCCCAAAACTGCTTTGGAAATGTGGTGGATCGTGGTGTCGTACACTAACGATCCTTCAGCTCCTCAACCAGCAAAGATCAAAAGTTCTCGAAATTAAATAAGACCGGACTGAAACGAAAAGGCTGTTTATTGCCTTTTCACTGTTTACCTCGTTGTGCAAAACCACAGGAAGTGGTAAAAAAAAAAAAAGATATTCCGGTGCTGGCGAGGTATGTTTTGGCTCTGACCTGCCCCCTAGTGGACAGTTTTTAATCCTCCAAAATGTACAAAAGGTACGCAAGTGAATATGTGAACAATGACGCTCGTGTAGCTGTAGTCACATGGCAAGTTTAACCCCATGGAGTTTTGTGATCTTTTGAATCTGCTCTCCTAAGTGGATGAATCTGAAAACGCTGTTTTGGCGTTGTAGTGTGGATAAGGGGGAAAACGTAGCCTTTCGAACCCGCTGATGTATGATTGTCATGTGATGTCCACAATTCCAAGATGGCGGAACACATTGCGATGCCATTTTCTGCATTAGATATTTTAATGTCATGTTGCTTTGTATAGTGTACAAGCGACGCTGTGGCCTGCAAGAAAGCCTGTTTTAATGTTCATTGCCAGTGAACGTTGGAGGTCGCCAGCGTGATCGGCCGTACAACAAACAAAAATGGCGGAAATGAAGTAATGGTCATGGGTCAGACACCCAGTGCGCATTCCCAGCATGCCGTTTTCTATCATTTTCCCGTTTCATTGTGGACGGGGAAACTTTTGGGAAACGGACTGAAAACGCCAGTGTGGCGCAAACATAAAAACGGCGTTTGCAAATTTACCCGTGTTAGTGTGGACTGGCTCTGTGTCTGCATGCTGCATCCTAAGATGGCTGTATGACAAACAGCTTTCAACATCTGTTGGTTTATAATCAGAAAAGAGAGCAAGGTCTCTTGGAGAATAAGCAGTATCTAAACCAGTGATTCCCAATCCAGACCTTGAGGAGCCCCAGACAGACGAGCTACATTTTTGCTTCATCCTACCAACGTACCTGTAAGTACCAGGTATTCAGTGTTACTGGCTGCTTGGTTCAGGTGTATTGGGAGCGTGGAAATAATTAAAAATGTGGACTATCTGAAGGTTCTATGAGAATTGAGCTAAGAAAGGCTTTTCTAAACGAAGCGCTTCACTTCCATTTGCGAGCAAAAAGTGTCATAGGCCATCCCATAATTATAGACCTGTAACAGCTGACTCAACAGACCAGGAGCTTGGGAGCTAAAGTTAAAAGAATAACGAATTAAAAGATATTCAATCTATTAATATATTTCATGTCATGGCATACTACCATTTGGAATTTGTTCGAAATCCCCCGTCAAGAAACTATCACCGTTGTTTGATATAAATGTGTAAATTTCCCTCAATTTAAAACATTTAAGCAATGCGCCAACGATTTTGTTGAATCTAATCTCCATCTATTACATCTGTAATGCATGTGTGAGTAATGCATGTGTGATTCCCCACAGACAATTCTGACACATTTCTCTGTGCTGAGAAAAGTAAGGAACTGTTCACTCACTTATAATGGAAGTTTAAGGGCAGTTGTTGAATTCTGTGTGTAAAACGTTTATGCAAAACTGAATTTTTGTAGAACGACTTTGTGGCGCATGGATGCCCAAAAACCTTTGAGAAGGTGAAGGTAGCTGAAATGACTTTTTACTGTATTGCTCTGGTGTTGGAAAGTTACAGATAAAAGATAAAACTCCATAAGAACAGCTTTGGTAAGACTTTCTCTCATGTCCGTTTCATCTCAAGGCCTTTATTGTTGTAGTGTAACAGTTGTAATTTTCAAATTTGCCTTATATAGTTGCCCATTTTAAACATGTATTGGCACAACTGCCCTTAGAACTTCCATTATGAGGGAGTTCTTTTCTCAGAACAGGGAAACGTGTCGAAATTGTCTGTGGTTATCGCACATACACTACAGATGTGAAAGGTTAGGTTGGAAAAAATGCTGTAATAGGCTACACTTTCAAGGGAACTTGTGAAAAGGTTCCAATGGGGTCACCAAAGATCATGTCTAAAAACACACTTAGGTGACAACTAACATGCATGTTTTTTAATCAAATTTAAAAGACACTTAACATCTGTCTCTCAAGTGTTCGATCCGATTCACAACTATTTTAAAATCAACACAATTTCAACCCAAGATTTTCGACAGGGTGCCAAGTTTAAATAAATATATAAAACACTTAATTTGAAATTTGCAATCGAAAAGGAATTCATTAAGACTGGCGAAAATCTTTGCAGGTAAACACAGCTACTGGTAGCTACATAGTAAAATATGGACTCTCGACATAGCTACTAATGAGTCACTAGTTCACTAAGCCTACATTCATTAGTGTTTCAGTTGTAGTGCCGCCAATGCAGCTTTAATGGATGCATCAAAGGTTGTGTTATTTTTACCCGACATTATGCGAAGAAACAAATGATAGGCAGTGAGGAAATGGGAGAAAGAAAAAGTGTTGCAGTGATTACCGCGCCTATTCGACTCGAATGTCTTTTATAGGTCGCCTCAACATGGACGGGTGACAAATGAAAGGAAAACCCAACATAAAGCGTGTTAGTGAGGTGTTTTTAGGCCATAATGAGCCTCCAGAACAGCTTCAATGCTCCTGGTGTAGATTCTACACGTCTCTGGAACTGTACTGGAGGAACTGATGGAGAACCGTTCGTTCTTCCTAAAGATGTTCCCTCAGCTGGTGTTTTGATGATGATGGTGGTGGAGCTGCTGTCTAACACGTCACTCCAAAATCTCCCACAAGTGTTCAATTGGGTTGAGAATCTGGTGACTGTGAAGGCCAGAGCGTATTATTTACATCATTTATCATCCTCATTAAAGCGTTCAGTGACCCCTCGTGACCTGTGGATGCACTCATTTACTCAGGGTTGTCCTTTCATTCGTCACCCGTCTGTATGTGCATCTTTGGCTCGGAGAATTATCGGCTGATCCCACTCCGTGTTACGGAGGAGAGGAACAGAGGTTCAAATTGAGATGCTTCTCGTACAGCGGTTTGTCTCAGTGGTTGAGCTTCAGAGGTTTTGAGGCAGTGGAGGGATGGGAGGGAGGGGGTGTTGTACCGTGAAACCCCGGCTCTTCAGCTAGCATGACCGTGTTAACTGGGCGTCTCTGGTGAGAGCTCACGCCTGTGCAGAGGGCTGACACTGCTCTGTCTTGCTATTGTTAAATCAATGCAACACACTGTGCCAAGAAGAGAGAGGAGGGGAAACCAAAGCCGTATCCAACTTGTGCCTTGCAAAGCAGCTAAAAATAGAGCGTGTGCATGCAGCCAGCATGTCCCGAGAGAAAGGACAATTGACGAAGAAATTAGTATTTAGCAGAGGAGCGGGCCGATGCGCTGCACAGAATCCCTCATACATCACTGTCAGGTGGACACATTACCCTCACAATTCAATCATTTTGGTAATTAGGGCTCATCTGACACTGGTAAATAACCATGCGGCTCTTTATCGATAGCATGAGATTTGAACCACGAGTCGTCCTCTTTAAAGTAAAACGTAAACCCTGTGATGATCATCTATCTGTGTTAATCTGTATCATATTTCTGAAGTACAAAAGATGCAACTTAAAAATACCTTGTGTTCTTTTTTGCACTTATTAAATTGCTTTATTTCAATAGGTTCAGTGGCTAACCATTCCCTACACAACTTAATGGAGCTTAGACAGAGATACAAATTCTGGAGAATGCATTGGTTGTCGTTGCTTAAATCGGAAACAGTACTCTAATGCAAGCCAAAAAAAAAAGAGATAATAATAATAATAATAGCAGGAACAAACACCTTTTAGCTGCGATATTCTACATATAGACATTTTTATTGGTTGAAATCTAAATATATAATTTTTTTTTAAAGACAACAATGCTTTTAGGTTGGATTAAATGAACCAAATCAGTCAAACGTTTCCTTGTTTAGACCCCATTTAAAACTCGAGACACCCAGACTGTGAAGAGGTCACATGGGAAGACTTGTACATTTGAGCTGAACAGTGACACTGTGCCAGAACTGCCATCAGTCTTAAATGAGCGGCACGGCAAAAAACTAAAGCACTTCACTCTCATTTGCAAGTAAAACTAATCCCATGTGCTTTTTGGAAAAGGTCTTTAAAACCTTTGGATATAAAAGCTATGAAGCACAGTCGGGTTAGAGAAAAATCCGTGCCTTTGTGGAATGGGATTACGAGGTGAAGTTCATTTTAAAGTCTTCCATTTGTATTCTATTTAAAAAGATGTATCGGCAGCATTATCAGATATGAATAGTTTACGTAAAAGGCTTGAACTGGCCCTTTTACCGGTAATAACGTCAACAACTATATAATCCGCCCTACTGCAGAGCAATAGACGGTTCGTTTGCTATAAGGCACAGTGGGTAAATGATCTGTCTATTTTGCAGACTGATGAATACTGATAATATAAATATAGTTCTATATAGAGCACTACATATTGTTCACTACATAAACAATTCGAAACCTTACGCGTTACCTGGCGAAGCGAAAGACATTCTCCAAATGCACCAAATCCAATACAGGCAGCACGAGGTGGTGAGCATCAATTTCACTCAATAACAAAGTTCTTAGCTCATGTTAGCCCAGCATTTATGACAACGCTTGGAACATTCGACAGACAATACGAGGTCCTAGGGAGAACCTATTTCTCTAATACAGCAAGCTCTACATGAAAGAAATGCTTGGAATGTCTCAAGTTAACGCCGCATAACCGTCGTGTGCCATCATCGTGTGTTAAAATACACAACATTTTACCATTTACTGTAGTTATATTCGAGACGGATGACAGAGTGCCCTAATCCATCGTTAGTACTTTGTAATAAACGACAGTGGGACTCACACTGCTTGCTTTCCAGAACCCCATGTTAAATAACATTAGTATTTTAGGTCTCTACCAGGATTTTCATCTCGTTATTAAATGAAGTTTTACTATCAAGATGTCCCCCATTAAGATTCACATTGATACCCAGGTTAAGAAAGGTAGTGTAGTTTGTGATGGCTACACTGACGCAGTATCACGGTTCAGAAGATCTGTGCAGTCAGAGGATAATGATGAATACGAGAGCCAAAGGTCAATCCAGTAATCCAATGGCCAGTTCATTCCAAGAATCAAGAGGATAATGTCATGGTTAAAGTGGCACACAGAGGACAACATGAGACCTGGCAGACACTAATTCACGCAGGACGCCGATGAGGCGCTCACACAGAGCCTGCGCACATAACGCACATCTGGGAAAAACAGATCAAACCCATGGATTTGTGCGATATCATCTGTTCCAACGATCTGTAATTAAATCAAGTGTGGCTGGTCCACCAGCCGAATAATATACCCGATCAGTGTGGTCATTTGGTGGTCCCTTTCCAATGATGGCTGGGTTAAAGGCTGTCTAAAGGACGACAGGTAGTAATTGTATGCCTACAGAGTGACCTATATGGTAGATGGACCTGATAAAATGGCGAGCGTTGCTAAATTAGCCACTCAGGCCTTATCCATCAGCAGCAAAGCGAGATTTTTGCTCGTTTTGTGTTGGACGATCGAGTGACTCCAGAGCTGACGTGTTACTGTGACACACTTTCATTAAAGGCTGCGAGATTGAGCTCCCAGAGCTAATACAGCGAAATGTGTACAATCTGCATGACAGAGATTAGTGCAGAATGGAGAGTGTTAACTAAAGTCACAGGAGATGACTGATTAAAGGAAGAGACAATGGGAATGAGGCTTCCAATCCCTGCGTTTACGCACGCATCAGGAAAATAAATGTGGGCAAGCCCTCGGTGTCGGATTTAAGTGCAACGGAAAACGTTGAGCTGAAAAAAAAAAAGAATGAAATCCAAATGAAATAATGTGAAGCATGCACAGACTATTCAGTATAACTGTAGGAACACAAATAACGCATCACATTGTCTTATTCAAGCAACGGGCTCCGAGTTGACGGTACAAAGATCTCATTCTGATTCAGTACGAAAAGACGACGACTTGCTTATAAATATTGGCCCGCTGTACAGACCACAACATTCCTTAATATTGAGTATTTGACTAATCAAATTTTGATTAGGCAATTTTCAAATTAAATTAAAATTACCAATAAGCAGAAGCACGGCTCAAGTGAAATTTCGGGATTAACTCTACGTAATAATCTTTCATCGAAATCTAACGCTGGCTTAATATAGAACCGATATCAAATTTCCAGATCACGATAAATGACTAACTTTGTATCACGGTTTACAATATTACCATGATATCGTTTTGAAGAGAATTGTCTGTTGACTCATAGGTGTCGGGAATCTGTAGACCTCCTCACGATACGATTCTTTTAGGCAGAATCTTTTAAGAATCAATTATTTTTCGCATCCAACTCATCAGGCAGCATTTTCTCAAATGATTCTAGCATCGAAGAGCGAGCTGACTGGCATCTCGGTAGCTAGCGCTAGCTGACAAGTAACACATGCTGCCTGTTAAGCCTCTTTCACACTCAAAACCCGGGACATTACCGGCATACCTTTACACGTAATCTTTGGGCATTCACACTTGCATCTTTCAAACAGTATTTTACCGGGATGCATGCAGTCACACTTGCCTTGAAAGTTTCATTACACAGGATGCGACGTTTAACAAAATCAATGGATTTAGTGCAATTCAGGTTTCAAAATCTTACATTTTGTTAAATCACCAGCATTTGTGCTCTGGAGTTTGATGCTGATTGGCTCATAAACAACACATCCCGGACTGTACCATTAATCCAACAAAGACTTTCATCTTCGACACCAACGGCAAACAGCTCCTTTATTTCTGAATCGCTCCAATTTCCAGCATTTCCAACATTTCTCCTGTTGCTCTTATTCGTTGACTTTAAGCTTTTCCTCTGTGCCGATGATTTAAAATCAGCCGCCTCAAAAGGTATCAGCACGTCTGTAAAGTAAAGTAAAGTAAGAGAGGTGTGGGTTCTGTTTAGCCCTGAGCCCTCCCGATGAATCGTACTAGGTCTCGTTTCCGGGTAGATTGCTGCGCCAATGTTCCCGTGATTTCGACTCTGGCTTGCGTTCACACTTCACCCCTTTCTTGTTTAATTGGGACTTTCGTTTGCGCTATGCAATCTACAACCACCAATGAGTGCACAAGAAAATAGTAAATGTCAACTAAAAGACAGGCAGTTAACATACATTACATTTGTAAACCAATTCCTCAGTACATTCCTAAATGCGACACAGGATAGGTAGAGGTGGAACTTTAAAGTGTCTATAACAACAATATTGCGCATTTTAAATACTGGGAATATTGTGATATTGTATATATAACCCCCCTTGATGTTTGTTTAGTGCACAGAGTGCAGTAACGCACTTATTTAAGTTATGTAGGCTTAGATAAGTGGAGAATTAAGTGGATTAGTCACCAAAGCGATGGCTCATTGTTTCCCTTTGACTTTCCTCTCAGCCTGGCGTATTGTTGGCATCTCATTAATGCTCCCCAGGCAAAACTCTAGACACGTCTGTCACCTAGCTCAGAAACAGCCCCCAGGGTAACCAAACAAGCAAGCAACCGGTGTGGGGTCTCTGGCGTGCACCCACCTTACAGCCGAACATGAGGGAGATGGTGCTGTTGGTGCAGGCCACCTTACAGTGGCACAGCATGGGTGAGAAGCAGTCCAGCTTCTTGACACTGGGAGACATTTTCTCACTGACATTTTCGGCCAGCGAGGAGGCGGAGACGCGCCTGAGCCGCGAGCGCTGTCTGCTCCTGCCCCTCTGGCCTCCTCCTCCTCCACCACCACCTGCCCCTGCACCTCCTCCTCCGCTGCTGCTGGTGCTCCCCGCTCTCACCATCCACCCTCATTCCTCGCATCACTCCATCACGCCAGGGGAAGGACAGCCAGACTGCTTCCTTCATCCAGCAAAGCGAGCCTTCCCCACTCCCTCCTCCTCCTCGATTCTCTCCGTCTGAGAGCCGCTGCTGCTGCTTCTTGTTCTCTTTCCTCCAGTTTCACTAAAGGTGTTCGGTGGTGTTGTTGGCTCTCTCCAACTCGTCTCCCAAGTCGTGCCTTTCCTTCTCAGCTGTCCATCAGAGTGGAGATGTTTACACTATGGCCCCATGGGAGCCATGCTGTGTGTGCTCTTCTCAGCAAGCACAGTGTGTGTGTGTGTGTGTGTGTATATATATATATATATATATGTGTGTGTGGTGTGTGAAGTCCAGCTTTCAGGGAGGCAAGGCAGCTGGAGAGACGGAGAGTGCCACGGCTGCGAGTGCGGAGACAAAAGAGGCGGAGAAGAGACGAGTGGGGGAGGAGCGCGAGGCTGTGGCAGCACGTGGGGTTTGTCATCACATGGACACGGTCATAGACGGCACAAAAAACACAAAGCTTGGTCTCGAAAGCAAGAGCGAGAGAGAGCAGGAAAGAAAAGCAAATGAAAGAAAATATCCTGGGGGAAAGCAGCATTCGGAGTGGGAGGTGGGATAATGGAGCTACTTCAGGCATGTTTACATGAACCGAGGCGGGGGGGGGGACCTGAGCAGCCAATTAGCACAAGAGAAAGAGAACCGAGACTTTGATTGGTCAGTCTTCCGGTGACCTTTTGACATGACTCTTCCTCTTCAATAGAAGAAAAAATGAACACTGTGTGCCAATAGACAGACAGAAAAGCTACGGTAGAGCTCACGCTCCATCACACTCGGGCTCTCTCTAGACACTTCGCAGCCATGAATTAATAAAGCCTGCTAATCATGGGAGAATAAACGGCCCTCACGTCACTTTTCTTCAATAATGTCTTAAAACTGGTTGTTAGAAATGATGCAAAATGATTCACCATAACTAAGTAGATATGACAACAAGTCAGTGCGCTAAACATAGTAGCCGAACGCCACAAGACCGAGGCGCAGCAAAACTGCCTGAAATGCTTCATGATGGACGTACAGCATGATGACAGTTTACTTTGACTCGTTGGGAGGCGATGAAGACTGAATGGTCTGATGCACGAACGCCCAGCTCTTATTATTAAATAAATCTCCTTTGGCATTGTGCATTTCTCTCTTGTTCTCGCTCTGAGTCCGTCAGTCCCTGTGAAGGAGGCGTGGCCCCTATCCCGGTCAGTCCAAGTACAGTGAGGGTGTGGACTTGATGTCTTAGTACCAGTAAAGTAAAGGAGGCGTGGCCTCTATGTCTTAGTACCAATAAAGTCAAAGAAGTGTGGCCTCTGTCTTAGTACCAGTAAAGGAGGTGTGGCCTCTATGTCTTAGTACCAATAAAGTAAAGGAGGTGTGGCCTCTGTGCCTGTCGGTACTAGTGAAAGAGTGGCCTCTGTGCTGGTCAGTACCAGTAAAATAAAAGAGGTGTGGCCTCTGTGCCTAACTGTTTGCACAATACTGAATCACACTATTGATTGCATTGCATCATATCATTTTGCATCAAAACAGCTCTAAACTATATTATACTGAATCGTTGGCTGTTTTAAATGTATCCTTCATACATCGGATCACATATCAAGTGATACACACCCTTACTATCACTAAAAACATGACCATGAAATATCTTTAAGGTTAATGCCACATCTCAAATGAACATCAAAATCTCATTTTAATCTAGTGCACCACAGATGACCGAGCTCCTATCATCCATCGCTTTAATTTTTTAAAGCTTTTAGAGCATTAATAAATGGGGTCAGAGGATTATACTGCTCTCTTAGCCAGTTGTACTCTTTGTACCAGTTACCCGGTTTTGCCTTTGTTCTGCTCTGTGACTGCCTCAATATCGCAGTGTGACTCAGATCCTGCTGCCCGAGATGCGTCACACACAGGCTCGACCAAATAGCATCGTTAGTCCAGCAGCCTTATTACATGCTTCACTTTGAAAACCATGACCCCATATAGACATCAACCTTATTTTAGCAGCCTTCTATTTCTATACCAAAGTGAGCAATTCTCTGGATAATTCTGGGTTCTTTTCTGGGGTGTTTTTGCGTCACGAGTGAAAAGGACTTCAGGAACCATGTCTTTATTTTTAACCACAGCCAACTACGTCGCTCATTTGGCGATGCTGGCTGAGTTTGGTCAAGTGCGAGATTCCCCAACAAGTTGGCAGTGGCGTTTCAACGGCAAAGGGAAGTCCTCAGCAGGACGGCACATTAGCACAGCTTTAGCGCCGCAAACGATGGGAAGTGGACAGCAGGGGGAGAAACAGCCTGCTCGGAGAAGCGTGTCGTAATCACAACTCTTTCAAAGCTTATGCTCGAGACCCAGACGTTTCTATTCGAGTTTTGATAAGGGGACACATCTCTCTAGTGTCGAAACACCACCACACACACTTGAGGGCAGTGGTGGCTCAGTGGTTAGGGCACTGGGCTACTGATCAGAAGGTCGTGGGTTCAAGCCTCAGCACTGTCAAGTTGTCACTCAAGGGCCCTTGAGCGAGGCCCTTAACCCTCCCTGCTCCAGGGGCACTGTATCATGGCTGACCCTGCGCTCTGACCCCAG
>JAOUQW010000021.1:1649511-1662091 GCA_028565825.1 Olivaichthys viedmensis | reverse complement strand
CAAACATTTGGGACACGCCCTATTTGTACACCGAGACGAGGGTGATAACAGTACACTAATTAACTATCCTGTTACTCTGTGACGACCACGAACGGCAACAAGATAACCCAGATCTCTCCTGCCAAAGTGGCATGTGGCTTTGACAACAACGGCATGTAAAACGATGCAAAATAAAAAAGAATAAATGAATAAAAAACAGAAACGAACCGCTTTTCTGCCCCAAAAAACCCCAAACAAACCATCTATCAGTCATACTTTGTGAAAGGAAGCGAGGCAGAGGTCGTGGACGACACAGGAAGCTGACCCCTGCCAAAACTCAAAACAGGCTGTTCCACATTCCTTCTGCTTACTTTCACGGCAGGTTGGTTCGAATAAACCAGAATTAGTCATACAAGACGGGCCTCTACCTGCAAGACCATGAGAGAACAGAGAAAAGTAAATGTTACAACAATCGCAAGCTGTGAGGAGGCGAATGGAAACGAGCACGTGGTTCACGCCGAGTCGGTACCTCCGTACATCAAGCCCAACTTCGCCCATGTTTGCCAAGTTAACCACATCAAGTCTCACCGTCACCTAGATTTCAGCGAATTGTCACCTCTCTGAAAACGGTGGCAATTCTCACAGCACAACACAATAGCTCAAGCGACACAGAGGTACTACGGGACCTTTATAACCAAACACGTCCACGTGAAGCCCAGTTACACACGCAACACAGACGGGGGAAATAACTCAGGGTTTCCTCCAATGAAGCACAGTTAACGATGTACATCCCGTAAACTAGTTATATGACATCGTGATATTCGACATGCACAAAATTGTTATCGTGGACACTTCAAAATATTTGTTTTTGAATCCAAGATTGAAGAGGAGGCAGCGTTTCCAGGATGCGTTTGCATCCCATTTGGAAGGAAGCACTAGCATTCCAGTTTTCTAAGGCGACTACTTTTTGTTGGCCCCATTTAAAAAGCTCTCATTTTAAATAGAACATTGCATTAATAATAAAAGCGGAGGTCGTTTTTGTGATCTCGAAAGCCAATTCCAGCGCGTGCAAGTCGGTAACGAGCCGTCTGTACTGCAGTCTAACTTTTATTCATGTCGCAATCTAAATATGAAACTACAAAAAAAATGTACTATTTAGAATATTTAAAGCAAATAAGGTCATATTATTGTGTTTCTTCGTTGGTGAAGTCACTCTTTCAGCATTTAAAAAAAATAAAAATCTGCACTTTAGGTACCTATGAGTGCCTGGAAGAGGTTACTCTGGAAGATGTCGATTACTCTCTGAATGGAGTTCCTCAGCTGTCGGTCCTCGGTGTTGTTGAGCTTCGTGCGGTATTCCTCCAAGAGCACCAGCGCCCGCTGAGCATCTAAGGAACCACCATCAAAGATGTAATAAGGTTTGGTTATAAAGCTTGTGAATAACATTTCCATATAGGCGAGCCAAATGAATAACATTTCCATATAGGCGAGCCTAAATAAATAAATAAATAAATAAATAAAGCGCACGGCAGAATTATAAACAAATAACGCTTTGCTCCAAACCTCTGCAGATAAATCAGAAAAGCAAGAGCTCAAAATGACACACTGCTGAACGAACGGATGTCTAACCGGCGGTAGTGTGACCACTTAAAAGCTCAAGCAGCAGCAGCGGTGTGTGCCTAGTACTTAAAGGGGGAATCCCAACTCCGGACACAAAAGGCTAGTGCCCTAGATTAATGCACCCTATGTTGTGGGCTTATATAGGAAGTAGGGAGACATCTTGGAATTCGGGGTGTTAAACAGATAAATGTCTACGGCAAGGGACAACCGACTCTAAGCATAAGCGTAAACATAAGCTTGTGCACTACATAGTGCACTACACTAGTTCTACACCCTATGTAGTGCACGTATATAGAGCATAGGGAGACATTTGGGATTCAGCCTACAGAAATGTGTGTCTATATATCTGTGTTAGCGCAAAAGAGCTTAACTGTGGTTCTGTGCAGATGTAAAGGATATGGTTATTTACTACATAGCCCAAATGGGGTTCTGTATAGTCCTACAGAGGGTCTAGAACTACAATGCATAGTTATTTCATACCCTATGTAGTGCACGTATATAGAAAATAGCGCTACATGTAGGATTTAGCCTATAAAGGCAGATCAATTCTGGAGAACTTCTGGAGATAAAAGCTAGTGCACTACATAAGCTGTGGAACTAGAAGACAGGTATTTCATACACTATGTAGTGCACATATATAGGGCATAGGGAGACATTTGGGATTCAGCCTATAGAAATGTGTGTCTGTATATCTGTTTTAGAGCAAAAGAGCTCAGCTGTGGTCCTGTACGTCTTACGCAGGGTGCAGATGTAAACTATATAGTTCTAGTTACTACCCTATGATAGCCCAAATGGGGTTCTGTATAGTCCTACAGAGGGTCTAGAACTACAATGCATAGTTATTTCATACCCTACGTAGTGCACGTATATAGAAAATAGCGCTACATTTGGGATTTAGCCTATAAAACAGGTAAATGTCTAAAGGACAGAAGCCCAGATTTGGAGATATAGACTAATGCATTGAATAGGATGCGGATGTAAAAGGCATCGTTGTTTTATCTTCCATGTAGTGCACTTGTATACGGCGTAGGAAGACATTTGTGATACAGCCCGTAAAACAGATAAACAGATGACGCCTACAACAAGGGAGCCCAAACCTGGAGATATAGGATGTAGTCATTTAATACGCTGCGTAGTGCACTTATATGGGATTCAGCTTGTAATGCACTTGTACCCCAAGTAAGGCACTTATTTGGGATCCAACCGCTAAACAGATGAACGTGTACACAGAACCCAACTGTGGTTCTATGTAGTCCAATAGAGGGTGCAAAAGTAAAGATGTAGCCTAGTTATCGCATACCCCTATGTAGTGCACTTATAAAGAGAGCATGTAGACATTGGGGAGTCACATAAATGAATCTACAGAGGAAACTAGAAGACGTAGTCATTTAAAACACCCTACGTAGTGCACTTATTTCAGATTCAGCCGACAAAAACATAAACGGATAGATGTGGACAGTAGGAGAGCCCAATTATGGTCCTGCATAGTCTTACAGGGAGTGCAGAAGCATGAGATGTAAAGTTATTTCACACCCTATGTAGTGCACTTAAACGGGATTCAGCCTATCGTGCACTTAACCCTATGTAGTGCACTTATTTCGGATTCAGCCTACAAAAACAATGATTACATGTCGACAGTAGAGCCCTACTATGGTCCTGTATGGTCTTTATTTGGAACTCAGCCTATAAAAACAGATGCATGTCTACAGCAGAGGTCCTGAACAAAGTCTTCAGATATCTTCCAGCCCATGTAGTGCACTTGTCTAAGGGAATAAGGAGACATTTGGGAGATATCTTCCAGCCCATGTAGTGCACTTGTCTAAGGGAATAAGGAGACATTTGGGAGATATCTTCCAGCCTATGTAGTGCACTTGTCTAAGGGAATAAGGAGACATTTGGGACAAGACAAGTTGACTAGGGGAAATCAGCAGACTGTGTCGGACTCTGAACGTACAAGCCTCGCACATTCCTGTTTAACTGCCCTCCCAAATGTCTCCCTGTTCCCTACAGAAGTGCACTATTTAGGGCATGGGACTAATGAGTGTCCAGACTTAGACTGGCCTGTATTAACGTCAGCGAGTTTGCACTTTCTGTCTGTCTGTCTGTCTGTCTGTCTGTCGCTCACCTTTCTTCCTGACCGGCATGGTCGGACTCCCAAACCAGTGTCAGGCGGTTAATTTACGACATGAACCCCGAGTGTAAACATTGGAGAAAACGGTTGTGTGTCCTCCAGCTTAGGGTCCAAGGGTTTAAAAAAAAATTATTAAAAAAAAAAATTATTAAAAAAAAAAATTAATTTTTTTTTTTTTTTTTTTTTAAAGCACGACTAGCTGGGATATAAGCGTCGCTTTTTAAATAAATAAATTTTATTAAAAAAAAAAAATTTTTTTTTTTTTTTTTTTTTTTTAAAGACACGGTCCAAATGTTCCGCTTGTATCGGAGACGAGGCTCGGGCGACGCGCTTCGCGGACACGCGACCACGCGGACACTCAGCCCGCCGCGAGCAGCATGTGCACGCGCTTCAGGGAAAGGGAAAGTGAATGTGTCGTGGCCGGTCCCCAATAAAACACAAACTCCAAAAACTGTAAAGAAATCCGGCTCGGCGCCGACCCAAACCGTGCCGACGGTCCCAGCAGCGGCGATTTAAACCCGCACTTTTCTCCCTAACTTTAAAAAGAAAGATATTCTTCTCCGAAGCGTCCCAAAAAAACGCCAAACTTCTCTCGTCATCTCCTCTTTTCTTCTTCTTCTTCTCCTTCTTCCTCTTCCCTCTCTCTATGTGTCACAAATTCCAAACTTTCCACCAAAATGGCGTCCCGGGGTTGGGAGGCGGTCACGTGACCGCGGAACCGTCGCCTTCTGGCCGCCCAATCATGGCAGTGAAGGTAGCTTCGAGCTCGGCACGAGGGAAGGTGAGACCTGGCGCCTTCCTTAAAGGAGACAAGGCGGATAAAAAAAAACCTCCAGGCTCTTGTTCGGCTCCACGTTTGTGGTTCTGCAGATACAGCGTCGGTTCAGGTTCACTTCTGCTTTGGGGGGAAGAGAGGTGTGATCTGGCGCTTCTCTCGACGGAGACGTGCAGACCTCCAAAGTTCTGCTTCGAGACTCGGAAGTGGGCCCACATCCCATTTTGGGGGTTTTGTAGCAACGTTCCCTCAGTCGGAACAGTCTGTCCCGCTTGACGTCTAAACACTTTGGTCAGGAACTGGTTTTGTTTTCCAAGACGGTGTGAACACCAGCACTGTATCTGGCGTTTTCGGTTCGGATTTAGACCACGTTCATATGTGGTACTTGAATCTGATACGTATCTGAACAGTCAGATCAAAATGTCTGTGACTTTTACACAAATCATTTTACACTATAAGTCATTTGTTAACGTCTTCCATTCCCCAGTGTTGGCTTCAAGCATCAAGATTTAAATCTACAGAACACAAGCTCGTGTCTCTCAAAGCTCATGTGTATCAACGCAAGCAGATAAAGCAGTGTCCCAGATTAAAAAGAAATGGCGGTAAAATAGCTTTCTTTTATTTTTAGATGGTGATGTTTTATGAATGACTCTCTCTCTGTGATCTCGGAGTGGCTACCTCCTCTTTCATCTGTGAAAGAGCCGAAAGCTCTGCATTGTGCTTTATGTAGCTGCTGCTCCATCAGTTTCACAGACAGTTGAACCTTTAAGTGAAAGAATATTATGAGACAGGTCCAAAAAAAAATAAAACCCAGATCATCAGACGTTAGAGCGTTAGATGTGCTTTGGCATTTCTGCATTACACACGATGGGGATAACTGACCTCATCATCTGAACAAAATCCATTTATGTGTCTGTCTTGCCAAGTAAAGATGAAAGAAAAGACCTTGTGTGATTGGTAGAGCCCTGCGGTGATGGGAATTATGCGGTGACTATGACTAGCACAGTAAGAACGTTGGAAAAAACACTTGCTATTAAAATGTATCACTATTTGTCGAGTATTTAGAGCCGAATCTGTTTACCGCTGCAGAATCTTTACATAATATAACATAAGCACATTAGCGCTCCCGACATTTACTCCACGTCACCCAGCCCATCTGGCTCTGCCAGACAGTAATGTGATTATCGCAGCTGTTCTTCTGTCATTATTCTGAACATATAATCCTGGCATAAATCAGGATTTTGGCAGTGCTTGTGTTAAACATAGCCAGATGACTTTTGAAACGAATGAAATGAATTTCGTAGTAATTGATAATCATAAAAGGCAACATAGGAGTGACATTAGATGTTTGGAAATGCGATACTACTGTCATCAAGGAGTTACTGCAGAAACAGTATTATGCAGTAAGTCACTGAGGGTTAAAGGTGGGGTCAGTGAATTTTAAGTCAGAACACTTTTTGTAATATTTGGCGAAGTTTCTCCTCACATTACGGCAGCTCCAGTAAAATATTTGCTCAGAGGACAAACTCCAGTCTCCGTGGCGACCCAGATTCTGTAAACGGGAGAAAAACAAATGATGTGGACCACCAACATCCAACCTAATCCAACATAATGTGTATCTTAATAAAACGGCAGAAACAGCAGCAGCGGCACCAACGTAGATGGTGTATTAGGCCATTAAACCAATCTGGTCACAACAACAGAGAGTTTATTTCTCTCGTTCTGCCGATCGGCGTGTTGCTTCACTATACTGCCCCCGCCGTTTACGCAGGTATTGCTCCACACGCATGCGTTGTGTTAATTTTTTGGGACGTGCACAATCGACGTGACAAATGAACCCAGGATATGTACGGCAGCCTTCTTGCCTATACGTACGCGTACTTAACAGCAAATATAGCCCCGGCCCATGTCCACACTCTGGTGACGTTGCATTCCTTTTGGTGCAGGAGTCATCAAGGGCGCAAGGGTGCAAAAGCGAGAATTTGAGACGGTCCTCAAGACTCTCTAAAATTCCAGGATGTCGCCTGTTGTTGTGTACAGCACAGTGCTTTTGCGATGGCTCGCCTTTCAACGATACTGGTGGAGAAGTCATGAACTCGCACTGTCATTACACACTCAAACGCTTGTGTGGAGTCGTTGCGATGATCAGGGAAACTTTGTCGTTTTACATGTGAGACACGTGAAGTTTATCATTTTATCAGTCCCGTAAAACAGAAATTGCACAAAATCACACTGATAAGTAAGGAATAAAACATGATAGGGCATGCAGTTATAGGAAACCTTAATGTGTCTCTGAGTTACCACCCCAGAGTTAATTATTTTCTTATAACAGAACGTCCCAAAGCCTTTTCTTCCACTTATACCACAGCAAATTGCCAAAGATTACACGATTTTATTTAATACAAAATTACACCTTGTATTTTATATCTGTTTATAGTTACGTTTAATGTTGTGGAACGTCGGCGAAACAAGTTAGTTCCTGTTCTCACTTATAACAGCCTCTCTCTTTTTTCTCTCTCTCTGCTCAATTAAGTTAAATTAATCATGAAAAACACTATAAGACTAATATTATTAAGACAAACAGGGACCACAAGTGCACCATATGGGACATGGCATTACACTAGCATTTACGTGCTCTAGCATGTGTTTTGAGGGCATGGCTTTGGCAGGAACACTGAAAAGAGGGCCTGCATTTGTTTAAATTTTGAGTTTTAAAACTAAAGCTAAAGCTTCAGCTAACGTCTGCCAAATTCACTGACTGTGTCTCTAAGGTTCTGTCCTAGTGACTGAAAGGTTGTGAGTTCAAATCCCAGGACTCCCATAGAGCCACTGTTAGGCCCTTAAATCCCTCAACTGCTCAGGTATGAGCTTGGATTGGATTCTGCCTCACTTGTAGGTCTGTTTGGATAAAATGAATACATGTAAAAATGACGGTCATGATTTCTTTTCATTTGTCATCATGTCCGTCTACATCTGCATCTTTCTCACCAATAAATTATTGTCATTATCATCATAAATGATGACTAATCTCTTCATTCAATTAACAGCCTATTGAGCAAATCAAGAGGTAAACGAGGTAATTTGCCGTCTGAATATGAATGAGCTGTCAGTAAGTCGGGATCGATCTTGAGAAGGAGCCATTCTGCATTTAATGCATTGGAGCTGCCTTTCCCGTCAATGGCAGTAATGCAATCAATGTAGGAAACGCTGAAGAAATCCTGTACTGTGGCTACACGGCTAAACAGATGATTTTTTAAAATCAAATTGCGAATATGTCGATATGTCTATCGATATGTGAAACTAGTAGCCTATTGATACGATTGCATGAATTTGAATGCCGCTCCTCATCCAGACAGCATGTTTTATGCTTCTTTTATCCCCCTGAATGGACCCTGTGTACAGAGATGATGCTATTTCGGGCTCACGGCTGGCGTGAGTCTAGTGACCAGACGCCCGTGCCAGCGTTGCGGGGCAAGATTTTCCTCATAATCTATTCAAGCCCAGGGCCACTGATTAGATGATAGTTAGAGCTTAAAGTGTTTGTGAATGGCCAGATGGGACCTTACATCATAAAATAAGTCTGTTCGTGTCATTCCCCACAGACGGGTTAATACACAATACAGCGAGTGTTATTCCAATCCCTTCCCAGAGCTTGATGGGCATTACAGAAAGGGAAAACACACAATGCATGTCGGTGAGAGTCGAAGGAAGACATCGACACTGGATGGCACCGAGCATCAAGATAGTGTAGCATGTCACCACTATGTTAAAGTATGAATCCCTAAATATAGGCATAAGGGGTATATGATTTACGTACATGATGTTGGATGTACACCAGATTGCAATTAGAACCTCACGTACATTGGCATGCATATCTTTTAACATCTGTATTTATAGTTCATAACACGAATTGCATTGCTGCATTACTTCCGACACGGATGTGAATGGAAATATTTCTAAACATGCTTTGAATGCAAAAGCTGGCATACGTAGTACAAGCATATATAAGGAAACTTTGTGTAGATTAAATTATTGGCACACTTGGCTGTGTTCACGTGCACGGGCAGCTATTAAGTGAAAGTTTGCCTCTCTGTATTTTCACCAAAAATTTTAAGTATACGTTCTTAGAAGTAAACAAGACATTTTTCAATATTTGCCATGACTGTCCGAACAGCTGAGTCACTGACTGTCTTCAAACGAATACTGAAGACCCACCTCTTCACGAAACACTTAAACGAGCACTAAATCAAATCTTTGTTGTACTAACCCTCTTACTAACTCCCAACAGGGTTTTAGCTTTACGGTATCCCTAGACCATGGCCTTTTTGTGCTAGCGTGAGAATATGTGTTTTTGATGGAGACTACCAAGCACTTCTGTAAGTCACTCTGGATAAGGGCGTCTGCTAAATGCTGTAAATGTAAATGTAAATTTTGTTATGCCAAATTTTTGTCTGGAATCCATGACACAAACATTATGCGTTACTGTAGAATTTCGGTATCGAAAGCTTTTTCACACGGTCGTTGCCACAGGCACTGTTTTCTTCATTGTGTCTACGGCAGTGCCCTTATTGTAGCAGCCTGTCTGCCATGGCACAAAGCACGCACTGTCACTGAACATTAAGTCCGATTGGCTTTCACTTGACGATGAGAGATCCTTTACACAAATACCCTGATTTAAAAAATGCAACATGGCGCAAAAGCCAGCAACGTCCCTGATTATCACATATGAATAGAGCCTCTTTAGGAATTGGGTTGTATGGTATTGACATTTTATTGAGCCACTGCACGAAGCCTCACAAAGGTTCCTTTGGGAAAACAATTCCTGTTATACGTGATAAACCCTATTTCGACAATAGCGTAATCGGAGCTCACTTGAATTAAAGTAATCCCAGATTATCTAAAACAATGCACTGAATTAGCAGCTCAGGCTGCAGGGATTAATCATGGACCAACAGTCATCAAAGCAGAATGCAAATAGGTGTGTGAGGATGAAGTGTAATGCCATGAAACAGCTTGTGGATCAGCAATGCACATGAATACACCGAGACAAAAACAACATTTGAGGTATCAACCAGACACATTTGCTAATGAAATTAGACTGAAAAAAAAAGAAGATCCGGCCTATTAACTGACACGCTCCCTCCCTCCATTAAAAGGCAGTTGCATGCGATTTGATGAATTCTTTCTGTTTCACATTAACACACTCTCTCCCTCTCGGCATCACTTCTCATCACGCTTATGGGCTGTTGCTGTCGGAGGGATTCCGCCCGCATGGCTTCAGTCTTGAGATATCCATTTTATTACTGCTGTGAAAGTTCATTACTGGAGTCTAATGACATGGCTGGTGTGGATGCTACATGTGCTGGAGGGAAGAGGAGGAATGAGAAAAACTGACTGTAGAGTAAGGGAACGAAAGAAAACATCCTTTTCAATACACATCTATCAGACCAAATACATATACAAATACAGATACATATACAAACAAATATATATATAGAATTTGAAGGTGTGTTCTGATGTGTTGTGTGTCTGTGCATAAGCTGAAGATCAATTTTTTTTGCAGTACCTGTTGACATTCATATATACTGTATGTTTGTAAATACATGTGTGTCGGAGGCATCCAGATCCAGTCAAGTGCAAAAGTTTGTATACCCTTACTTCAAAATGATGAACGCAACGAGACATTTGGTGTGTAAGGTTTTACAAATGCTTCTTCACTAACTATTATAATACTAAAATGGTCAGAACGTTGTATTTTAATAGTGAAATAATCCAAAAGTGATATATTTCACAATGCAAAATAAATGAGGACTTTGATTCCACATTTTATTTCAGGAATATCTCAGGCCTCAGGTAGTGTTTGGTTTGGATTTTTTGTGAATCTCTCCGGCAGTTTTTTTTTTTCGTTTTCATTTGTTATATCTTAGATTGTTCGGTTCCTTGCCATCTGAAACAACATTCTTTTTTTTAAAGATTTACCCGTCTTTTTTACTGTAGTATAGCGACCAGTGTTGATAGCTTTTTGCACATGTGCCGGATTCATGCTGACACCGTTGCTGTCGCTTGAAGATGATATCATAAAAATAATAATAAGTAACTTTTTATGGGGTTTTACTGAATGTTATTGGAAATGTGTTTCTCCTTTGGGCCCGCAAGCTTCATATCTGATGTCCCACACCCGCCCACATGAGAGAAAAAACGTCCTGCTCTCGCGGCTTTTTTGTTGGGTCCAACGGGTCACGCGGGATCCCAGTCCCGATGCACATCTCTATCCCAAACGTTTCGTAGAATCCATGCGCCATCAGACCTGCATAAAGTAGTCAAATTACTGAAAGGACAAATTATACAGATTTGGAGCTTTACAAATACCTTTGACTAAAGAATTTATGAAAGCGTTCTACAAAAATACGTTTCACATAAGCGTTTATTGACGCCCCAACGACTGCCCTGAGGCTTCCATTATAAGCGAGTTTGGAGTAAACAGGTTTTCCGTTCTTTCTCAGTGCAGAGAAACACTTCTCAGCTCTTGTTTTAGTCATCACACATACACTACAGATGCCAAAGATACAGATTAGGTTGAAAAACACCAAAGTATTCCTTTAAAGGTGCCATAAAAAATAAAACAGGTGCTTTTGGAAATTAGCATACACACTGCATGGATGAGCAAAGTGATGCAGAGAACCAGGTGAAGTGTGATGCTGATATACTAAAAAGGCCATATGAAAAGTCTCATGTATACTAATACTTTATTCAAACATAAATAAGACTCACGGTATAAAGCACCATGCAAGTTTGCTGTTTTAGTCATGAAAACATAAAACGTGTGGGACATTTACAGAAAAATATTGTCTCAACACAATGTCACACATAATACATGAATTTGCATATTATAGAGGAGTGCCTTAAAGGCACAGCAAATAATTTGAATGTTACAGTATCTGTCTGAATAATATGTGCGTATTTGTGTGTGTCAGTCTGTTTCCACTGCTTGCTTGTTATTAGTAAAACGTCCTCCACATTGTCATGGTCATCTGTGGTTGGCATGTTCAGGCCTGCCCACTGGGAGAAGCTCTTTGGATCTGGTGAGCACTTGTGTTGCCAGCCTGCCCTGCTTTTGCACACACACACACACACACACACACACACACTGCGCATAACTACCAAACAGACACCATGTGTGAAATTCCCAGGATTCATCAGCAACACAGATGAATCAGAGGCCTCAGTGGCCTCCTGAGTTCTCCGGAGCCCTGCTGGGCATGATTACCAAACCATCTGCTAATAACTAGCAAAGCAGAGCAAAAGTCAGGGAGCAGGTATACGAAAGACGATATGTAGCTAAACCAGGATTTTTTTTAAAGATGCTTTTATCCAAAGGCACTTACAAGTAGGGGTGGGCAATATGACAAAAATATCATATTAAGATAACTTGAAGACATCCTCATGCTACATTGCAATATTTAGGTTTGCTAACAAAGTGCCAGCAAAAAAACAAAAGCTCCCCAACGTTTCCCAGTTGTCCGTTGTTTAAACCATCCACCCCCTTTAATATATATATATATATATATTTTACAATTCAATTACTGCGTAGTACCACCACATTTTTTAAAAAATGACCCAGTGTGATAAGAGTATCTAGTCTCAAACCCATATCATCCAGCGTTTACTGTGTTTATGAGAAGATTCCATATGTTCTTGTGTTGTTCCCAACTTCCAAAGGCAAATTTTCTGATAAGTTGTGACACAATGTTGACATTTCTCAATATGCCGGAACACATGGAAGTTCAGTTAGCGATCAATGCTAACTGTTATTACAGAATAATTTTGGTCAATGGGAGTCTTTTCTTTATAATGTATCACCACATCTGAGGGAAATGTAGATACTTCAGACTGTTTTGTCTTGTTTCTACTGTCACTGTGCCTTTACATAGTCTGTATAAAAGACTTTGACAACGTGCTAGCTAGCTAAAACAGTAATCTTAGTCAGTCGCTAGCTCATGCTGGGGCAGTGGTGGCTCAGTGGTTAGGGCACTGGGCTACTGATCAGAAGGTCGTGGGTTCAAGCCTCAGCTCCA
>JAOUQW010000021.1:1614290-1629050 GCA_028565825.1 Olivaichthys viedmensis | reverse complement strand
TGACAGAAAGGCTACGGTAACTCAGTTAACCACTCTGTACAATTGTGGTGAGCAGAAAAGCATCTCAGAATGCACAACGCGTCGAACCTTGAGCCGGATGGGCTAGTATTAGTATAGTATTCCTGATAAAGTGCTCGGTGAGTGTATGTATATATATATATATATATATACATGTTGTGTGCAATATGCATGGACATCAGGGTGACTAGTGCAATAGATGTAGTGCAATATTAGCAGCCTGACAAGGTGCCAAAGTCAGTTCAGTGACACAGGTCAGTATGGTGGGTTAGCAGCATTGTCATAGAGTATATGTGTAACCTATTCACCAAGCATGAATAGGCGTGTGTGTGTTGTGTAGGAGCAGATATCCAGTCCAGCCATGTGAGTGTATTGATACGGGTGTGGTTGGGTAGATCTGAGAGGGTTTGCTGGTCACCTGGTTCAGAAGATTGATGGCCCTGGAGTAGAAACATTTACTCAGTCTGGTCGTGCGGGTAAAGGTTTAGTAAAGGAGTAGCAGAAAAGCAACAATCTAGTTGTGCACATTTATAACCAGGTCCATCTAAAACCTGTTGGTTGTCAAAGGGAGTGTACTGATAAAGCATTATTATACTTGTGAAACAGACCCGACCAAGTTGGTTCACTGTCTTTTACAACCAAAACATAAGCTCACAGTGCCGGCATTGCATTTCATTTGATACCAGTCCTGTACCGTCTTTCTTTCATTTGTTTACAAAATGTATAAGGTTAGTCATTCTGTGTGCTGAAAACCACAACCTTCATTGTGTTAACTGCGTAGTCATCTTATTTGGATAATAGTGTATTGATTTGTCAATTTAAGGCAAACATGGCACATGGTGATAATTTGGTAATGACGCTTATGTCAATCTTTTTTTTTTTTTTTTTTTAAAGTTTCACAACTTGAAAAGGCCACGTTTAGTTTCTTCGCTGAGGAAGGACATTGCGTTATCTGAGCAAGTTTTACAGGTAACGGACGAGTTGTTTATCAAACCACAAGGTTTTCATCATCATTAACATGAAACCGTCGTGCTTTTAACAAATTTGGCTGTAAGTCTAATTGCTAGTATTCCATTTCACAGTATTAATTACAGTAAAAAATAAAATAAAAATAAAAACACCAGTAGCTATGCTCGCCAGGAAAGGGAGTAAGCAACGACGCTCTTCTCCAGAGCAACAATTGAAGTTGCAGTGATACGAAGCACGCAGCGAAACTGTGAGGATTCATAACCTGAAAGACAAGAGACAAATGCTAGTTTGTACAAGTGCTGGAGTGGTGAGGGTGGTGACAAAAAGGCAATTTCAAACCTAACAATAAATTCAAAACCTAATAGTAATACAAAAGGCAAGGTAAGTGCAGAGAAAATAAGGACAAGTAAAAGAAGTATTATAATATAAAAGATTGTCTTCTTTATTTTATGAAATTGAGCAAACTGTAAATTTCAGCAATCAATTTTACAGTAATTTGCTGCCAGACCATTTTTTTTCCCCCAAATCAGAACCTTTTCTGATAGAGAAACACTCAGGTTCTTATTATAACCTTCAAGACAACCAAAGAATCCTTAAGGTTTCTAGAGTTAACCTTTTTTCTTAGAGTGTATATATACACACACAAAAGGAAAATCCCCAAACATGTAAAGGGATTTTGGGTGTCTATTCCTATAATTGTATTGTTATTAAATCCAAAGAGATGGCCTGGCAGTCAGTGAGGCAGAACATTGTTAAGTCATGAACACAAAGCTATAGTTTTGCTGGGAGAATAGATTGTTTATTGGGCTGTTTGTTGTTGGTGTAGTAATGATATATTTTAACCATTAACCCCACTGTTCAGTTAAAAAATCTGCTAGTTACACTGTCTGTCTCACTTTAAAGCTGCAGAGGACTTAAGCTTTAGGCTCAAAAAGCATTAAGAGCTAACTACAAGGACAGAATAATTAAAGGAATGCAAGCCACAAACATTTATTGCATAGGTCTTGTGTTTTCCTAAAGCAGTCCCTCCCATTGATATCTCTTGTCACCATAAAAAATGGAATAAATGCATGGACAGTTTCTTTGTAGAGGTGTCTACGTGCCATCTGGGGAGCTTTCCCGCCTCCACCTTTCAGCATGGTCACCTTTAAGACGAGGCCTAAGCACTGCACGCTGCTCCACATTTTCCCCAGCACGCTCTGATCTCGCCGGAGGGAAGAGCGTGTGTCACTGTATGCAGTACATACATACAGAAACACTTCCTCATGAGTAGCCAGCGAGGCCTTGTGCATGTGAGGACCTGCCAGAGCCGGAGAGACAGAGATGTGGACGCCAACGAGCGCTGCATTTTATGCAGGGCTTTACTCGGTTCACTGCCTCACTGCCTGGAGGTTGAGTTTTTGGAAGACTCCACAATCAAACAGCTGCTTCTGTAAACCACCAAACCTGAGATTCTCATGTCTTTAATTAGATGGTATACGAAACACCAAAAAATCCCATGCTTTTACATTAAATGTGCAAATTCCTTGTCATTAGGCTCAATTATTGATATTTATCTGCAATACAAGACTACTTGTGTACAATATGCTTATATTACCTACAATGTGCAAACCCTTTTTACTCACCACTGACACGTTTGTTACATTTACATTACATTTATTCATTTAGAAGACGTTTTTAACACAATGACGCTTTAGTTTTGCTATGTGTTAGTTTGCACTCTGTTTTGAATATATTTTAAGTATATCTACGATACAGACGGGTGACAAATGAAAAGAAAAACCAACATAAAGTGCGTTTAGTGAGGTGTTTGGGCCATCACGAGCCTCCTGAACAGCTTTAATGCACCTTGGCGTAAATTCTACACGTCTCTGGAACTGTACTGGAGGAACTGATGGAGAACCGTTCGTTCTTCCTAAAGATCTTCCCTCAGCTGGTGTTTTGATGATGATGGTGGAGCTGCTGTCTAACACGTCGCTCCAAAATCCCCATAGGTTTTCAATTAGGTTGAGAATCTGGTGACTGTGAAGGCCAGAGCATATGATTTAAATCATTTATCATCCTCATCAAACCCTCCAGTGACCCCTCGTGCCCTGTGGCTGCACTCATGTATTCCGTTTTTTCCGTCACCCGTCTGTACATGTTTGCATGTATATACATCATCATCATAAACCCACTAGGACGGCCTGCTAGGAAAAGAAAAAAAAAATTACATTATTCTTACATTATACAATTATTCTTCTGTTTTTTTCTTTCTTTCCTGTAACCTCCACAGTATCGCCTACAGAGAATCAAGGTTGTGTTCCCTCTAGTGGAAAGTGCACACTACAGCAAATGACTGATCAGTGTTGGGTGAGGAACAAAAAACGTGTAAAGCTATTATGCACATAACATGCAAAAACCTGACTGCATTACATCACGACCATGTTTAAAAGAACTATTTTCAGATTGATGAAAGAATTAAAAATGATGTATGACAGATTAATAATAAACTTAGCTTCTAGAAATAAGATTTTTATCATAAGGAAATATACTTCATTTCATTCTTGACTGTGTTTAAATGAAAAGCAATCCAAATACAAAAAAAAAAAAAACAAGCAATCAGACTTTGCTGCCAGTCAGACGTTTTTGAACACTTGGAGTTTCTCATGTTTTATTACAGTTTAATCTTAGACTAAATGGAAAGGTGCAGGAAAAATATTGACCCAGTGTCCCAACAAAGACCTAAATCTTTGTATTTAACTGCTGCTCCTAATGGAACGCTAAATGTGTGCCTCATTAAAGGCAGGTGCACTTGGAGGCTATGCGTGTTGTGTGCTACGAGTGCCTTTTCCGAATTAGATCTAGATTGTTATTTTATTTTGATAAATTAAAAAGTCATCAACATTTCTCAATTCTCTCACACCTACCTAGATTTTCTAATATTACAATATTTAAAACGAGTTCATTGCTTAAAATATGGGAGGTTCAGAAACTTTTCACTGGCGGTTTACATCAGGAAGACAGCATGATCCTTTAGATTATTGATTAAACTTGTATTCAGTAATATGTAACATGTTTAGTGAGCAGTCTTGCTGTTTATGTCCTGCTATACAACATACAGCATTAATTTTCTGTGCTGTTGTGTCATGACTGAGCATGAGTACATTAATAACAGTTAATAGCACAGAAATCAGATTTATTCTAAAAAATCAGTCAGGATATTTTTGAAAACAGATGTTTTGTTCTGTGATTTACTGTAATACAAAGTTGCTCACATCCTCCCTGGTGTATATTTAATAAGGGAAAGCCCCGGGAAAATAAAGGCACATTGTTTAGTGTTGTAGAGAACGTGGGAAGCTCATCTAGAAGCAGTCTGTGGGATGAACTGAGGAACCCACCCTCTGTGTATGCTATGATAATGACAGATGACGTATACATAATTTAGCTGTGTTAGGAATCGCCATCCCTGTTCAAATCTCCTGTGGGATCTGGGTGGCAATATGACAGCACGATTTCAGGCTTGTATGTGTGGCCTGTTTTTACGAAACGAGCAGCCATCCAATTCATAAGGAAGACTTACAGCCAGGTATGAATTACTACAAATGGCACCCAGTGGACACAAGGAAAGGATTTGGAAGTAGCACTTTGAATTGAGCACGGCGAAACCCAAGGCTTCCTGTCGTCCCCGCTGAAAGTGTAAAGTCATAAATTAGGCATGATGCTCTTGGTGAAACGAGAGGGAGAGAGAAAGGGAGTGAGAGGGAGAAAGAAATGTTGACACTTTACAGTAAGTGGGTGGTGTTTCACATATTTATAATATAGTTTTATATATAATATATTCATAAATAAGCATTTCCTCAGCATTGAATACCATTTACATTCCGGTCTGTAAAATAAAGTGGGAAAGCACAGGCTACATGGTGTACCAGAGCTGATTGAAATCAGTATAATTGTTCTAAATTGTATATACCCGCCTATTTTAAAGATGTCTTGTGTGTAACCTTCTTAAAACAATTCTGTTACTTGAAGAAGCAGTGACTCAGAGGAATAGTTTGGCCAAAAAATGACATTTCCACAAATTTTCTCCTTACCCCTAAAAGTTGTCAATCAGCCAAGAAATGTTTCATGTCCAAAGTTGCACTAAAGGCACAAAGGCCAATGTAGCTAACAAGTAATGGAAGCTCATAGCCTCCATTTTAGCATTGTTAAATCATCACACACTCGCTCAAAAAACAACAACAACAACAACAACAACAACAACAACAACAACAACAACATTGTTTGGTTTAGTAACCATTTGTACATGACCAGCTTCATATAATAGCAGTCCGTATTAAAAAAAATGAAACATACAAATCAAATTGGAACTATATTACCGTCTGAATCATTTCTAACATACAATTCCGCTTTCAAACGTATGATTCGGACTGTTTTTAGCTCTGCAGTGTCCTTTTGTCCGTTTTTATAGATGACCGTGTGTCAGAAACCACATCAGCACGTCTGTTTGAGACTGAACAACTCGACACAGTTTGAGGCGAGTGTGATGATTTAGACGTGCAGTTTGCACGACGCTAAACTGGTAGCTATAAGCTTTCTTTACTGGTTAGCAACGTTACCCTCGTAGCTCCAATGCAAAACTGAAGAAGCAAACTTTGGACACAAAACATGTTTCTACATTTGGGGTAAGTGGGAAATTGTGTAAATGTATCACTTAATCTGACCACATCGAAGGGATGCTGTTTTGACTGGCCAGGACTTGAAACAAATTCCGGCTATATTTTGACTTTATCTCGTTGCTTTTGATGTAGAAATGTGTGGACACGTGTGTAATAAAACTTATGATTAAACTGGTAGCTCCAGTGGTTAGAAGCTTGTGAGTTCAAATCCCAGGACCAGACTGTAGGACGTTTTATGCATCAGTGTTTAGAAACCAGCACTTCTGTGCTCAGGGATTGAGGTTTTGTGCCAGTGACCGAAAGTTTTGGCTCTTGAGCAGAAACCTTTCCTCCACTTTAGATTTGTTCAAATCATTTCCAGCGTTTTTTCGGCGTCTGAGACCGGCTCTGAGCAAGCCCAGACAATATTACACACATTAATTCATAGCACCAGCGGCTGTTTTGTGTGCACACATTTCTACATTTCAACATCAGTGATGCAAAAAATAGCATATTAGACAAATTAATCTCCACATTAGAGAAGAACTCTAGATTCACAATGTCAAACAGTAAGAAAAGATGCTATGCAATAAACAGGAAATCCTCACATATTTCACAGATGTTCATTTATCTGGAGCAGTGAGCAATTCTATTATTTGGGGAAGTGGCTCAAATGAAGGGCCTTGCATCAAACCGTTTGTCCAGAACACAGGATTTTAGCATTGATGTTCCAAACACTTTAGTGGCCAATGTCATAAATCTGTATTCCATAAAAAAGGAATATTACATTTACTGTATTTTGTGCTATAAACACCACCTAAAAACGTTTCAGACACAAAAGCCTCCACCGCTATTGACACTATTTGAACTCGTCTTAAGACCCGTCTTTTTTGTGTATGGTGCCTGACGTCCTCTATTGTGCATTGTTGTTTATTTTCCTTGTGTTCTGTATTTTAGGAGTATTTTGCATAGTTTTACCTTCTTTCAGAGTGTCTAATCGTTTATAGTATATACAGCTGTTTTCATGTTTTGTTTTTTTAGTTTAGATATTTAGATATTAGACATTTTATTACCTCTTATTGAAGTGTTCTTTTGTTCTTAGCTTAAATACATTTGACATCACTGTTTAGCTCCTTGGTCAACTTCTGCTGTTTTTAACTGTAATAAACTTGGCTTGATTAAATAAAAATACTTTTTAGATAGTAGCTTTGATTTACAAACGCCTCATATTAAAAAATTGTAGGCGAAATTGTATACTCAGTATTGTGTACTCAGTAAGGAAAGGTGCTTACTGTGGCGTTTACTGTAAGGAGTTTACTGTGATTTTTGTTTTTTCCGTACTTATAGAGGGTTGTACTGTACTGTAATGGTGTCAGTAAATCAGCCCTCGTGCTTTATATATAGTATACGACCAGCTTTAAGCACATTACATACTATATATAATTGAATGCTGTATTTACTTACTCTTGTGCATAGATGGCGCTCAGGTGCATTATGGGTATAATGTGAACTGAATATTTTATGTCTCTTTAACAAAGTTAAAGTGTCTCTCTATAAAGGCAGGGCTTTCGTGCCAAAGTGTGGTCACTGGCAGGAAGGGCTCAATTTATTAATTTAGTCGATGATTTTATCTGAAGCGACTTACAAGTGAGGCAGGAGCCAATCCAAGCACAGAGCTGAGCAATTAAGGGTTAAAGGTTTGGCTCAAGGGCTCAACCGTGGCTCTCTGGCAGTCCTGAGATTTGAACTCACGACCTTCCGGTCACTAAAACACAACTTTAATCTCAAATCTACCCCTCGCTATCATCATCATCATCATCATCATCAGCAAGCAGACTAAGTGGTGATTTCTGCACACTAATGCATAAAAACACATACAATCTGCATGTGTTAATCCAATATATACTGAAACAGCAGTGATGCCACCTCATTTTAATTAACTGAGTACATTAATCTCTGCCGCACAGCATGTGTGTGAAAACAACATTACTCAAAGCTCAGAAGCTAAAATGCTTATGACTTGTGAAACTAGATTTCTATTTGATTTGATTTTGCGTGCACGGTGCCTGAAAGTGCCCTAAGGTAGCATAACGCAGTAATGACAGTGCAGGCTGTTACAGTAAAAAGCCCACTCCGGGAGAACTTAGCTTGGTTTTAGGGCTTCGGCTATGCAAGAAAGCAGGTGATGATTATAAACCCCCAGGACTGAACCATTACATCCATTAGTCAGGTGCATTAAATTATTCTTGCTGCTAGAGCTTCGAATGCATCCCAAATGCGAGGGTTTGAGATTTGAGTTCTTATTAGAGTCATTAGAGACAAGAAGTCAAGAAAGAAATGTTCATTTATACATAATGTACATAAATACTGCATCACAAAGGAGAGTCATTAGAAAAGAGAACGCCATAACTTAAGTTAGTTCATTGTCTGCTTTCTAATCGGCTGACTGGCGCTTAGCAATGCTGCCTTCATAACCTATGGGGATTACGGTAGACATGAGCATCCATTAAAGTCATTATTACAAGAGATTTCTCAGTGTCAAAACTGATGTCTGCTGGCAGTGCATTATGGGTAACACAGGCGGCTCTTTAGCCACCAAGACTACGCCATACGAACACTCGAAAATGACGACTATTAAAAAGTCTTTACAACTGATTCTTTTAGCATTTGGGACATTTCTTAATAGACATGTCCATAAAATGTGGGTTGTGTCTTGTTTAAGTGAAAATTCTGCCAATAAATTCAGAGATACTGTATGTTCCATGTGTAACCATGATAGGGCTACTTCATTGTCACAACAAAGAAAGTGTCTTTTGATAGTTTTCAACAATCAGAGCCGAACCATTGCTTTTTAAATGAAAAAAACGACCCCGACTGCAGTCATTCGGACCCCTGCAGAGACTTCCTGTCCCTCCTATTTGACCTAGAGTCGTTCCCCTACCCCCAGTCTACCTGCATTAGCCTAAATGTGCTAATCCCTTTCCCTCCCCCTCATTCTTCTGCTCCATCCCCCCTTACTGACTGACCAACCAAGCACGAGTAAATCAACTTGTATAGACTTTTAGATACAGTAAGATGAAGGAGTAACTTTAAATGATCATTTGTTCAGGACACTGATGCTCACTTCACTAAGTGGCCGCTATATTTATAATAGAATAGATGTACAGTACCAATATTACATATTCACATCACGATAATTGCCTAACTTTTTATTATGGTTTGTGATACTGTATTAAGAAAAATGTCGAGTTTGAAGATAAAAACACTTTATTGTTATGAATAGAAACATTTTTAAATAGCAAAACCATGAGGGACTTCTGAAATAAAATACATTCAATAAATAAGGATTGACATAATTTAATAGTTCCTTTGCTAAATTTTATGAACTGCATTATTATGATTTTTTTCATTATTTCGAGTTGATTTTTCATTCTTATATTTTAATTTACATGCAGTATATTTCACTTATTCCTCTGTCTATTGATTGTATTTTATTTATTTATTTTCAATTAGATTTACTGTCTTGTATTGCATAAATCTGCCTCAAAGTACAAAAGGCGCTATATAAATAAATTTCAGATTGAGAAATAAAATGACAATTCCATCTTAAAATAGGGTCCGAAAATTCGGGCCGGGTTTTCAATGGAGAGGCCGAAAGCAGGCTTAAAAATGATGCAAGGCCTGCAAACACAACTGGAACACAACTATGAATACATCGACACACTTCACTGCAAATGCACAAAGTCATACAACCTCGGCTTACTATAGTTTGTAAATAAAGTGCCTACAATGATATTATGCATGTTGCATAACGTGATTATCTGTACAGTACATCCGATTATCGTCACATGCCTAAGAGATGAGCCAAGCTGAAACAAGTGTCAAAATCTTTAAATAATTCTATCCTTATCTTCATGAACTACCACTAAATGTTGACCTGTAAGGAACTAAATTATGTCTCTCACTTCAGCCATTTCTTGCAGATTATGATTTGATTATAAAGGATCAGTAGTGTAAGCTCCGTGTATAGGTTCATTAGCTGTAATATAAAGCATGGACAGTCAGTGACTAGTAGAGACGCACTCCAGAGACAAACGCTAGCTTTGTTCCATGCACGTCAGATTAAATGCACCATTGTGACTGGACGTGTAGCCTCTAGTTGATCAACAATTCGAGGCTCATTAACATACCGCCCTCAGAGTAAGGACACTGCAGACTGGTTTTTTAAAATTGATGCATGGAAGCACTCTGACGCTATTCATTCAGGAGGCGGTTTATCATTCAATCCAATAGAGCTGAGCAGAGTTGAGGAATACGGGTCTTCTCTGGAAGTCTTGGGATTTGAACTCAGAACCTCCTGGCCGCTACAGCAGAGCTCAGCTCCCACTGCCGATAGTACTCGTAGCTTCATGCCACTAAACCCACGTGCCCACGCATACACCCAGACAGTCAGGTCACAACACGAGGCCAGGTGTCTCTCTCATGTACCGCATGACCGGAGTCTCTGCTATCTGTTTAAATATTAATTAGATCTTTACTTAGTAAGGAGCCCACTGCGGGTCTGTCCAAAAAGACACCTCACGAATTATCCAGTACGTCTCGCTCACAGGACACTGAGAGATTTTGTCTCACACACAGCAGCACATAGGTGAAGGAGATATATATAAATATATATATATATATATATATATATATATCTTTCAGGTGTTGATTCTCACCGGTTGTGAACAGCAACACATATAAAACTCAGAAAACAGTCCTGAGACAACTGGCTCATTCAGTGAGCGTGAAGAGAAAACACGCAGACAAGTGAAAGGCTTTAGTGAATTAATCATGAGTAAGAGTTAACACATCACAAACATGAAAAGCGCTAGAGAGAGAAAGAGGACAAAAACAACAACTGCATTTTCATTGCAGTTTCTAGTCACATTTGCTCTAGTGGAATTTCACCAGGTCAGTGTGAGCAATCAGAGCTTTTGGAAAGGATTCAAAAAGCCGGATGGACTTTGACCTTAGTAGTTCATTTAACATAGGTAGGTAACTTTTGGCTTATAGTTAAGAATCTAGATACCTGTGATATCTTAATATCGGAGTTCACATTGGGGGAAAGGGTGTCTGAAATGATGATATTCTCACCAGTAGGCCTCAGCACATTTATATCCATAATGCATTGATTAATAACAGCACACCATCTCCAAATCATTATCCATATCCGAAACAGAATCTCTTTATTCGCCGAATGGCTGGGGAACAGAGAAATTTGACTTTGCAAAATCAGGACAGCACATCCAATATGCATGCAATGACATACACTGTGCAAAAGTCTTAGGCACCCTACATTTTTGTTATATAAATGTTGTCGTAGATGTTTATTTTATGTCTTCTGCACTTCTTAGTGTGTCATTAGAAAAGAGCAAATTTTTGATTTCCAAAAAATTAAATGTTCATTAAAGTCATTAAATAAAGTAAGATTCTGGGATTTTAGCTGCAGAGACAGAAGCAAGTGAGAGACAAAGTTCTGCATAAGAACCATGGCAAGTTCTCCAAGGTTCTTGGAGCAACCTACCAGCTGATTTCCTTATAAAACTGCACGACAGTGTGTTCTTTACATGTGCCTAAGACTTTTGCATAGTACTGCATATCGCATCATACATACTATAAACTATACTCCAGGCTTGGCTTAAGTCCAATATGCCATTATGTAACTTCTGGATTTGTTATCGTCCGTACATTGCGATACATGAGAGATCAGGTACCAGATCTTACGGAGCGACCTGTAAAATTACAAATGCGTGGACAAATATCATGAATTTTGTGAAGAACATTGTGAAAGTCCCAAAATATACTGTATACAGGATTCATTAATTGTTGTGTATTGTATTTTGGCATATGTGCACTAACTGTACTGGATATTTGTACCCTTTATTTAGTGTACAACATGTCAATTGTATTAATAATAAAATAGCTGTTCACAGGAATTGCCCTATTGCACATTATATTGAAGTAAATAAGCATTTTAATGACCATCTGATATCATCTGAGAGCAAAACAACGTGGATATGTGTTTCTGAAACAAGACCTGTTTGACTGATCATACAACTACCAAGAAAGTTATTTTACACATTACTCTAAATAAGACACATGCTGTTGTAATATAGAGTTCCTGATTCTGTCTTTCTCTGCACTGTAGCGTCCTCTTGTGGAAAAACTGGCTAATGCACACAAGGGGCCTGTTTACAGATCTGAAGCTGCAAACCATGGGAAAATATCTCACTAGAATATTAAATGCATTTACCTCTGTAAAGTTGAACAAATTAGGAAAACTACTGAAGTGAAAATGATGGCTTTCATAACCAGAGAGGCTGCAGATCACAATTAAACTCTATATTTATGTATAACTGAATTATACGACTATTAAACAATTAAGAGATGTCGGTTTATTTGTAATACTTATTAGTAAGGAGCTGATGCATTACTAAATAGACATGTAGTGAGTGAGTGAGTATGCACTATTGAGTATGCAAATATGCACACCACCACAAAACTAACTTTTAATATGCCAAGTAGCCTAAATATATATTCAGATTGACTTACAGTCTTCAGATTGACCAGTTCTGAGTGATGTGTATCTCATGTGTATCACACAGCAGTGCCATTCATCTGGGAGGATGAGGGCCAAAACAAAAGCACACCAAGCCAGCCATCTTTTCCCTATGACAGCGTATTTCAACATGTGTGTCGAAATGCAGCTATTTGCCTACAAATACTGGCTACAAAAAGGTGATTTGGACTCATTTCATAATCATTTTAGGTGATTTTGAAATATAGAAGTACCGTTCTTATTATATATGGCTCATTATAAATGTGAAAAATATATCCAAAATCCTAGCTATAACTCTGTTCCCTGCTTTATTTAGCTTTTTTTCTTTCTTTTTTTTGGGCTAAAAATAATATGACAGCTAAATCTGCTACGAACTTCCTGCTTTCTGAGCATGCAGAAATCATTTAAAGCTATTTACTACCATCTAGTGTCATCTTTATGGCATCACATGCAATAATTTGCCCAAAGACGAGTTACTGTAGGTCAACACACACCATTAAAGGAAAAATGAGGCCTACCATTTTTGATCACAAGATGAGGATCACCGTTCAGGTCAAGCTGGTATGCTTTAATACTATTCTACACAGTTTTGTTGCATGACCTTTAGGTTCTTGGGGAAGGATTATTCAGCCAACTGACAACAAAATAAGGGTCTGTGTCATGGAGTCATGGTCAGCCCTCGGTTTAAACTTAAAACTTAAGTCCATTTTTAATGTCATCCCATTCATCTACTTGTGTACAGCGGCAAAGAAATATCAAACTTCCGGGACCACGTTGCAACATACGAGACAAATGACAGACACAAGACTACACGTCGGGCAAAATCAGTGTGAAAAACTACAGTTCCCAGTAAAAACAAGTGCAAAATAATGCAATGTATTTGAGTTCAAGATCTCACTTAAGACTAAACTAAACACCTTAATCCATTGTGTTCTTTTTTGAATATTCAATCCACACACTCCCAACAAAGAGGAGATCACTAAAGTAATTAGCCTAGCATGTGGTCTTGGGGATGCCCGTTTCCATTTCAATACACTGATGTGCAAAGCAAAAGAGGTGTAAAGATCCGTGGGCCTGATAGCCCTCACCCTGCTATTGTCATGTATGTGTGTGAGGCAAAGTCACAGCCAAAGACACAAAGCAGGCCATCTCAGCCACACTCAGTGACTACTGTCCATCCCAACAAGGTACTTAGTAAAGCCTGAACTTTAACTCTATAGTCTCTAGAATCCAATACGTAGTGCACTTAGTAGGGGGGGCATTTGGGATTCAACCAAAAACAGGCTACGTCATTTAAAGAGGTTAAGGAATGGAGGGGGGGGTTGGCAGATTTTTTTATTAGTTTAGGATTTTCTTATTTATTATAGGTTATTTATGAATGAAGAATCATGGTTTTGTACCTCAAAATAAATAGAAAAACAAAGTGGGTCCAAATCCCAATCAGTGGTCTTTAGGTTTAGTGCGTGTAAATAGTAGGGAGCCAACTAATATCTAGCCAAAAAACAGGCTATGTAGCGCTATACAGAGTTTATAGCTTCATTACAGTACGTTGAGTATCTTGGTTAATATCAACACTTTTACTTCATTAGAGAAACAAATCCAAGTGCATGGTCAATGCCAAAGCCGTATTATCATCGTTCATAGTTCTCTCTGGTGGGGTTTGGTATTCAGTCAGTCAATAACAGGCTATGTAGCTGTATACAGAGGTTATAACTTCATTACAGTACGTTGAGCATCTTGGTTAATATCAACACTTTTACTTCATTAGAGAAGCAAATCCAAGTGCATGGTCAATGCCAAAGCCGTATTAGAACCAGCATAGCGTGTAAGACCACAGGGAGATGGTCAATAAAGTTCATCTCAGTTCTTCTGATGTTTATAATAGGGTGTTCTGTAGCTTTCGACGCCTGAATGAATAGAAATCGCCCCAAAATATTTTGAGGCCCGTTTCCTTTTTGCGGTTTAAATCCAGCTTGCTAACACGGTTCATAGTTCTCTCTGGTGGGGTTTGGTATTCAGTCAGTCAATAACAGGCCATGTAGCGCTATACAAGAGGTTATAACTTCATGGCCGTCGGTCGAGGCCTTAAATCGAGCCATGCGGTGAGCATCACCAACGTTGGTCTTCTTCCTTTTAAAGATGAGAAGATTTTTCAAAGAGATTTTTTCCCCCATAGTATATACTATTAGGGGAATATTAATACACTATAAATTTTTTTATTTTTTTTACAGAAACCTGCACGTGCTTTCATATAAAGGCCCATTTTCTTTTAAAGACAGCTGGCCAACCTTGTTCATGACCTTTCTGGGACTCTTTATTTGATTTAAAAAAGGTCATAAATGTGTGTTAAAAACCGAGCAGCTCATGAACAAACCGTGACAAACTCTCCACCATCTTTATTATTATTATTATTATTATTTTACATCCCACAGAACAGAGAGACCATTTGTTTATTACTGTGCAGTGTGCAGTTCACGACGCGCTCGCGCCATTATTCCCATTTTCTCCAAGGCGCCATGACACGTGGTGGAGGAG
>JAOUQW010000021.1:1571390-1600518 GCA_028565825.1 Olivaichthys viedmensis | reverse complement strand
ATTCTGTATCTGTGATGAAGTTACTGTTCTCTCTCTCAGTGAACAAAGCTTTATGTATTGCTCTTCTGATGGTGAGCCTGACCCCATCGGTTAAATCTTGATATGAAAATGACTGATGCCGTTCGAAGCTTTAGGAAAATTAGCGGCCCCTCGTGCAGCATGACGAACGCACTGGCTATGACTGTTAACCCAAAAGAGGTACATGAAGCTGAAGCCTAAAATAAAACGATAAACGTTAACCTGACGCCCTGTAAAGAGTGTGAATATGAATGCAAGACCTGAAATGCAGCCCCTCTGCCAGCACTGTGTCCATCTGCATGCCTCCGATTCTGTTAAAGATGATGGCTCTCTGTCCACCTTCCACTGTGAGAACAGCCAGACAGCCATCAGTGAATACACGAGTCAAGTTGCCATAGATACAGTGAAAACCGCGCACAGCAAACGATGGGTCACATATCAGAAACGTACATCAGACCCTTTATATCCCAAAGGTCTTATTATTACACTTGCACAAATATAGTCTTATACTGTACATTCTGTATATACCTATACGTGCGGTTGCCCCTCCCCAGAACCGGTTCTAAACGGTAACCAGTTTTGAATTTGTAAAACCAAGATAAGGTCAAATAAGGTCAGATGTTAAGGGTTCTTCAATCAGCGCTAGAGAATTAGTGGATAATGATAATATCAACATTGCCTAGATGTGACACGATTCAAGACTGGCCTGATTTCAAGAAACCCAAAAAACAATCCTCTGAGGCATTCAAGATGGGTCAGGACGCTCACAGCACACAGTGAAACAGGGATTGGTTGGACGGCTTATTTGCGCATCACAGGCTTAATATTGCAAAGGCCAATATTGTAATATTATAATTATTATAACTGCAACAGACGATCGGCTACATTGTGCAGTGGCGTTACCTGTGTATGTTGCTTCTTTAACGCCGTAAGCCAGTGCTCCAGCACCAATGAGCAGTTTGATGCCCAGGCCGGCACCTCTCGGACCCCCAGCGGACATCCTGCCTGCTATCTGCCTCAGCTGCTGCAGAAAACTCTGACAGGGGGAGAGATGGAGGGGAAAAACACAAGAAATGAAAATAAAATAAAAAAGGACAAGATGTGATGCATTTTGTTTTTTAGCTGTTCACACTGTGGCAAAATGATGCTTAAATTTCTCTCATGCACCCCTCTGGACCTTTGCCCAAGCATTTCTTATCTCCCTCCAAGAACTCAGTCACTTTTGTTTTTCACATTTTTGTAATGTTTTGTACACGTGCTTAGAAAGTCACACCTCCTCTGCCAACCAGTCTGCTCCATTTTGCTTTTGCACTGGTGTTTGGGTCTCGTCCCAACCCTTTACGCTCTACCCAAAACACGTCCCTGCTCAATCCATCGGCATTTCCTTGAAGCACAGCACCACAGATTGAGATTTTTTTTTGGAGACGTGCACGCTGGCCTCTCTCCGCGCCTTTGCAAGCAGCTAGGTTCACCCATAAACCCCTTGCCTGCGTCTTGACACCCTGATTCATGTGCATAAGATGCACAAGCATGTCAGAATGTAGTGCACAGTGCGTAATGCGCAATTTGAGACACGGCCTTTGTCCTTGGTCTGGGCCAAGCACGGTCAAGGAGAGCCGTTTTGTTGGCGTGCAAGGACGCACCACCGCGTGACCTCCGTGACCTCTCCACACGACTGGGGAGCGCGCCAACACGTGTGGTGCTGTTGGCTCGTGCGCGTAATTCGCCGGTGCGTTCCAAACCGCTCGCGCGTGGTTGCCCGCGCCCGTAAACATTGTATCGGGCAGGATTCCAGAATCCCTTTAGACGTCACTTTGGAACGAAGAAACCCCATTATGACGTAGTTGCGCGTTCCAACCACAACCGCGCGCGGAGCGGCTTCTCATTAGCGCGAGCGATTATATAACAACACACACACACACACACACACACACACGTTCGCGTCAATTACGTTATGAATTGAATTATGCACGCGGGCTATACATTATCACGCACGTGACGTATTCAAAAAGCTCACGCGACACTCGGCTAGCCCTTTAGCTAGCTAGCTAACATCACACACACGGCCATTAAAGTGAAGCGCACGTGTCGCAGATACTCTCGCGCAGTACATACAGTTACACCCGACGTTTCCAATCCCTTTTTTTTTTTTTACTTTACACGCAACTTACTCCAGGCTCGTTCCCCGCCATGCTGCCTCTTCTGCGGCTCGCAAGCTGACGGTCCAGTCCAAGGTCACGGGAAAGCCCTTCCGGTCCAACCGAGATGCACCATGGGAGTTGAAGTCTCCAAAAGGACAAGCCAGCAATGCCAATACTGTGTCTATAAATCACCAGAACAATCATCCAACATAACAGTAAGAATAATGCCAGGGGGAAAGCACAAATAACCACGTGATGTACCTGCAGTAATGAAGCCTTGCGCAACAGAAATACAGTTCAATGTACTGGAAGCTACAATTGTACCAATAAAGGTCAATACACAGTATGCATACTTTCTGCAAAAGTATTTTGCTCTTAAATATATTGTAATATGATTAATAACGGATGTGCTCCAGAATATTCTCTGTATGTCGCAATAAATGCAAAGCAAAAATAAATATAAAAAATGATTTTAAATACGGCCTAATAACTGAACAGACATATACATATGCACCGCATCCCACAATGGCGATGTAAAACTGCTGGACACTATGATCCATATCTTCGCCCATACATAAAAAGAAAAAGAAAAGGCAATAGCCTGTATATTGTGAAATATATTTACCATATGTTATAAGTGTATTCCACGATTTATTTAAACATACATGCATTTCACATTTTCTTTCAACGTCGTATTTTGCAATCGTAAATATTATCGGTGTGCTTTTCCGTTTTAATGACCGATTAAACGGTAGCACAAAATAGAAAGAAAGGCTTGGTAGAAATAGTGCGTCAATCCTTTGGATGGTAATATATTGTCATCTATTTCTATTGAATAGAAATTAATTAGTTTGTTACCTAATTTAAACACACAAAAAAATGACATGCCATTGATTCCAAATTCCTTATGTTTTCAGTTTTCTTGTTGCGAGAGGTAAATAAGGCTTTAAATACCACTCCACTTTTCAAAGTGACAAAACAAAAGGTTTGATTTTTAGTAGCCTACTTTATTCCTACTTTGCCAGTAAAATTATTTCATTGCATGAACTATATAATCAGTCAACTCAAATAATACATTTTCTAAATAAAGTTCAAATTTGCTTTAGATAGACTCCGAAACAAAGCCAGAGATGTCTTAATCTCAGAGTGTGATAACGTGTCCAAAACATACACTCCCTATAAAATAGGTACTCAACTGTACCTTTCCTAGTCACCGGGGTGGGACCCTCAAGGGTACATCTTTGGTACCTTTAGCATGTATCTTTTACCTGGGGACGTGCATGTAGTGTCCCTTTAAAGCTTTACTCTAAAAACTAATGAAAGGTACAGCAGTGGTCCTTAAGGTCCAATTATGTACGTTAACTCATTTTAAAGGTACACTATATTCATGTTTCCAGGTAAAAGATACATACACTAAAGGTACAAATGATGTACCACGCCAGAGACAGGGAAAGGTACAGTTTAGTACCCTTCTTTCTGAGAGTGTATGAAAAGTGGTGAGAATATTGTAAGTAGTGATGTACGTACAATTTTCATTCGTGTCCAACTTGAGTCTTGACACCACAAAGGATTTGACTGCTTCGCTTTGACCGAAGCTCTCTTTACTTTGTTTGGGTCCGTACCTTCTTCCAACCAATATTTTTTGACAGACTTGCTCAAATACCTGTGCAATAGAAACACAATCACACTGAAATAACAAGTTGCATAAAACTTACCAGAGCGCTTTTACTTCAAGTTTGACAATTTCCAAGACTAAGGTTTAGGTATGGACATGAAATTGCATGCATTGTCCAACAGAGGATGGTATAACCTACAGTATCACTGTACTGTATGTGCAAATGAGTTTTTGTTCCCCTTTAAAAACAAACAAAAAACTCAAGTATCTTTATGAAAAATAGGCAGTTGCGTACTGTTAAATATCTAAATATCAATAAGACAACTTTATTTGCCTTGATATTGCTTTTGGATTTCCCTCTGACCTGCTTCCTTTAGAGTTGTTTACAGCACTACTCGAATTTATACCTCAGCTATATTAAGTGTATTAGCATATTTTTCCTGTTACACAATAAATCATGACTTTTTAATCTTTTTATAACCCTTAATAACCCTTAACAACATTTTAATAACCCCACGTGCTCTCCCATAATTCTCATTACCCCTGTTTTCACTGCATCAGTCCCAGATGGACAGATGGCCTTGGGACTAGCAAGGGCTGTATATATATATTTGCTTGTACCTTAGTGTCTGACACCATGCCTGACATTTTGATCACTACATCTGCCAGCCATGCTCATCCTTCACTGTTCTGCACCTGGCAACCCTCCATAGATAGACCATAGATAGATGGCTTTGCAAAATAACAGGGAGGTTACCAGGCACACACTCTTGCACACAAACTCCTCATCGTGGCGTGTGCCAGCTCGATTAATTAAAGTGTGATTTAATTTGCTCCGAAATCCAGCGGCGGACCCGCATTAAGCTTAATGACAAGACTTTTAACTTAGGGTGCGGTTTGATGAGATTCAGGTCCACAAAATAAATGAATCACTAGAGAACAAGCATGTGCACTGACACATCATTTTGTGAAAGAAAGAGGTGTAATATCCTCGAGGAAGAAGTGATGATAGTGTTTGATTCTCACCCTATTTTGGTGCTGACTGCCCAATATAATAGAGCCAAAGTGCTCACTGTCTCCTGACCTACACGATCATTTATTTATGATGGAATTTACTGGAGAGTGACCAATAAGAGTGAAAGGTTTATGAGTCTTGTTAACACAATCATAAAAGCAGCAGATGGATACAGTAAACATAGGCTTTTTATTTTGTCTCTTAAAGCTACAAAGCTTTGTAATGCTCGAAAAAAGACACAATGACACAACCTTTATAACATTTATAACATTAACAGTCATTATTTATAGCTGTTAAGCTATTTGGAACTGATATCTTTTTAAAGGTGCAGTCAGCAATTTTGGCAGAGGTTAGCTGAAGCTAGTTGCTAGTTGTTTTAAAAACCTCAAAATCCATACAAGTACAGACCATGCCATCAGTGTTTCCTCCAAAGCCACGCCTCCAGAACATAAGCACGAGCGCTGCCTGGACTACTACGCCTGAATGCTAGTGCAAGAGGTGGAGCTTTCTGAATTGACTAGTCCTGATTGGTTGGGTGTTGGTGGTCCACATCATTGGTCTTATTATTCCTGTTTAAAGACCCTGGGATGCCACAGAGACCAGAGTTTCTGCTCTGAGCAGATTTTTATTGAACTGCCGGAATGTGAGGAGAAACTTCAAGTACTCTGACTTAAAAATCGCTGACCCTACCTTTAATGTTTCCAATTTTTTTCAGAATTTCCTCCCTAGTTGCACAATACGTATAGCCAAAAATGGACCAACAATGGTCAAATCCCGCACCGTACCTCGTGTACTTCGAGCCACTACTATGGCTCGAGCTTGACCTGACCTTTAAGACACAAAAAAAGACAATTAAGCATTAAAACTCTTTTCTGTACTGGATTTTAAAAAAACTGTACAGGATTTTTTTAAAAGTCTTACGTATTACTTTACTTTACTTTACTTTACTGTATTAATACTGACTCCTTTTTCTGGCAGTGCCTTTGCTTGTTGGTATCTTTAGACTCGGGCCGATCTGCACTAGCAAAAAGTCGCCCTGAATATTAGTGTCTGCCAAATGCTGTTATTGTAAATGTAAGTGGAAGGGGACAAAGCGCAATAAGTCCACCGCCAATGCCTACGCTCCAAACTACTACCCCTGCATCATCATCAAGCACCTCGACATTCTCAGACAGGGCTAACAGTGTCTGAATTAATTTTACTGTCATAAATAATAACAAAAATAGTATTACTCAACTGCAAGTTAGTCTTTCGTAAACGTACAAGATTCTATCATTTGTAGTTTAACGGACTGTAACTGGCACTAGTTCTTACTCCAACCCTCGTGTTTAGTTCTGCTCTCTCTGTTCTGTTCTTCCTATAACTAGCTTGCACTCATATACTGTCAGAAATCTCAGTCTCGTGGCAGCTGTGGATTGGATTCTTCCCTCACTTTGAGTAAAAGCGTCTGCAGACAAAATAAATGTCAGTTGAAATTGCTCTTTAATATGTATTTAAAACTATCACAGATGTTTGCAACAAGTAAAAGTATTTAATTAGTCCAAGTTTGTTTTGGGACAGAGTAAATCTTCATTATTTGGAGTTGATCAAGCATAAAAGATTGATATGGGTTTGTGAGGTGCAAAGCAGCACTGTCAGCTCCTTTCACAGCTCTGTGCTTGGATTCAAGCCTGCCTCACTTGTAAGTCTCTTTGGATAAAAGCATCGGCCAAATGAATAAATGTAAAGTGGATTTATTAGTAAGTTGATCGCAAAGCATCAGAAAGGACAACTTAAAGCTACAGAGCCGCAGGCATCATAACAGAGTAGCATTTCCCTTTCACCAAGGCCTTAACTTAACTCGCTACTATTGGCCTCAAAGACACACGGAGACCCGCGGACAGCATGTAAACTGGCTAGCTCGCTACTGTTGGTTCAAATAGAGCACTGCGGAAATCACAATAAAGCACAAACCAGCCGATGCTAGCGAGACAAGCTCTTGTTAAAGGAGAGAGGTTTTACTCTTTCACCTAGTACTCGGTAACTGTGACAGTCACATGAATGTCCACGATAAAGTTTTTAATTCTCATAAACACTGTAATACTGAGGAGACGGTGATAAGGGCAGCAGATAATTACATCCTCCATGTCCCGAACCGTATACTACAGTACTAAAGCCGTAAGATTAATCCGCACAGTGGAGAACGTCACAGCACAACCCACATTACGAAATGTTCTTCCTGCGAGTAGCTCACAATAGCATTTTTCTACCAGAGAGGGCGGAATTCCAAAATCTTGCATCCAGCAGCTTTAAATGATTCAAGGCAATTTTCCACCTGGATTGAATATGCTATACAACCTGTTCGGCGTACAGCTTTCGATATAAACTTGTATGATGGAATTTTTCAGCGTGTGGATCAATAGGCTGAATGAAACACCAGCGATTGTTACTAAGTTGGGGCTGCCGTCTCTTTCCCCTTTCTCAACACTGCCGTTGTATCCTTGGGGACTGCGAAAGGCACAGCTGGGACCTAAATCCCACATCCTCACATTGTGGAGGTGTTAAATTTCCATTTGAGAGAGACAGAGACACAAAGAAAGAGGGTGCGGTCTGGGGTAAAATATATAAAAGCTCATTATACTTAGTATTGTTAATGGGGATTTTCCATTCATCTATGTATTTGCAAATTACTGCTATGCACACACTAAAACCCACGAGATGTGAGAGCAGCAAAAATCCATCCTAGGGACTATTGAAATGTCCCTCACAGCATTGTGGGAGCTAAATGTGAGGCACACACACATTTTTTCCTAGTCATCAAATCTAGCAGGTGCGGATTCGGCACCCCACCAGTCAGGCTTACTCACATTTTCCCGTCTCCCAGAAGCAGGTGGCAGATGCGTGAATGCTGCACTAGGCCAACGTGGGTGTGAATGTCTATACGCTGCTCGCTGCGTTGTCATTGCATGACCTCAGAGCGGTTTGACATCAACCCATCTGGAGCTTTCCAGACCGAGCAGCAAAATTGGCAGCGGAGCCCCGGTTTTTTGCCCAAGGTCCATCCTACTGACCTCAAGTTAGGACAGTCAAATTAAGTATGACTATTAATGATGGCATCAGGCATCTACTACTACTACTGTTTCTCAAACCTATGGTCGGGATTAGTAGTTCTGAAACTGTTAATGTGTTATTAATGCCCTGGTTTTTAGAAGACACTTTTCTTAAACTGTGGACATGTAACTGTAATCCAAGCCATTTGGTGTGTTTTAAAGTAGCAAGTCTGCTGCTTGCGAAGTGATTTCCAATTACAATGACAAGCCAAATCCCCTTCCCTCAAGCAAACCCACCCCTCTGTTAAAACTACATATACCTTGTGAGTTATCTTTTAGAGAGAAGGGGCGGATAATTTCCGGGCTGGAAAAATGCTTAAAACAGATGCGTAAAAGAAATAAACTAGCCAAATCTATTGCACGGCCATATTGCGAATCACAGTTTATCCTGAGGTATCTTTGGAAAAAATATGATTATTACAGGTTTAGAACCACTTTTAAACCCTATTCTTTGCATGCAAGTGGCACCAAATTCTCATATATATCACTAATGTGGCTTTACCAAAACAAATCTGTTTTCTATTGAACTGCACCAAATTGCAGAATGAGAAATCATATGCATCCAATTTCCACTAACAGACCCTTTGAATTAAATGTACCAATGTGAAATGAATTTAAAAAAAAAAAGAAAAAAGTTAAATGTAAAATGTACCAATTACATTTCACTTACTTGATCGTCATGATGAAGTTTTATTTAAGGAGTTAATTAGTTCTCTTTTGAAGCATGATTATTGGCGCTGAACCAGGACGGAAGCTCTAATCCTTTCATTTCGAGCCTCAGCCTTGATTCGGCACTCACACAGAGGATAAACACCAGTACATCTGTGCCAAGAGGCAGTCGAGCGCATCAAGCATTTTGATTTGACTCTCATAAAAAACATTAGAACCCATTTAAATTATCCATCCATGAGAGCATATTTTTGGAGGTACTGATGAAGTGATGCCTTTTAAATTTGTCTGAATGCAGACATGAAAAGTATTAATTTAGCAATGATAATGTAAAGAAACCTCAGAGACAGAAATGGCTCCAAATCATAGCAAGACAGGATCCCCATAGCCATACCACATAACTGTAGACCTCTACATAAGCATCCACTCACACATGTAATATGTGTTGCATCATGGGAATTTTATGTGATGTCAGTCCAAAATTACAGTATATTACAACTTGTTTGAAACTTTAAATTTAAAATTACAATAAACTACTGTATTGGAGCCTAATGGACGAACAAGTGCAAAAGGCAGACAACTTACACACACACACACACACACACACACACACACACACATCAAACAATGGTGTTGTAAGTTATTATTATTAGTATGATTATTATTATGAATCTGTTTTCTCCATTTGTGTTTTATATATGCTCTGTACGTCTATTTTCTAATTATTGATTTAGCTTTAATTGTTATGTTTAAGTTAGTATTGTTATGTTTAAGTTCCTCCCTCTTTTTGGGACAGCATCATTTCCTTGTAAATTATGCACATCGGTTAACAAAGTTTAATTTGTCCTCCGAAGACGGGGGTGGTGGCAGGCAAAAAGGAAAAAAGAAATGGCTCCAAATGCAGAGTTTATTAAAGGGATATCCAAAATCACAGTCAAACAATCCAAAGTCAGGTTACGGGTAATCAGAGGTATCAGAGGGAAGACAGGTTCAAAGTCAGTATCCAGGTGGAGGTCAGAAACACACGGGGCTTGACAAATACAAAGGGGCTGAGCAGGACCAGAAAGGGGAATCAAAAGGTAGGTCATACACGTGAAGCCAAAACTGGCTATAACAACACACAACTAAGAAATAGTGGCAAGACTTTGCAATGAAACCTCTATGTGGGCAGTTTATATAGGGCAACTGATGAGGTGGATAGGTAACAGCAGGTGGTTGAACTCCGGCGAAGGTGACCTCTTGTGGTCAAGCAGAAGTGCGGGAACTGGTTGTTACAGGTGGGCTGTGAAAAATAGCTTGATCTTATGCTGAACATAGGAGAGAAATCAGAAATGAAATAATGTGAAGTTAATATTTTTTTTTATTTTTATAAAACACATGCCCACAATAATACTACTGCTATGAATCATGATGAACAATATCAATGTGACGTATATGCATTCATGTTTTACTTTTTGTTTTAAGCACACGCGAGTCTTTAGGAAATCAAAAGTGGTTGCTTCACAGCCTTTTTCGCTCATCTCTGCCGGGGTGCCAATAGTTCTGGACGCTGCGTATAAATAATCTGTTTTATATAATAATCTGCTTGAGGGTATTTCTGCCAAGGAGCCACCGTTGGACGCTTGAATAAGGTCTTTAATCAAGTGAAGTGAAGCAGTTTGATATTTTTGTCATACAGTGTACGACAAGGTGCTTGACAAATCTAAAAGAGTTTAAAAGGGATAAAACAATTTAAAAAAAACAATGAAATGTCTAATCAGAAGCCCTCTCATTTAGCTGAAGAGAAGAGAGAGACAAATTTGACAAAATGTGGGAACTTAGTCCTAAAAACAAAAAAGACTGCGCTGATCTAATTTTAGAAATCTCAATTGAAAAAGCAAGAATTATAATTTTTCATACACTGATAAAAAGGCAAGCGTGAATTAAAAAATAACACATTTTTTGTGGTAGACTTAAAAAAGGAATCCAACAAACCAATATATGGCATACGTTTACCTGAAATATAGAACAGGCAAATGACTTTAGCTAAAGGACTTTTGTGATATCTATGGTTCAACAGCATTGATGCAGTCATGCAGCATAGTCAGCTTACTTGCATTTTATGATAATGATGTAAAACACATAAACCTACTGACTATTTGTCCTAAATAAACCATATATAAAGAAGTGGACCCAAAATAGAACCTTGAGGCACTCTGCAGGGTAACACAGTGGATCATGATGCACATTCACCATGACTAACCAAAACCCTCCTCTCTGAGTGGTAGGAAGCAAAGCAGTCAAGCAGGGAGGTTTTCCTGCGCAATGTCTGAGCCTGTCTGCCAATAAACACCAGAATCCGCTTGCATTAAGATATCATTTATAAGCTTGAGGAGATCAGTTTCAGCGCTGTGCTGTCGGCGGAAGGCTGACGGAAATTTATCTAGGATATTGTTTTGCTAAACCACAATCCTAAAACAACTTTAGGAAACTTCCAGAAACCCCTAGAACCTTAGATATAAAGGGAAGCTTTTGAAATAAGTCCATAAGTCTGTCGATAGATGGGTCAGAATCAGACGTTTTTAATAATGGCTGAATAACAGGCGTGTTAAAAAGAGTCTGGAAAAGAAATACCAGATGTCAGTAAATTATTCCCAATGGAAAGCAAGCAAGGGCCAATCGTATTCATAACATGTGACGGGAAAAATGTTTAAAGGTCAAGTGGACAAGCAAATGAGAAACATAATATCATAAAGGTCTTGCAGAGCTGTAGGATAAAACTGACTCGACAAAATGCGACTAAAAATAGCATGAGAATTAATAGGTGCAAGTGCAAATATAGACAATGAAATAATGAAATTCTAGATCTATCTATCTAATGTCACTAATGCGCATATACCTGTATATATATATATTTCACAGTGATAAAAAGGAGAAGAATTTAAATGCCTATAAACCTGGACATAGACATGGTCATTTTGCGAGTCAACATTCTGCATAAGATGCATGTAACCGTTTCATTCATACAGCTAGCAAGCTAACCAGCTTAATACATTCCTGCGTCATAGTTCGCAAAACTGTCTAATGACGATCAAGTTGCTGTTAACTGACTTTGGACCCGAATTGATGAAATCTGTAGCTAGCAAGGTAAAAGAGGAAACGTATACACCGGGAAATCATTTCGGTGAAATCGTTATCCATACTGCTATAACATAAAGGAAATTGGATAACTATTTCAGATTTTCCGGTACATTCTCAAACCCCTAATAGCAGGTATTCAGCAATGTGCTACTCCTGCTAGCACCTCTTTATGTTTCTTAGATATACTTATCGTGTTAAGGCTGAAAAAGTAAAAAACAACAACAACAAAAAAGAAGGTAATTTACTTGTGCTGTTTTTCGCCGCTCAGTACGGTCAAAAGCAGGGCGCAGTAACGTTTTGTATTGTCGTTCTCAAAGTCCCATAGCTGCTAAATTCACAGAACAGCTTGTGTACTACAGTTAAAAATGGGATAACCTACTTACTACACATACTAAAATAAGAATGGCTTGTTTTTTTTTGAATGGACCATTTAAATGACATATATTTGAAATGTCCATAACAGCACAAAAGTCAATATTCTAAATGGGATGTGTATGTATTGTAAATGTTGTCATTTACACATTCGGGGGCTCCCTGTTTTCAATCCATGACAATCAGAGCATGTACGCTTCTCTGGCCCATCTGCCTTTCTCCACTGCAGAATGTTCCACAATCATCTCCCTCTACATAAGCTTTGTTCTTTTTCTTTTTTTTGACCACCTCTGTTTTTCTCTAACCCCTCTTTTTATATTATCATCTCTGCCTTTTCCCTGGCCAGCATCCTCCCAGAATCAGGATCCCACCACATTTTTATATTTAGCTTACCTCATGAGGCTTGTGTGGTTTAATAAAAGCAGTCGTGTATGGAGTGATATTTGCGACGATTCTGATGTATTCACCGATTTTGCATTTACATTCATTCATTAGACAGGGGCTTTTTCACAAAACCAGCTTAAAAGCGAGGCCGAAAAATCACTCCGAGCACAGAAACAAGCGCAAGATATCTGTACGCCGAACAGAGATGTACAACTAAACACACACATATACACAGAAATTTACCACTAGATCTGAAAGTTGGACTAAGTGCTAGTATTTGAGTGCTACAGACACTAGCCACAAAGCAGTCGGTCAATAACTGATACAATCCTGTGAGTTGAAAACGGCTAATTTGCAATAATACAGAATAGTAGTATACTTAATGGTTTGGTGTCAAGAACATTGGGCTCATCCTCTTCTGGTTTATCCACGAAGTGATGCTTCCAGAAGCTGTTTGAGAGCCTCGTCTGATTTCAAAGCAGTAAAGCTCACGACAAAACCTGGGAGACACGCAACACAAACAAAACACTGCACCTTCTAACAATGTCATTTAGGGTTCGGTAATGTCCATGATGTCAATATGAACAGGCACATTACTCACTCTGCTCTTACACTTTCGGGGCGTTGTCATCCAAACAAGCTCGTTACACATTTCCCGGCTTCAGCATGAAAGATAAAATCCGAGGGCTGTTGTACCACCGAGCTGCGGTGATAACTGAGTAATCTCTCATTCCCACAAAATTGAATTAAGAGCGAAGCTCGCTGGAGGAACCTACCCGCTTGTTCTCCTCCATCATGTCTAACACAATAACAGGCTTATCATGTTAGAACTAGCATTGTGCCGATAGTACATTTCCCTATCATGATAACATCTGGTCTGGTTTACGATGTTATCACAATACTTTTTTTTTAAATGACGACATGTTTTTAGCATTTTAACCATTGCAATTGGGACACCCCTTAATGGTTGGAGATACAGTTCTGTCCGCCATCCATGTTTTATTCAAACTTTAATGCCTTTATCGAGTTTATCTTATCTTGATCTTTTGGCCCACACTTATTACTTTCTTCTAGCCCACACACCGCTGTGAAAGAACTCTGAAACAGCTACAACTCAACCTTGATAAGACCTCATCTCAGGCCCCGTTTACACCTGGTATTAACATGCGTCTCGAGTGTTTGGACCACAAGTGGTCAGCCGAGATGCACACCGTTTACACCTGGTATTAACATGCGTCTCGAATGCGTCTCGGCTGACCACTTGTGTTCGGATTTCGTGACTACTTCCATCACTTCCGCTGGAGGGTCATTTACTACGTCAGTCTCTGGCTGCATCTGCTAGACAAAATGTCCCACAAACTCTTGTTCATGTACCTGTACGGGCTTATCCGAATGTTTGGATCGAACGGACAACGCCAACTAATGCGACTTGTGAACGAACGAGAGGGAATGATGACGTATTTTACGTTTAGGGCGATCCTTCGATGTTGTCCGGAATGCATTGAGACGCATTACCGTTTACACTACAAATGCAATGTGGCCATACGCGTCCCAGACCACCTCCCAATGTGGTTTAAATGAACGAATCACCCCTTGTGATCCGATCGCTCGAGACGCATGTTGATACCAGGTGTGAACAGGGCCTCAGGTGTTATAGCCCAGACAACACAGTTGGACCACTTAAGACCCAAAAATGAAATGCTGCACAAGCATTAAATATGGTTGGTTGCATTTGGGCCATTTTTGGCCCAGATTCCAAAAGCTGTTAAAACTCTACAAATGTGGTTGTTTACACTTTTGTCCCAACTTGCCATTGGCATAACTGGCCCTTATCAACAGTCAAGTAGGTTTTTGTTGTCATTCCATCCATATACATGTATACAATGGAACAAAATAGCGTTTCTCAAATACCGTGGTGCACCACACAACAATACAGGAGCACAGCACAAAAGACTGCAAAATAATGTGACAGTGTGTGACAAATGCGTGAAGTCAACTATATTTGGTCTGAAACCATCTGTCATGTCACTATAGCTTTGAACAGATACACCGGAATCCACTCTTGTCCTCCATCCTCGGCCATATGCCCTTCTGAACTCTTTCTTTTCCGCGGTACTCTTAATTTTCCCAGGCTGTTTTGTAGTGTAAGGCGTTTTCAGTAAAGGTGGGTGGGGGCAAAACTTTCAGTCAAGAGTCAGCTTTCTATGCTATCGCTTCCAAAATATACATCAATAACCAGTTACTTTTTTCAACCCTTATATTTCACCTTGTTTCTCTCAGCTCCAAATGGACCTGAACATCATCTCTGTAATATTGATATTTATTTTTTAAAAACATGTTTTTTAGAGAAATTGAGCCACGAACATAAAGTTTTGTGTTGGATTCATCTCTTTTAGTGGAGTTCCACATGAAGTAAACATTTCCTTTTTGATCTGAATAGAAGACTCCCTTTGAAGCAGTGTACTGTACGCATATTTGAGACAGTTTATGGGCCTTAAATGTATTATCAGCATTTTTCCTTGTTATGCATATTTGTTCGGGGTGCTTACATTCTCAGTGTGAACAGAGACTTTTTTTTTTTCTGCAGATAATTATGAAAGAGAACTCAATGGGGGAAAAGAAAGTGAGGATTTACAGCTGTAGGGATTTACAGTCTTGACCTCATTTCTGAGTTATGGTTTGAGAGGGGGAGGAATATTAGATTACAATTGCACAGTTCAGCTCATTAATTTGAAGCCGACAGAATGGATGACTGGAAATGAATAGGCTGCGAATGGTAGGCCTCGCTGATTAAACATGGAATGCCACACTGAGCAACACACCATCAATCATCATAAAAGCCTCCCACCGGCCGCGGGACGAGGGGGCTTCTCTCGCCGCGCAAAGACACCATCAGTACTTACTGTAGCTCTTCAAGCTGAGACCATTTTTCAGAAGAGAACGCATTTGCTCTTTGTATATAATGTTGCACAGGGTTATTTGTTAGGGTAGGCTAGCTTTCCGAATAAATACCATAAAGAATCAATACTAAAACCGGTTAACATCTTAGTGCACTATAAAAACTTTAAAATAAATATGAAAGTCATCTGTAAGAGACTTTGATCACGATGGATAATACTTTGGTGACACGGCTAGTTTAGTTAAGCCTGTGGGGAAACATTGTTCTTCTGTATGAACACATAATTCATTACGAATCAATAATTCATTACGAAACAATAAATCAGTCTCTTTTTGTGACCGTTCCAGTCATCCCTCAAGTTGGTGGAAAATGAACTAGAACGCAAAGTTTCTTTTGTTTCTGTTTGGGTCGGGTCTTGTTTTTCTTTTTTAAATTGCGTAGAAGAAAAATGCCCAAGGTTTTATAGTCCAGGCGATATGGGAAAATGATGTTCCCTTCGAAATTTCATTCTGCACCTTCTCAGATACCGCGATTTCATTGTAATCCTTCTCACAGCGTCACTGAATTCACCATTAACTATTCACCTGAACAGTTTATGATGATGTATATGGCATCATTGTAATCATTGACCATCGACACATAGGGGTAGACATCACCTTTTCTGTGTTATGTTTGGTTCAGGAGATGCAAAATACAGTTCCCCAAACTGTACAAGTGTACCAAGGTTCGTTGGCTTTATGAAAAAGCGAACATATCACCTCAAATCTGGCACGCGTCACCTGGACTATTCTGAAATGTTAGTCCTTTGCCAATGAGCATATAAAAATGAGATTTTTGGCAAATATTCTATCCGACGTGCACCGAAGTAATCTGATAATGGGAGAACCCACCAAAGAAGAAGTTTGTGTCCTACAATTGAAACTTTCTTCCTTTTTACGAACACCTGGGAGTTTGCAAACTGCCCATGGCTACAAATGGCAGATAACACTGTTAGATCAGTCCCTGCAGATAACACTGTTAGATCAGTCCCTGCAGATAACACTGTTAGATCAGTCCCTCTTTGTCTTCATTCCACTGTTGCATCTAGAGCAAAGGATGATATGAACAGCTGTTACAACTCCTGCGCATGCGTGTTTCCACAACGTGGAGTCAGTCAGTCAATTAGGGATTATGCACTTCTCAGGCGAAGCATGCGAGCTTGTACAACAAGAAGCATGGAAAGACACCAGAGCGTTATTGCAGCACATGCAGGCTTCAGTGCACGTGCTGATCAGCATCACTAAAGCGCAGCCTCGCGCATTAAAGCGCGTCCGCATCATTTATGAGATACGAGGCGGTTCCTGAGCAGGACCAATTGGAAATGACCGAGCACAGCTAGGAGGACCAGTCCGGGGTGGGAGGGCGGTGGGAGTTGGGACATGCCAACGCTTCTTAAAGCTTATGATAAGCGAGTCGGGACAGATCTCGCGCTTTAGTGATCCAGCATCCTCACGTGCACGCGCAGTCGGGACTCGGCACCGGAGAGCCGCGCCTCCGCTCTACACCGACACCGGCTGCAGGAGAAAGAGCGAAAGTGCAGGAGCTGCGGACTTTCTGGCTCTTCTCCATCGGCGGAAGTGAACATGTACCAGGGCCACTCGCAGGTAAGCTCGCCCGCACGATTTCTTCCCGCGCCGTTTCCAAACGCTGTCGTAAGGACGCGTGTGCACGCGCGCGAGTCCGAACTCAAGCGCTCGCGCTTTGAGAACATGATGGACTGTATTATATGCAGCCTAGAACGTGTGTCAGCAGGTGCATGGGGTAATACATCCAGGGTTGAACGGCACTTCTGAAGAACTTGAGGTGATGATCGTGATGTAGGACCAAACATCTGCTCAGTTTGTGGACCTCCTGATATCAGAACATCTTGCATGAGAAATGAATGCTTTTAAGAAGTGGATCTGTATATATTTTTTTTTTCATTTCCTGCTCCATGTAGCATCCAAAAGGCTTATTTGGTTTGTCCCTGTGGGGGAACCCTTAAAGGTTCCATTTTCCTTTCAAAGAAGGTTCCAAATAAAACTGTTAACCACCCAAAGAACCCCTGAGAAACCCTTTTTCTGAGGAATTCTTTTCTCCAAGTCTATTTGTGGAGAACTGAGTGGCACTTCTGAGGAACCCGAGGAGATTGTCGTGATGAAGGGCTACCAAACATCTGTTCAGTTTATGGACCTGCTGATACCAAATGGCAGAATATGTCTACCATAAGAAATGAGAGTTATGAGAGCAATTTCTTTTTTTTAAAGCAGCAGATCTGACATGCTAAAAAGGCTCTTCATTTGTCCCTCTGTGAGAACCCTGACACTCTTAGAAAAAAGGATTCTTTGGATAGTTAAGGGTTCTTAACTTCCTGAAGGGGCTCTACTTGGAACGCTCTCTGATAGGGGAAACCCTCTGTTTGTAGGGTTCTACATAAAAACTTTGGGGACACACCAAAGAACCCTCAAGGCTTCGAGATTTAACCTTTTTTTTCTAGTGTAGGCTAAAGGTTCTATGTAGAGCTCTACAGCAGTCTTCAACGGTGGATAGAAAAACCCCTATTCAGAAAAGGTTCCAAGTAGGACCTCTTTACAAAGCTAGAACTGTTAAATATCCAATAAACCCTTTGAGGAACCATTGTTTCTAAGAGTATACACATGTTACAACTCAAAGATTCTTGATAAGTTATTATGGCCATGTTGATGTAACACAATAATGGCATGGTTCAGCAAAAAACAAAAACCCACGTACACAATTTTCCTCTTGCCCCAAATGTAGTCGATTAGTCAAAACATGTTTGGTGTCATCTGGAGCTACGAGGCTAATCCCAGTGAACACTGACTGACCAGAGGCGTCCATGGACGTCCATTACTGGGCCAAATCTTAAATTGGCCCATAAAAAGACATTATCGGTCTATTTTTGGTCGGTCCTGGTCCGCCTTGATTTGGCCCCTAAATATACGTGTGTTTTTGGTCCATATTAAGTTTGACAGCTTGTATATGGCCTCAATAGTTGTCTTTTCTACACTTTTCGAAAAGACGTATTCAAAACTCACTCTGGCTGAAATGTAGACGTCCCATTAACGTCGGCAAAGACGTATTTTTTTCGTATTGGCATAAACGTCTTTGTGCTCACTGGGATGTTGCTGGCACGTAATAGAAGTCTGTGTCACCCAAAAAAGATTTGATCTTGAGTGCAAAACTAATGAAGCAAACGGCGCATACCGATCGGCTGACTGACTACGTTTGGCGTAAGTGGAAAATAACGTAAATGCTGCCAAACCATTACTTTTAACTCGTGAAAAAAAGTGATCAATTCACAAAGGTAGGCTAGATACAAATGTATTAAAAGTGATGAAGTGTGTATGCGAAAAGTGTCTCTTGTAAGTAATTGTGTGCAGGGGTGGTGCCACGTACAGTGAGTGTGTTTACGTGTGCATGTTGTGCTTGTCAACACACGTTGGTCCTTACACGTGTCTTCATAACCGATTGCCAAAATAAGCATTTGCGTTCCCCGGCTCCATGCTGACCATGTAATACGTCCACGCTGCAGACATAGATGGTGCTTGAATGCACAGTGCTACATCCATGTGGTGCATGTCGGTTTAATATGACCTTCATGGAGTCTGATGGACTCCCATGTCGCCTGCAAGCGCTCACATGACTGATGATGCTGCGCTTGCACTTCGGGGAACTGCCTTCAGGTGTGATTTGCTCCAGCGCTAACACGCTTTCCCATTCCTGCGCTGCGTAAATCAGGATGTGTGTAAGAAAGGCCCTCCTTGTTCTCTGCGGACAGAGTACACTGTTCGTGACTGATGGTTTGGGGAAAGTGATGCCGTCTTTATTTGCCAGTAACTTTGCTGTGCAAGCGAAGATTTCCGTCAAGAAAGGATTTATGGCGCAAACGCGAGCGCTGTAAATGAGGCTCTTATTAAAGCAGAGCGTCCACGGTGTAAGAACCTCGACAGATGCTTCCAACCGAGAGCTGGACTTAATGCGCCGCATGCCGTATTCACACACAGTGGGAGTGTATGTGGTTCAGGTTTACTCGGTTTGCACTACATCTGCAATCCTTTGACAAATGGGCTTTCATGATAGGAGGAGGAAAGACTCTTCCTCTCAGATAAGAGACGGCTGTTTTTTTTTTCTAAGAAAAGATTAAATCGTATTAATTCCTGGCGGGGAAATTGATCCAGAAGGTTGGAGTCAAATTGGGATAAGGTTAAGATGAAATAGAAAAATGGAAATATAGAAACCTACAAATATATAGGGGACTGTGGAGATGTAAAGTTGCCGTATTTCCTAGACGATATGTTGCTCTGGGGTACGAGGCCGGGGTTATACTTGCTGCGTGTCTACGCATACGTGTGCGGACGCCACAGCTACTTGAGCGTCATTGTTCACATACTCGCTTCCGTAACTTTCGTACATCTGCAGGATTAAAAACTCTGTCCACTAAGGGGCAGGTCAGAGCCGAAACATACCTCACCAGCCCTGGAATATTTTCTTCGACCACATGGTTTTGCGCAACGAGGTAAACAGTGAAGATGGCGGGAGTTGAGGAGGCTGTAATAATGTGTATTTTGAGAAAAAGGCAGAAAATCGGCAGCGTCGCCAACTCGTCGCCACAACGAAGACTATATTTCTCTCGTCCTTCCGATTGACGCGTAGCTTCACTATACTGCCCACACTGGTATTGCACCACACGAATGCATTGCGTAAATTTTTTGGGGCATGCACAATCGACTTGGCGAATGAACGCAGGATACGTATATTGGCCATCTTGCGTATACGTACGCGTACTTAACAGCAAGTATGACCCTAGGACACTAAGACACTTCCCCTAAATTCTGTCAGATTAGAGAAAGAAAAAAAACTGCTTCCCTGTGTTTTATTTGAGCTCCTGTTTGTACTGCAACTACTGCCAAACTGCCGTAACTGCTGGAGTAGCACGCCTACCGTAAATACCCTAACAAATGGGCATATTACAATTAGGTTCATGCAAAAATAATAGCATCTACGTCGCTTTTCCTGTATGACTTACAGCACCTGCTAGAGTCTTATAGTCGGGAAAATATGGGGCTTTAAATTTTTTTTTTTTTTACAATTACCACCTACACATGTATAAAACCATCTATTCAGAATATATCAGACTATCTGTACAGGTATACGGATTAGGGCCAGGCCATATGACATGATATTGATATCGCAATAGATTAACATCACGATATACGTTTCTGGGTATCGAGGTATCGTCGCTGTTCACTGTAGCAAGTAACTGATTCAACGTTCTATTTATGTACCAGTTTCGTTTTTCTTTCTTTTTCCTCGTTAAATATTTCATTTTTAGGTAAATTGCGAATTCGAAAAATCTCTGAATTTAATTATTTGTAAATGTGGCTACACTGCTTCCTAACTAAATACCGCGATACATATTGTTGCATTGTGAAAATGTCTACCAAGTAATTGCAATACAGTTTTTGCCCATCCCTAATACAGATAAGATTGAATTAAGGAAGTGAGGCAGCAAATATCCTTGACGTTATATCATATTATAGCATATTACACTGACATGTCTTTGTGCCCAAGTCTTAATCCTGAATAGCTTTGAAGAAATGCAGTTCAGTTCTCTGGCTTGCAGCACAGGACATGGACGATGTACACACACACACACACACACACACACACACAACAAGGCACCGGCAGTAATATATGAGGCTTGGGCCTATGGGGAGTTGGGGGATGTGCCGTGTCCGGCGAGGCCTTTACTCAGCCTTAAGAATAAAGCAGAGTGAGAAATCTCCCTGTTCCTCCTCTTTTTCCCTTTTATTGAGAAAACGGCTTCAGTCTCTGAATATCCGTTGGGAGTTGGTAGGGAAAAGCTGGTCTGGAAGACGTTCGGTACTGCCTGTGATGGCAACCAGAGACGTACCATCACTAGGCGTGTGCTGATATTACATTTTTATTCCAGGATAATTTACAGTGTACGATATAATCGTATTACTAATACTTATTAAACATGTCCCTCCTAACATGGGTGTCAGAGTGGTGGTGGTGGTGGGGGGGAGCGGAACTGAAAACCCAGAACCCAAATGTGGGAAGAGTTTTTTGTTTTTTTAAACCCCGGAACGGGATGTTCATTTTCGTCTCCAGTTTTCAGTTTCTAGCTAATTAGAGTCATAACTAAACAAGCATTGTGCAATTAATTAGGTTGAGACGACCTATTGAACCTACTTATTACACATGCTGGAAGTCCTCTCGGGGGTTTATCTCCCCCCTCTCAAATGCACAAATGGTTCAGTCCGTCCTGTACATACATCCATAGTATAAACACATATGAACACTAATAGGGGTTGTATGAGGAGCCTTAATGCAAGTGTGCACAATAATAATAATAATAATAATAATAATAATAATAATAAAGAATATAAATATAATCTATCTAGATATTTTTGGTTGTGAGTAAGAAAACAAAGAAGGAAACCAAAATGAGGAAAAAACAAACTGTTAACTGATCTACATGTTTTTGGAAAACACACAGTATGCAAATGCCAGAGAATTTCCTCCCACGCCATTGGCACAATACATTTTTTGTTAATCGTTATCAAATATTGGCCTTTGCAGAAGCCTGCAATATGCAAATGAGCACTTTAACAAACCACAATTTTCTGTGGGTGCTCTGATAAGTCGTGGTATTGGCGTGATCCAAAATAGTATTATTTTCGGTCAATCTTTAACAGTGACGCATCATGTGTTCTCCAGTTTGTTTTAATATATATTGGGCATATAGCACTATAATGGACATGTGCTATTTTTGGCCATATTGTGCAGCCCTTCCTGCTTGGTAATGAAATTTTGCACAGCCGTTGAGCTGCACTGAAACTGATTTCCCACTAGCTCAGTAATTGTTTCAGTACAGCAGTGTCAGCAAGCCAATATGTACCCAGGCAGTGACTGACATTTCCAAGACATTTATAAGGCCACTCAACCCCTGTGGAAGCCTGCCATCATTTAACTCATGCATGCTGAGACATTCACAACGCACTCGTCAGAGCTTGGGCTGCTTTGTCTTTGCAATATAGGTAGAATACAGTACATGTATAGTCAAGTGCAAAAGTTTGCATACCCTTAGGACAGAGTCAAGTAGAAAAAGAAATTTAAAATTATACCAACGAGACATTTAGTGTGTCAGGTTTCACATATTTTCCCCTCATTATCACAAGTAAGAAAAATACTCAAATAGTGCATGTTAAGATATGAATAGTTTTCCGCCAAAAGGGGCCATGTCAAAACTTTTTTTTCAAAATATTTCTTTGGTGATTTTGCCTTAACGTTTTGGATTGTTGCAGGATACACCCACATTTGTTTAGTAGATAAACTGTAAAATAGAGGTACATATTCATGGGGGGTGCAAACTTTTGCACATGACTGTATGTATAAAATTGATATGGCTGTGTATGTAGGCTATGGACTTTATTCACTGCAGAATCAGAAGAATACCCTTTACCTACCAATTCCTCTTGGTCCAGGTATCAACATAAATTGAAGCAATATAAAAGGTTAAATATGCGGTATCAGAAATACACGTATAGAATAAAAGAATAAATGATATGTGTAATGAGTGTTATGCAGATTTCCATTACAAGTCCCCCACGCTAGTTTATGAGCGTCATGGCCCGAGGCCTTTCTTCTTCATCCTAGACGTGTACAGGTCTGTGAGGGACGGGAGATGACAGCCAACGGTTTCCTCTGCACCACGCACAATGTGGTGTAATAAAGGATGTGATGAGTGATTCGGTTATGGCTCAGTGAAAGTAGACCAGCCTCGCACACCATTATGGATACTACACATCTCCTGTGAATCACACTGGTGATTTTGGCAGCTCATTGTCATGTTGCTGCAGGTGCATTGCCTGCCACAGTCCTCATCCAATACTACTGATTGACCATCAGCATAGTAGAGTCCCTCAAATGTGCAACCACAGTTACTTTGAGGAACACATTCACCAGCACTCAGGACATGCCCATCATCACAAATACAGTTCTCGTGATTTGGCATTGGGCAGTTTAAAGGTGCAGAAGGGTTACTGCAGGTCGCCGGGCATCCTGTTCCCTGGGACTCAAAATGGCTGTGCTCAGGGCATGGGATTTCTAGAAGTAAATGGAAGAGAAGGGTTTTAAGCTGGATCAATACCTTTTCCAGAAAGTATACACAGTTAGTTGTACCATGGAAAAACCCATAATGATGCTTACCACAGAATCCTGGTCTCCTCCATTGACCTAGTTGTATACCTTGCTGCTGGCACTGAGCAGCATAAACATGAAGTGCCTGGCACAGGATTGGCTGGTATCCACCTCCCACACATAGATCATAGACACAGTTCTCCATAAATATCTGGGCTGACAGACTTGAGTGGCAAGTGGCAAAGGGACCACTAGTATCGGCCAAAATTCCACAGTGGTCTGCGTTACTATAAAGGTTTCTTTGATCTGTGGCACAACTTGCACACTCCAGACCTGAGCACCGGATATTCTGGCAGGCAGGATCTGTGTCTCCATCTGCTTTCCAGGAGTTTGCAAAGTCCATGTCTGAGGTCAAGATTTCTCCTGATGGTGTGCGGAAGTCATCTTCTGGGTGGTGGTTGAAGTTGCCACACAGGCCACATGTGGAGTTTTGGTAGTCATAAGGTATGTTGATGGTAACATAGTGATATGCATCATATGTAACAACCAAGCCAAAATCTGTACTGATGGCCACAGAAAAACCTGACTGATAAACTTGAATGGAGCCATTGCGAAGGCTGAATGGTGTTGCTGCAAAGTTTCCATTCACCTAGAAAGACAACGGTGGAAAAATCAGAGAAATACAAAAAGAAGAAAACTTTCACGAAAGAAGTGGGGTGATGCTGACCTTGGCCTCATATGGATGATTTTTTACCAATTCCAGTTCTTCCTCATAGACAAATACCCTGACCAGTTGTGTCCAGGCCACATATGTGCTACCCCGATGCTCATTCTTTCCTTCAATGCGATAGTATGGCAGCGCATTGCCACAAGCCTACACAAAAATATATATTCAGATTTAGACAGTAATTTAAAAAAAACAAAAAACAATCCACTCGGAAATGCCATTCATAAATTTCACACCATAAAAGGAAACACTGAAACTGTACCTCAGAGAGGACATAGGTGCAGGTTCCTTGAAAGTGAAAGATTTGATTATCGAAGGTGTAGTAGTGGGGGTCACCAGAAATGGTGCAGGTTTGGCGTGGAATATTTTGGCAGCTATACTGAAAAGCAGCAGGACGACAGGCTTGAGAAAATGTGCAAGGCTGTGAGCTGCACTGTAGGCCTCCCTGGGTGCAGGTGCATTTCTGCTGGCAAGAGGCATCTGTCCAGAATGAGGTACCTTGTGGCACAGTGTCATCTGGTAGAATTCAACAGTTTAGTCAGATTGATTTAAGTTTGTAAGGACAAATATAAACTGTGTGAGAACTGACTTCTAATAGCATACAATGGTACTTAATGGGACATTACCATGAAACTGACAACTTTGTGATCCATGATCCACACGGAAGGCCCATCTGCCTGGGACATTCACGTTGCTGCTAGATGTAAAACTGGAGTAGTTGTTTTGAAATGACCCAGGAATTGAGAAATAGTCACTGGAGTTTTCTGTGTCATAACCAGCCTATCAATAAGAATTAAGAAAATGAAATTATGAAGTAAATATTGTCCACTTCACAGATTAGATTAAGCTAGTGGCCTATTGTCACCAAATTATTCTTACCTGCACAGTACGTCTTGTTGGAGCTATGTAACCATAGTTAATCAGTATGAATGAAAGACGCCCACCGGAAATTAAAACTACTTGGAAAGACGTTTCCTGGGGAAGGGGGGGGGACATGTTGTAAAAATGTGAGAGGACATATTTTGAAGAACATATTTTGCCACCAGATAACTTTGTTGCAGCATTTAGAAGACTTGCTTTGTAAAATGTATCATGGTTATTTGTCAAGAAATAAATCTGTACTTTTCCAGCACAAATTAAGTGAAACATTGCAGTCACATGGTGGACATATGTCAGTTTTGAGGAGAATATCTTACTGTGCCAGAGTAGGAGTAGTAAGCTACTCTGTCCCATGTTGCAACAAAGACCCAAATAGCACTGAAGCTCAGCTGCGGAAAGTATTGGTTTATGTCTTGCGTAGCTTGAGTAAGAACATTGCCAGAAGTGTATTGCTGATATGAGATGACTCCATTTCCACGATTATCAATATCTGTCCAAAATGGAGCGATGATGTCTCGTCCACCGTGTGCAGGAAATTGGTAGGGACTGTAGCTGTACCATGACTGATCAAAGGTTAAGTCTCCATTGTTGTTTACCTACAGAAAAAGCTTGCTTCATCAAAGCGAATCATTGTAGTAAGATTACAAATGTTCACAAAATATCAAACAAATATGTCTTCCATCGCTATGAAATGTCATAGCACAGATAGTAGTAGGTAGGAATTATTTATCGGACAAAGTGATGACATCAAAGCAAATACTGCATCTATTTTATGTACACTTCCAAGAGTCCTTAATTTTTTACCTAGCTTGTCTAAATGTTTCCCAAAAACAAAATGTATTTAAATTTACTTACAAATATCTGGTTGTATGATTTTCCAAAAAATCTGAATATTTGCCCCAGAGTGATTCTAGGTGAACCTCCATCATCTATCCGTCCATTCACTGTGTCTCCAACTCCAAACGGGTAGAAAGTATCTGAGGCATACCAGATAATATAAGCAGCATAAAACTGATTGCCATCTATTGACTCCCCTTAGTTGTTCTTGTCTGAAGCATTCTGACATTGTTTAATGGAGCCTGAAACTCCTCCTACCTTCTCATATCTATATATTCCCATATATTCCGTCTACTCCTTGGATGAAATTTTGCACCAAATATGTGATCCAGTATGCTCCTGTACCAAGTGTATCTCATTGTTTATAATGTAAATCGACAACCAGTCTTTGAGGGAATAACTATTTCCGCCACTCACCATCTGAGGATTCTTGAGGATTCACATAGTGACAGCTGCCAGCTTTGCGTGTGATTTTGTCCGCCTCCCTAAACCAGGTGTAAATTTGTACCATGCATGTTGCTTGGTCCAGAACTTGGTTTATTATATATGTAACCTTTTAATGTAACCGTTTATGTAACCTCACTGTATAGGATATAATAGTTGTGGTCCAGTACAAACTGATGATCAATTTCCTCACATCTAACAAAGAAATTCAACAAATTAAATGGGACATTTGTGACATTGCCAATTTTCTAAATGTTACAGGAGCCAGAGTCGAGCACAAGAAAAATGGAATACAGTTTAATTACACACTTTTATACAAAGTAGTTTATTCTGTACACAGCAGACTTTTTATTAGGGTAAAACTATTGGTGAATCTAAAGTCATATCAGCCATATTAATGCCCTAGACACCATTTACTTGTTCTGACATGAGAGTCTTTATTTAATAAGACCTTCATTTATTAACACATTTATCCCTTCATTACTGAACTTGCGTTTTCTCTTTAGTCTCAAGCTTTTTAAAGGCTCTATAGCCTTAAATTTTCACCATTTTGCGCCTTCACATTTTGCGACTTTAAAACCGCAATTTCCACCTCACACAGAGCGCATGTAGAGCGTCCTAAATGCAGTATTTACGATGAGCTACTACCTTTGTAAGTGCAAGTGCATTTCATGGGTGCATCAAGTCGGTGTTTTGCGCTGCGCCTCCTCATGTACATACATCTGGCTCATTGTCTCTTTCCTTGTGGCCAAGGACTTATTTGAGGGAACCATTATTGGTGGATTCCTCTCTCCTCCCTTCCCAACTTACCACATCAACACTATCAGCATTCCAACATACAAATATTGATTTTTCCACTCCCCATGGCTTCTCCGAACCCTCTGGTAACAGCCTAGTGTTCGGTTCAGATTTTTTACGTAGTTACAGAGCAATTGATCATGCTATTTCTCTCATTAAACAAGCTGGGCATGTATCCTGGCTGGCCAAGTCTGATATTTTATCTGCCTTCAAAATCCAACCATTTCTTACCCCTATGTTGCAATGGCAAGTTCTACTTCACTGTCCTCCTCACTTTTTGCTACCGGAGATTTTGGACACTCTAGCCGAAGCCTAGATCCTTCTCAACGTACATCACTTTCCAATTGTCCTGCACCTTCCCAGCGAATTCCTCACTATTGACTATTCCTCTTTTCCCCTTGCTCAAGGCCTCTCTACTCTGACCTCAGCCTTTTGCCATCTTGGCAACTCTTTCCTGAAAAGACAGAAGGACCCTTCCTGCTGACCTGCCGAATTCACACCCATAGCCCCTGAGTACAGCAAAACTTTCATCCTATGGAAGCTTCATTATCGATGCCCTTCTTTGGAGGCACAAATGGACAGGCAGAGTCATTGTAATTCATGTTGATAACTGGATAGCTGCAAGGTGGAGGCATATAGAAATAAGCCTTTATAAATGTTTATGTAGTTTTATGTAATTTGTCAGGAAGGGCTTATGTAGGTTTTATGTAGCCCTATGAACATCACCCCTAAGTAAAGTCTTACCAAAACAAGATATTGTAGTATACACTCTGCAAAAAAAGCTTCACGCATGAGTAGAGATACCTGCACTCTCACAAATTCAAATTCACCTGGTAGACGAAGATGAAATGAAGACATGATTTGGTGCATCCAGGTTTTTAAAGAGCGAGGTGGATTCATTACAGGAGGAATTCAGACTTGGTTCATCCTGATGCAAGGAGGAAGGATAGCCTATTGTGACTAGCATAGTCCTGTCAGTGAAATAGAGCTCTTGTGGAAGATGCTCTGAACACCATTATTATCACTGGCAGTTGGATGAAGCTGCAGGACCAGAGAGCGTCTGTCCCAGAATTTGTACACCTCTAACCTATGTCTTGAGAAAGTCCATGAGCTATGGAAAACATTATGCCTTGGTCCTCTCAACAGTCCTCAATGATTACAGACCATCTGACCTCCAGCAGTTCACATATCAACCCCATGATTGTGTGGAGGATGCAATCGTCTACATGCTGCAGTGGGCTTACTCCTCACCTGGACAGGGCTGGTAACATGGTGAGATTTTTGTTTACTGACTTATCCAGTGCAAACAACATCATCCTGTTAGCTAGGACACTGGGAGAAATGCATATTTGTGTCCCTAACATATCACATTCAAGTTGGTGCATTGATATTGTCACAAATGCCAGGGCTGAATTTAGAAGCTAAAGTATTAATCCGATAAATTTACAACCTTTCAAACGTCATTGATAGTTATCTAATGTTCATCAACAAGAAGAATGGGTTCATTGTTTCATAAAGGAACTAACAGCAACTTGAACAATAAAGTTCGTGAACACACTTTGAGTTGGCTTGACAAAGCTTGCTAAACATGCTCAAAGAGCTACATGTTTCATGGTATTTAACTTTAAAATGTTGAAATATTAAAAAGTTAAAACATTAAACAGGTAAAATGTTCAAAGCTGTTTTGGTATATAGGATTGTACTGGCCTATTAAATGTGTGATGGTTAATATATATAGTAGGCTAACAGGTTGAGATAAAAGGTGTTGTTTTTGATGCGAGGGTATTTATTTGTGGTTATGTAGCTGTAGTTATTTAGCTGTGGGGAGTATTTCTAAATCTGCTGATCTCCTGGGATTTTCACGCACAACAGTCTCTAGTTTACTCAGAATGGTACAATAAAGAAAAAACATCCAG
>JAOUQW010000021.1:1517410-1534159 GCA_028565825.1 Olivaichthys viedmensis | reverse complement strand
AATGATAAATTATTAATTATTATAAATTCTAATTAATTATAATTATAATGTTGATAATTATGATTATTATTATATATTATTAATACTATTATTATTATTTTAAATATATAACTTAATAACTTTATTTATATAACAAACAATTAAAATAAATTCTCAATAAATAAAAGACGTAGTAAAAATCATAAAAATAAGTGAAAGCAAAAAGTCAAGATATAGAAAATGATCAAATAAATGAACACAGTTGCAATAGTTTATTTTTGAAAGGTAGAACCACTTCTCTCTAAACCTATAAAACCTTTCTCGCAGTGCGTGCATGTTTTGGCAGCACACAGATAGCTAAAGCTGGCGCAATTAATGCTAATAAAAAATTCCATTCTGCAGGCTTGTTTACAAACCGAGCAGCCTAAACATTTTTTTTCACCGTGTTTTTGGCCGTACCTGCCGAAGAAGGCAACCTTCATGTGTCTGCGCTCCAGCACTTCTTAAACGCTGCCAGTTTCCTGGTGCAGGCTTGGATCCACTGCTGCTGCCCTGATGCATGGGTCTGAGCACACACACACACACACACACACACACACACACAAACAAACTCCTACTCTGTTAATGTGAGGCCAGCTTGGACGTATTATGATCAAATAACTGTAGCGTTAACACTGGCGATTTTACTGGTCCACTGTGAACGGTGGGTGTTCTTGCAATAAATACACCTGAGTCAAATTATGGCTCTTAAATGTTCAATAAATCGAAAAGATGTGGTGTGTTTTCACTCCTAACACACTGTGGCAATAGAAAGCAATAAAGCAGAGCAATAAAGAGGCTTTAAGACTTTACATTTGTCATGCACAACGACGTTTTTCCACTATTCCACGTTTTTAACCCGATGCCTTCACGAGAACTAACGTGATGAAGTGAGTGTTAATAAAGTAAAGTCACTCGTGTTCACTCATCTCCAACAAACTCTGATCGGTCTTTAACAAACTGCTCGAACACGTCTTTTTTGCCACCACAAAGTGCTGAAACAGTGAAGGGTCCTCTTCTGCCATGTTAATGGCTGAAACGTGTCTTACGTTAATATGCCATTTAGCCTCTCAAGTCTGAGGATCCTAAAGTAGGCTAATCACTTTCATATCCGAAAAAAAGAAGGGCCAATACTGTTTCCCAGTGAATGAATTGTAATGGGATCCTGTCTTATACCCCTCTCTTATGTTTTGTTTTATAGATATTGAGAAAGCATCAATTCTCTGAGGCACACTGTCGTGCAGATTTATAAGGAAATCGGCTAGTAGGTTGTTCCAAGAATCTTGGAGAACTTGTCACGGTTCTTCTGCAGAACTTTGTCTCTTACTTGCTTCTGTTTCTGCAGGTAAAATCCCAGAACATCCTTGATTATGTTTTTATCTAAAAAAGTGCTCTATTACTTAATATCTTAATTTCTTTAATGACAACAATATCTCTGTAACATTTAACATTTTGGAAAATGAATGTTTGGAAATCTAAAATTTGTTCTTTTCTAATGACAACCTAATGCAGAAGATATCAAATAAACATCTAAGACAAAATGTATATAAAAAATAAGACTTAAGACTTTTGGACAGTACCGTATGTTCTGTGAAAAAAATACTTTTATTTAAAAAAAAAAGTTTGAAGATTTTCGTTAGAGGAAAGTAGCTTCTCTAGTTGGTTTAGTGGGAAATCATTGTGAATTCTTGTGTGTAATATGTATTTTATACAACCATTCTTGCCCATTCTCTTGAAGGGTGCCAATAATTCTGGAGTTGACAGTAGTTTGTGGCTTAGCTGGTTTGGGTCCTTAATCATTGCTTTGGCCTGCTTGTTGCAACAGGAAGTATAGATGTTGTCGATGGCTGACCATTGTCGAGCGGTGCCAATTACCATTTCTGAAATTCTTACAACCTGTTGTAAGGCTTACTGTTGTTCCACCATACCAGCAACTGATAAACACACACACATGATACACACAATATAGACCTAATCAAAACATTTGTAAACAATGGGCTAGTATTTACTTCCCAGTTCCTAATCCCAGATACCATGTTATTGTTAGTTGTCATATCATCGCTGTCCAATGAAAAACATGTATCTCCAAAATTCCAATTTTTCAGGAACACGAAAATATTTTTCATATCATTAAACATACACAATAAATCCGAAATTCATGGTGTAATTTGTTAGCTTTTCATTGGTAATTTAGATGTCAGCTGCTGTGGGGTAGATAGAGGTTTTTGCCCACATTCCATATATGATAAAAAGTACATGTTTTTCATTGGACGGTGACGATATGCAACTAGTTTGATTATCTCCACTGAAAAAGATAACTCAAAGATGAGCATGGATTCGAGTACTAAAAACGAATTTCAATCTGAAGCATTGTCATTTACAGACCTAACAATGATAGTAATATGAATTGTAAAAATGAGGCATAATGCTAAGATGATTAGCTTACACCATGATGTGTCTCACTGTGTTTCACCTGTCGTCTTCATTCTCGTGAACTCTCTTGAGAAAAATGAGCCAGTTAAAATTAGCCTACGATTTAATAGCCTAATTTATAAAACTGATGGCATGTAATTTGAGGAACTGAAAGGAAATAATTCAGCAAAAACTTTATAATGTTCTCAGTAATATACAGCTACAACCTTGCAGACCAAAAGCCTCAGGATGGCCAAAAGAAGCTCATCCAGCATACCATCTTCGAAATAATGTCACAGTTTATTAAGTATCAAAACAAATAAAGATCATTCAATGACAAAGTGCAATAACTCTTTGATGGCCAGCTAACTGGGTCTATTCATATATCCATATATACAACATGCAGTGTACTTATTGCACAAACTGTACCATGATGAACTTGAATTTTAAGGGTAGGCTGCTATTTCTCACATTGCAAGGAAAAGACTTGTTCAGACAGGGGATAAAACTCATGCTAAGGTCATTCCAATTGCATTACCGTTGAGGATGATGACATTAAGGTGGAAAGTTGCAAGCTTTCATTGCAACCTGCCACACCTCTTCCTTTATCAGTCTGTGGCAGTGGTGGCTCAGTGGTTAAGGGTCTGTGCCTGTGGGATGTTGTAAGGTCAAATCCCAGGACTGCCAGAGAGCCACTGTTAAGCTTTTTTTTAGGAAGGCCCTTTACCCTCAAATGCTCAGCTCTATGCTTGGATTGGATTCTTTTGGACAAACCCAAATGAATAAGTTTAAATGTCTGTCCTTCTTGCCTTTACCCCTATCCCTGAGCTGAATTAACAATGTGGGCTTTAGACCATCACCTGGTTCAATAAAAAGCTTTAGTGACCTTGATATATAATTACAAAATGCATATAAAGTCCCCACAAGTGTTCACTAGGCACCACCATATGCAATTTATATTAAAACAAGGAATCTCATTGGTGATTGTCCAGAGATGTTCGCTATCTTGAAAGGAGAAAATACAAAAAAGGTGCCTTTAAATTGTGATCCTACTTATGCGATGTCATCAACAGCAAGCACTTGGATATGCACTGATCATAAATGAGGCCAGTTGTCCCATTTTTAGCACAGCATTTTAAAAACCGCACAAAACCTCCTAGTTGTGAGTTACAGTTTCTTCTTAGCCGCATATACGTCTACTGGTCCAAAGTCAAAACGCTTCTTTGTTCAAACTCCAAAAGTCAACATTGCATATTCATTATAGAACAACTGGACAAGCAGTGACCTCAAATATTTGTTTGAACATAAATTGGCCATGAGATGGTGCCAGCGACCACTTGCATTGACTTTGCATGAGATTTTGTACTTATGTAATAAGGCTTCCTGAGGTTTGAGCAGTTTTGTATGGAACCAGGTGCCGGTCTGAGGACCACAGTGTTCATTCAGCTGAGGAGAAGTGGCGAAGGCAAGAAGGACAGACTGATAAAAGGAGAGGCGTGGCAGGTTGTGTGGAGGGCTTGCAAATTTCCCCATAAATGTCATCATCCTCGACAGCAAGATCCAGCATATCTGACAAGCACATTTCTGCCCCACCCAAATGTCCTTTAATGCTTGGAAACATAGGATGGATTGGTCTGCATTATAAAACAGCATAGAATGAACCAGTTAAAACAAATACCATCTGTCCTCGGTTTCCACGCTTTCCTCTTTTCTCATGTCCATCTGAAAAAAATGAAAGAGTGTCTCACTTATTTGATATCTTTCCTGAGAAAAATATCCTGTAAGGTTTTGATTCTGTAGGCAACATTGGGACATGAATCGAACAATAGGCATTAGGACCCAGAGGCCTATGTGAGAGGGCAAAACAAGGCTGGCAGAAGGAAAGGAATGAGCCAAACACAGGAATGGCAAGAGAAAGAGACTTGGGAATGCTCAGGCAGACAGATAGGCAGACAGACTGGGCGAGGGTGAGACGAGGGTGAGACGACGGATCAGGGCAGCTGCAGAGAGACAAAGTGACAGCCCGAGATTCACAAGCAGATAGGCAACAGAAGGAGGAGTGGAGGGACGAAAGGAGGAGGGATCTGGGTTGCTCAGGAGCTTAAAAACAGCAGAGCGCGAAAGGGAACCTTCATAACACAGAGCTTTCTGCTGTGAAGCTGACACGCTGAGTGGACGTGGAGTAAACCGAAGGCTGGAAGGAGCTGAACTCGTCTGGAGGAATAAATCAACATCACTCGAGAACCTATGGAGCCGAAAGGAACTGAGCAAGCAAAGGCACAGAGGGACTATAAGGTTAGTGAGAGAGCAGGAAGAAACTGAGAGGGGCGATCCCACCCACTGAGCAAGTGTACCACACACACATGCCGGCTTTATCACAGCCAGTCACGCTGTAACTGAGCCGTGCAAGCTGTCTAATCATCGCACAAACGCATTAACGGTGCCACACATGGTGTATTTACGGAATACATGCACAAGGACTCATAATTCAAAGCTCAACCTGAGGGAGTTTAGACTGTAGCAAGAAGGCATAGAGAGTCTTGGATGACACAAGACTGAGCTTGGAGGAAAAAAGAGTGAGGTTAGGCCTTGTGCACCACTTGCAATGTGAAGAACCATCATCAGGCTGGAGATAAATATTCAAGCTTCCTGATCTTCAGAACTGAATACCACAAAGAGCTTTTTCCTTTTTTTCTCCCAGTACTTCATTAGGAGCGTTGACGGATCAAGGAACTGAAGATTCATCTTCACCAGTACCTCAGATATCCTTTATCCTGATATCCTTTATTTTGAGAACTATATTCATTCCAGAAAAAACTACAATCTGTTGCACTCTGAGAAGCGCAGGATCACTCTTCACCTCCCTGGACTGGGATGGGACCTGAACACTGAGAATCCGTGTGAGCCACTGCCCTCTGACCCTGCACCATGTTGCCCTGGAATGGGCAAAAAGGGCCACTCCTGCCCCTGGTCCTGAGCCTCCTACTCACCACCTGCACTGGACAGGAGAGTCAAGAGAGTCTGGAGCTCGACGATGACAGCAACTCTGTGAGCACAGAGAGCCCCGTAAGTTCAGGCCAGCATCCATGTACATGTATTACACACCTGTTAAGGCACAAGGGAATGTCTTCATGTGGTTTTGTTGTCATCTTGCAGGCATGTGCCATTATACAAGGAATGAAAGCTAACACGCAATTACCTGTTGATAGATGCTCTGGTATGAATGCTAGGGCAATTCAATGACTATGATTGGTAAAAATTTGGTGGCAATCTCTTCTACAGGAGACTGTGTCCTCAGATATGGACATAGTTAATCCTCACCAGACCTGGATAGTTTTCAGGGACAACTCAAACAAGGGTGGAAACAAGAAGCCCAAACAAAATAAAAAAATCTCAAAGGTAAGTTTCTGACCTTGGGACCTATGGTAGGGTGGTATCGCAAAGCTCGCATTTGATCTGTAAGACCTTGTAACACAGAAATTATGTTTATAAGAAACTGAGATTACAGTTGTATTTATGTTTGGACCTTGTTTGGAGGCTGCACATGCTCACGCAAGAACATGATCTTCATAGTTCATTGCATCCTATTCTCCTCAAAGGCCTTAATGTTTATTTCATCCACCCAACTAACAGTTGTAACAGGTCTTATCCTCAATAATATGTATTTCTATGGTTTTATGATGTCTATAGCATGGCCAGCCTGGTCCTCCAGGCCCTCCTGGACCCCAGGGGCCTCCTGGTCCTCCTGGTCCACTGATGCCCAACCAGGATGAGATTTTGGAGGATCTCCAGCTAAAGCTGAAAGGTATGGGAATGTTTATGTTTCTTAGACATAAAAGAAACAATAAAGACAGGAGTGACCAGTTAAAGCATCCATTGTTCATCCATTCTAGTCATCATGGCGGCCAGACCAATCACAAATCTCATTTCCAAAGCTGTGAAACAGGCCTTTTAATGTTGAAGCAGCCCTGTGGTACATTTCAGTGGTATTATGGCAAGTGAGCTGCAGTAGTGTGGTTACACAAATAACTGAAGCGTAACACTATGGACCAGATTCAAAAGGCATTACTATAAACTCCTAAAAGCTGAAAGCAATGTTCAGCTTCATACACTGTATAGTAGAAAGGTATTTCATGATATGCAAAAAGAGTTTAAAATATATACACAAATGTAATCTCACAATATTAAACAGCATTACCACAAAAATCAGCTATATTATATGATGGTTTCTAAACATGGATATACATATATGACCTACCCCAACATTTTGAGTTATTTTGACCTAGAACCTTTGTACTGCAAATATTAGATGGGATATGGACTCATTTGTTCAACCTAAGGTTTGCAATACATTTACAGACAATATCCAAATAAATTATAATATGTATTTATACATCAGGCCACATTAAAGCTTCTTTTTCTCACCCAAGAGTTGTAATACACATATTCAAACACACTACATTTACATATGTGCATGCTCACAAGTGCACACGCAATTTCTTCCTGTCGGAATTACATTTTAGCATTTGTTTAATTACACTCTCCTGTGGTAAAACATTCTGATGAAATCTGACGCCAGTGACGTCTTCATCCCTCGGGTGAAACACTGTTATAGATTAGGCAATATTCGAAGATATGATACTTTTCAGTTAATTGTATTGTATCCTTCAGCAAAAACCTGATTCATTCAAGGTTATTGCTACAACTTGTTAGAAAAGAGGGGGGTGATGGGATGAGGTGGAAGTAGAAAGAGAGAGATCGACAGAGTGAAACTTAAAACCAGTTCACACTTTTTCAGAGCTAAACATAGCTTTCAAAAGTAGCAAATGCATCATTGTACGTTTGAAAGCTTTATTTGTTTGATTGAGTATAACAGCTGAGACTTTATTCAATCAGAAACCAATAACACCCAAAAAACAGCCCACAATTGAGTTTCCCCCTAAAACCTGGTTTCTACACAAACAGGCCATTGCGACCTCCAACTCAAATCGATAGCACTTCACTTAACAGTCTACTATACAGTGTACACAACTAAATATCATCTTGAACAGTTAAGGTCCCTTTACACTTCCCACCATTGAATGCGGCTTTTAGGAGTTTATAGTTATGCCCTTTGGGTTGCATCCATACTGTTATGGTTTACTTTCAAATTTGCACTTGTGTAACCACACTTCTGCAGCTCACTTGCCAGAATATAATCGAAATGCACTACAGAGCTGCTTCAACATTTAAAGACCTGATAAATAATTCAAGTTCATACTTTTTTGCCTTAGGCCAGCATATCGTAGCCAGGATGTTGTAGCCAAGCTGAGCATAACTATGTAAAACAACCAATGTGCATGCCTGTACAGATATAAATCAAACAGTGCGTTTTTTTAGGAAGTCAAGAGGTATGCTTGTAAACCAGTAACCGTACAAAAAAAAAGCATTTTATATAACAACCAACAGATTTACTCTAGGTTCAATAGATGAGCGTAATAATCAATATACATACTACATATGTAAACCAGTGTATATGACAATAAGCCATATAGTGAGCCAACGTGCCAATAAATATTTCCAAATAACCACTGTGAATGCCAGCAAACCAGTTTAAAGTCAATATAATTATACATGATTATAAATAATACAGAACTAATATGTGTAATTCGGTTTATATGCCATTAAACCATATGAGCAAATGTGCCAGCGTGAGCTAACATGACGAAAAATAATTAGAAATGTTTTATGATTTATTACATACATAACACCACAAGCTAATAATATCGTGAAAACAAAACCACTGACCAAACATCGGTCAAAATATGAAAGCATGTCCTTAATGTAATTGGGCTTTACGGTTTTGTGTACAGTACAAGGAATGCAGCAGTCTAAAACTGTTGCCTTACGATCACAACAATAGAAACAGTAGCTTAATTGCTATTAATGAATAAAAACAATGGAAGATTGGCAATTTGGCACCAAGTTTTTCTATTCACAATGTCACAACAATCATTTTAGCAAAAGACAGTGATTCCATCTGACAACAATGAAAGGCCATGTTAAAGCCCCTGTAAACTTATTTTCATAATTAGTACCCTGTTTTTTTTATTATCAATGACTAAAAGAAAGAACGATTATAGAATCTCTATAGAATAGAGATTTCTGAAACTTTTTTTTTTGCCATTTTCTACTGGACACTTTGAATTTGGTGGTATGACATCGGGATTAGGTGACATCATGTAATACCATGTACGATTCAGAATTAGGAGTATATTTACATAAATGATCCACTCACTTTGCCTTTGTGCCAAAGTGCCCATAATTGAAACTGCATCTAGCTAGCATTTTTAGTGTATACACAATTTCAAGCTCAGTAGTACGCGTGGTCATGAGAAGTAGTTCTATGTTGCTTTTTTTTTTTTAAGACTTGAAAGGAACAGGAATTAGCAGATTGGCTGGACAAAGATGTTTTCCTAGACATCTTCGTATAGTGCTGTAAAAGGCAGGTCTGTCGTTAATTAGCCTGTACATGCCGCCATACTTTGGTAATGAATGTAGCTGGAAAGCAGCAGAACAAAAATCAAGCATGTGTAAATGCCAATATCTGCTTTCTGCAAGGTCCATACTCTTAGAAATGTGCACAAAATACACCCTGCAACATTTTTGACTTGCAACTTAAAAACAGAAGCATTGCAGAAATGTTTTGCTTTCTCTGTCATTGATTGTTTGCATTGCCGGGGAAATGCAGCAACCAATCATTATGTGATCTGACACGCCTACACAGTTCTGATCAGGCATTGGAGTTTGTGTAGCGTTTAACTACAGTTACATTTTAAGGATATATAAGTATATTTAGGATAAATAAGGATACATATGATTAGAATGTACCCTTGGTTAAATGCATTTTAAGTGACAGATCTTTAGTATCAGAAAGAAAGACCATTTGAAATGGTTTAAGGTCATAAAAATGGTTTAGCAGTAGCATTTGGCAGCATCCTGCCTAACAGCTAAGCAGCTGCATGCCAGATGGTTTTGTGATTAGTATTTATTATTTATGTTTCCATTACATGTGATAATGTGATAGAACAACCCCACTGTCATTTCATGAAACGCTGCAAATCTTTATTTATTGTTTAATTTTTACATGTTCTTACTGTTCTGTTAATGTTTTATAGACTTGTTTTGCTTTGCGTCTTAACATTCGTTCTGTTGGTTAATTGCGTTTTAATGCACGTACTGGCACTTGCGCCGCAGTTTGTAACAACTTGCAGTTTTGCATCAAAGATCACATGGAACGGTTTATCTGGCTTTTGTGTGGATGACGTCTGACTGATGTATTGCATGATCGTGTGGCTTGAGGTGTGTGTGTGTGTGTGTTTGTTTGGACACTTTCGGCGTGAAGCCTGCAGTGTGTGTATTGTCTTGCGTGTTTGTTGGGGAGGCCACTTGTCTGATTGTGGGCTGGGTTGATCCCCTAATAGATGTAATTTTCTTGGACGTCAAAGTGACTTGGCCCGGCTATAGAATTCCCTGAATTCCACATTGTGTGTGTGTGTATGTGTGTGTGTGTGGAATGAGTGTTGGCAGATAGCCAGGAAAGCAGACACAGGTCTGTTTGTGCTCCGGAGCAGCGAGCTGCAGGCTGTTCTGACAGCAATATAAAACATAAAGGCTCTTATTCACACGGCAAAACACAGTGGCGCCGCAAACTCGAGCATGTTCAACCCCTCCACACACACTCTCATCCACTCTGCATCCACTCATATGCACTCGCACTCCAAATATTTACATCTCCCTTTCAGGCAGCGATTGTATAACGACTTTATATGTAGCCAAGTGTCAGTCAAAGTTTAATCTCGAGCGTTTCACATCTCGCTGTTTATCTTCGGTGTTTAAGCCTTAAGAGGACACAGAGGGTGTGAAGTGCTGACAACTTACAAAATAGCATAGCTGCAATGTAAACAGTCAAAATAATAAGGCAAGAGGAGACAAAAGTTGACTATGTTCTGACAGCTCAAATCAGTTTTTTGGCATATCCAATTTCAAAGTTTTTTTTTGCAGTCTGAACGGCAAAAACTACATGAAATCCGACTTTTTTTACAATCGGATTCAAGCCAAATTTGATCGATTTCGGATTTCTGGACATGCAACTCAGTTTGACCAGTCAAATCAGATTTCATGTGGGGTTTTTAATTTTTCAATATTCGGAGCGCGGCCCTGTATTGAAGCCAGAAATTTGCGACAAGAACAACAACATGGACAAAAACCAGGATGAAGGGGAAGGTGAGGGGACGAGTGCCCAGGCCTGGATTAATGAGAAAGCCCGTCTCCTTTCTCCTGGTAGCAACGTAACTAGCTAACTTTCGCTGCCCTGCACTACTCAGCGTATGTTACTATAACAATCAAGGTGGATATGAGAGAAAATGTGACTACAGTCCGAACAAATCGGATTTGATCAACAATTGATCAATAGTTTGCAATGCAGACGCTCAATCTAAAACCGAATGCCAGAAAAAGATCTGATTTGACTGGTCAGACTGAGTCGTATGTCTTGAAATCTGATTTGAAACCACATAAAAAACATGGCTTGAATCCGATTGGAAAAAAAGTGAGATTTCATGTGTTTTTTGCTGATCAGACTGCAGAAATTCGTTCCTGCTCAAATTGGACGTTTATTCGTTTGGCAGACACTTTGGCTACACCAACAAAAAAGTAAAGAGGGTGGCGTATGCCGTTATTGCTGCTGCAATAATACTTGTATATATACAGTTTATGTCCTGCCCTGTCCTGCCTTGAAATCCGTGAAATCCGATGTGACTGGTCCGACTGAGTCATCCACATACAACTGTGGCTTGAATCCGTTTGGAAAAAGACTGATTTCATGTGGGAGTTTTTTTGCCGCCAACAGTGGCTCTCTGGCAGTCGTGGGATTTGAACTCAAAACATTCTGGTCACTTTAACAGAACCTTTACCACTGAGCTACTACTGGAATTTTCACATAAACACCATAAACTATCCCACCATCGTTGGTCCACTGTGGCTGTGTCTCAAACCACACATATAGGCCATATAAACACCACCACAAATATCTCACCATCATCAAACCACACACCGTATTCACTATGTAGGCCGCATAAATAGCATCACAAATGTAACACGTATTCAGTATACAGGCCATCTTCGAATGCAAAGTGCATTATGGGTATTCTGTGCTCGATATATTACATTGGATACTAATCTGCGACCGATTACCTCCTCTATGTTCTATGATCATCCAAATATCACTAGGAGTACCAACACAGTGCTCTATATAGTGAATAATGGTGTGGTTCTGGACATATGGTTTGGTTTACTTTTCAAATTTGCCTCTTCTTTGCTCTCAGAGATGGTGGGCAGCCAGTGCGTGCTCTGTGAACAGCCCCCCCGCGTGGCCACGGCCTTCCACTGCCACCTGCATCGCAACCTGCTGGTCCAGAGGCGAAGCCTGCAGGAGCTCCAGCCTTTCAGCAGCGTGAGTTCCAGCTCCACGCCATGAACTCAAAATATCAGCGGGGCATTGCTTGGCTGAAAGCCGTGACTTTGGCATGTGGCGCCTCACACATCTGGAATAAACTTCAAAGAGCGTAAAACTGGATTCTGTTATTATACCATCTGGGCCTTTTTACACATTTTATCACGAACCTGGTTCAGAATCAAAACTAGTTTTATTGTTCGAGTAGGATTAACGTACGAGGACTTGCAGGCACTCATTTTGTGTTAAGAGTTTCATCAATCCGAATTAATTCATTTTCAATTGCAGATTTTAAAAAACTGTTTGTGTACTCTAAACTCGGCGAATTGTTACAAATCTCCCTTTACATTTTATGTAATCCGAACCCAATTTTTTGCGTATGCGGGTTGTGACTTTTGATGTCAATCTTACCATAAGAACAAGTTCATGATTTCTGTTAAAGTGTAATTAGTAGCTAACGTTAGTTGAGCGTGTTAGCTAAATGTTAATCACCATGCGATTTTAACAAGTCTTAAATTGTGTAATAAGAAGAATTCGGGTCCCAAAATGTCACGTCCCCACCGTACACCGTACTTCAATAATTTTTAACTCGTATAGCATTGGTGACACGAACTCCTCGCACTTTTTTATTTTACTGCGACCGCAATGTTGGTTATTGTGTGTTGCCTTCCAAACACATGTGATGCAAATGTGCACAACATATGTGAATACTCTGATTGTGGAAGTAATCGGATTGAAAAGTTCACACTGCAATTATTCTTCTATTTAACATATTATTAAACGGATTATCCATGTCTTTTGATTGGATAAAAATGTCATTAAATTTGACCTGAATTGCTTTACTTTATTTACACGTGCACATGAAGAATTTTTATTTCAATAGAACTATCAATCAAATTGTTTGGATGTGTGTAAACCTAGAGATTAACACTCACATTGGAACAGGCAAAATATTATGAAGAATAGATGAGAATAAACGAATACTGTAATCATCTGATCAGAATAGCTGCTGTTATTTTCAGTATGTACATTTTTAACAGTATAGTAAGTATTGTAATTACAATATGTGCTTATTCCATAGTATGTACAGGATTCAGAAAATCTAAGAGAAACTGCAAATGGTTCTATGACATTGCAAATGCATTGCTTAATACTTTCTGTCTCTCATGTAATGATGTCTGTCTTCTTTTGTTTGTAACTCAGCACTGTATAGTAAATGAGGCTCTCGCCCTCAATGTGTTTTTCCAGATTTAAGTAAATGAAATGAATGACGCTGGCACACACATGAGACGAGCTGGCGATGGAAAACAGCAGCTGTAATAGTTTGAGTCATTTATCCTCTGTGTTTCCCACAGCCCTCAGACGTGGAGCAGTTCCACCAGCGAGGCCAGGGCTTCAACGCCAGCAGTGGCCGCTACACCGCCCCCGTATCGGGGTTCTACCAGCTCACGGCCAGCCTGCTTCTGGGTGAGTCAATCAGCGAAACACACGTTACAGAATAACGTAGAGCTGTGTGATTTTCGACTGACTTTTCTGAATTTAGAGTGAATTTTCATTTTGAGCCAAAAATTGCATATACAGTACTGTGCAATATGTGAAGAAATTCTGTAAAGCGAAAATGCATTTAAAAATAATTCAATGGAAAGTAACAATTTTTCAGGTTCTTTTTTCTTTCAATAAAGTAACTTAAATTTATGAAGAACAAGTGAGACTCTAACAGCCAGATTGCCCTGGTGCAAAAGGTGATTAATGGCCGTATCCAATTGGTGTGAATTTGATTTAAATATACAGTAGTTAAGAAATTAAATTAAAAAGCACAGATCGTTTTTTTTCATGGAAATGTCATTGACTACAAGTATTCATTTTAAATTATACTCAGGTAAAGTACAAATCCCCTAAAATTATACATAAGTATGGTAATGAAATACAATTACTTAAGTATTTTTCGCCTCTGACCGTAATGTAGTGAAAACCTGTACGGTCTTTATACCATGAATATTTCTTATTGTAAATCATTGCATCATGCTGCATGTTAAAGCACGTGCCACTCCTGCAGTGTGCTTGCATCATGTAGTTGTTCAGCAGTACAGGCCACTGTACCAGAGACAGATAAAGCTCAGAGGAACAAGGGTGGGGTCTTTACATCCAGCATCCACCCACCATAATACATCGCTTATTACATTGTGTGTTTTTCAGAATCCAGTGAGACTCAGAAGAGGACTCAGGCACGACAAAAGGACAGTGTGAAGGCCTCCATATGTATCGAGTCTCTGTGTCAGAGCAACATGTAAGTACAAAGCCACGGTAACACGTTACTGAACATTCTGATAGCGTTCTCTGTTAGCTGGACTTTAGTTCATTATACACTCATTAATTTTGTCTGGCTACAACAGTGACTTTTTTCTCAATAATCATAATAAGTCGCCTTTCTTTACTAGCTGAGCTTCATCAAATAAGAACAGTAGTCTAATCTAACAAGCTTAACTTAGCTAGGTAATGTTTGCAAAACAATTCGCTACACCACAATACTTCAACTGAAATTACAGCACACCTCAGCATTTTCATCAAATCTGCATTGTTTGGGAATGTTTACATCCATAGACAACTGTCCATTTTACAGCATGGAGAGAGAGCACTACAAAACTATGGCGACCAAGTGGCATCACGTCGCTCTGTATAGAATGACATCATCAACTATGTAGGTCTCTAATACATATATGTAAGAAACATCCCAAAAGCTAAAAAGCAGAATCTATTCAAACAAGATATGCTGATTGTCATTATTTTCAAAGGATTTAATAGTGCTATTATCACTGGCTTAGGGATCTTTTGTATTAGCCATAATGCACTGTGGGCATATGCCAGTAAGAAATGTCTGTGAGCAGCAAGTTGGTGTACAAATGTAACATTCAAATGGGTATGTAATGGAATAAAGTGTAGAGTTAGCTATGTTATCTGGAACATATAGTTGTTTGATAGAAGGAACTCTAGTGAGAACTCTAGTGAGAACTTTTATATCAAACACTAGCATTTGGGGTTCACCCTTGTTGTCCTCGGCTACTAGGCATTGTTCTGATAATCTGTTATACAATAAACCACAATTTGTAACATGTAGGGTTCTGTTTCCTATGCACATGCACCTGTATGGTAAATTTTTCAGTCTCATGCAGCACCTATTTTTGGTGCCCCGTGTGAGGAGTTGCGCTTACAAACAGGCATGATAATGTTATTGTGGACACTTTAAATTATCACTACCCGTAGGTAGGCAGAATGTTTTGACAGCGTTCATGCTTGCCAGATAATGTCTATCCATTCAGAACACATCACAAGGAAAGCTGTCTTTTAAGGTTGTTTGATAAAATTTCAAGGCAGAATCGCACTTGTCCTGACAGAGAAAAGGCAATTCAGCATTTTTCTTCACAGGAAAAGTGTTTCGTAAAAGTTTTTAAAATATGACACTCTCCAGGTAGTGTTACAAGTTTTTTGAATACAGCGTCATGATAATATCGTAATAACTGTCATGAAATGTCTGACAATTACAGTGATATAGAAATGTATATTAATTTACATGCCTATTCATGACATTGCAAAGATTCAACAGAGCCCAATATTTGCCAGCTGGAATCAAATAAACAATTAGACATGGCAAGGTGCCAAGTACACATTGCACTGAAATACATTTAACACCCTTGAACCCACTCAGCAAATGATGAATGGTTTTGCGATGGAGCTGCAGGTCTCTGGAGATGGTAACAGGTGTGAGTTCTACAGGAGGAGTGTTTAGCGTTCTGCTGACAGGAACCTTATACCTGCAGGTAAGAATGACTAACACACACAAACATGCACACAAAGCACAAAAGCACACACAAAAACACATTCACACTTCACATATAGCCACACACATTGATTAATGAATTGGCTGAGTTCAGGCTAGTCTCACACACACACACACACACACACACACATACACATACACACATACACACCCATGCACACCAACGCCCTAAAACACACACGCACACATCTGTGTGTAGTACGATATTCTCCAACACACACTCCTTTTGCCTCTTCTTTTGTTCAAAATAGCAAACATAAGATTTACAATAATAACAGCAATAACAAAAGAGTTTATAAATAAAGATTTAACTTTAAAAAGTTGGATCTTTCGCCCTAAAGGGTTCTTTGGTTAAAAGTTATATGTGGAGCTTTCAAGTAGAACCTCTTTAGAATGCTAACACCATTAACCATCCAAGGAACCCTCAAAAAACTTTTTAAGAGTGTAACTAACATGTAATAACTAGCCAAGTAATAAGTAACATATCATAGTATTTTAATAAGAGTAACAAATTGCAAAGTTTTGTGTAAACACAACCAAAATATCACTGCCTAAGACCCACATCATAAGAATATGTCATTGTGTGAGTGTGTTGTTACCTTGTTAAGGCTGCGTGCCGCTGTGTCTTTCCCTCCAGGAGTAAGATTCCGCAGCTGCACATCTAACAGCTCCACCAGCTGGGCCATCGCTCTGACTGTGGATGGTACGTCGCCTGGACGCAACTCCGCCTTCGTCTGCTCAGCTAACTCACGCGCTACTATAGCGGCCGTTTCCCCGGACCTCATCTACAAAGAGACAGAGACAGAGAGAGAGACATTGTAATTTCACCACCTTTTATTATTATTTTGCCTTCTCCATTGCTGTTCCCCATATACAGTGGGGTCCAAAAGTATGAGAGCACATACTATTAGAGAGTTACTGCCATAAATCTCAAACTTGGATTCATCAGTAAACAGGACTTTTTTCCAGTGATCCACTGTGAAATGCTGGT
>JAOUQW010000021.1:1479692-1498656 GCA_028565825.1 Olivaichthys viedmensis | reverse complement strand
GAGAAAACGCTCAACGGTGACCCGTAAAATCAATCAGGCTATAACAGTGCCGATTGCTATAATTAGCTGAACTTCATCAAATAAATAGTCGACTCTAGCGAGCTAACATAGCTAGCTAATGACAATTTTTAGCTAATTATAGCAATCGGCACTGTTATAGCCTGATTGATTTTACGAGTATATAAGAAACTATGGGCCACGGTGTATTATGCGCTCTTTCAAACAAAAATTAATTATATTCAGAAAAAGCAGTAAAAATAAATAAATAAAAATACCTTCAATAATGTCATGTATCTTAAAAAAAAAAAACAGCAGCTTTTAAAAATCTGTGATAATGAATGAGACACACTTCCAGGGAGTATGCACAGATGGAGCAGTGGCTTCAGTAGGGCTTGAATATGCACATCTATGGTATAAACTAACACTTAAATACACACCTGGTGTGGTCATTAGACCCTGAGCACAAGATGTGCCCGAGAGGGTGCCAGGCTAAGCTCCAGATCATGCCCTCGTGGGCCATCTCCATGCCGCCCACCTCCTTCTCCACCCTGTCAACAAAAAAGTTCTTATATTTTATGCTGAAGATGATCCTGGATTAGGAATTTTTTTCCCTTTGAGATATATTAGGAATTTTTGCGATGAATTAATGTTTTAGTAGCCAAGAAAATGAATGGTTGCCATAAAAGAAATGTGTTCGGTGGTTGCAGGTGTGTGTAAACGGTCCATACCCTGCATTCCAGAACAGCAGAGATCCATCAGAGCCTCCACTGGCAAAAAGGCCCTCATGAATTGGGTGCCAGGCAACAGCTACAACCAAACATCAAGATGAGATCAGATAACACAAAACACGTATACGTAAACCCTTTACATGTGCACGCAGGAGGCCGAGCGTTCATGTCCCAGTTTCTACCTGTAGCTTCCTTCTTGTGGCCTCTGAAAACCTGCAGCTCTTCCTTCAGGTTGCGGATGTCAAACAGTTTGCACAAGTGATCACGAGACGCCGTCAACAGCCAGTTGCCGTTCAGGTTCCACTTCACCTCCATGACGGTGTTTTTATGGGCATGTCTGAGACACAAGAAAGGCCAGTGGTGAGGATGTGATTAGATCATGGATCAGGATTTTACCGTGGGCTGTTCTCATCAGAAGTGGGGTTTTTATGAGAACCTTGAATTTGTATGTATCAAAATGCCAGGAATTTGGAAAGGAAAAAAAAAAAGAGGAGGAAAAGTTGGCGCATGGATAAAGAAAGAAGAAGCAACAAAGAGTGAAAGTTCCAGAGAATATGGTGTATAATGTTACAAACGATAGTCAGATACTATTTTTGCTATATTAAACGTCCAGCAAAGTTTCAATATCACAACAGAAATATGATAAAGTGTTGAATTTGCTATTCGGACTGATCTGAGAAGTGTCTGGGCGTGGCCTAATATTCTAATGAGTATGCTTGATTGACAACTCGCTATCCAAGACTTCCGGACTACTACGCCACTCAAGCAGAACTAAACACAACGGCGTAAGCTTGAAGAATTGAGAGTGTCCAAGCCTACATGTACACACTTAAGCCAGTTATAATAGTAGGTTAGGTTTCGCTCGCTAGTTTGCTCAGACTTAAATAAAACCATTGAAGCGTGAACGCATGACTTCACAAATTACTTCTCTCCTATAGATCCAAACACTGTGCCACTTCCCCATGTCAGGACAAAACATAGCACAAAGGTACTGGCACTACTACACTCCCAATCTCCACCCAAGTAATTCCCGTGCGCACCTCAGCGTTACATGTCCGGTCTGGTGTTTCCCCCCATTTCCACTCTCTGATAAACTCACAATGTTGCCAGACTCTGGCCAGTCTTTGGGTCCCAGAACTTGATGGGCTGCTGACTGTCTTTGCTGCCCGAGACCACCAGGCCTTTGGTGGGATGCCAGTCGACACACTTCACGTCTGCTCCGTGGCCTGAAGAGCAACAAGTAGCAGAGAGTGAGAAACGCATTAGCATTACATCATTAACAGCACATGCTACATCCACGTTCACTGGTTTGATCAGGTCAATGAATGGATTAATAAAGGATTCACAGGTCATGATCTATTCAGTGCTGTAGTTAGCTCAGATATGCTAGCCTGATCAGTTTCAGGATTCATATTGGAACAGGATAAATATATGCGGAAGACTAGAATTCAATATGTCAGCATTGTTGAAACATGAAAACCGAAATTCACTGACTAATGTAAATAAAATACAGAGCACGAGAATGTGATTGAATACAGAATTCTGAAAGCGTAAAAATAAATAAATAAATGAATGAATTGTTAGACACACTGTGTTCCCTAAATGCCTCCAATTTTCTGCATCAGGGCTGGTTAGTTTGTGTGCGTGTGTCGTATTAAGAGAGGCAGCGGGAATATAAAACTAACATATAAATATTTATTTACATTACGGCCAACTGTGACAATTCATACGGTATTAAAACAAGTTTTCAAGTTATAATAACAGCACATGCAATGCCTGCATTTATCCTAAAAGCCGTGTTGTTGCTTCAGCCATCATTATATATACACACACACACATTTATATGACTACGTATACGCTCCGATACGCTCATAGCTCTGCTCCACACTACATGATGCCAGCAGTGTGTGATAATGGACAGGATTGTGCCTTCTAACATCCAGCATGCCGTCACTGTTAGTCACTGCCACGGTATTTTACTGGAGCAGGCAGGGCCATTGCGCTCAAATAAGCTAAATCATAATAAGTCATAATTAATAACACTCAAAAATCTGAGTCAACCAACCAGCAATTAGCTAGCTATAAGAATCAAGCATTAGTAACCCCGTAACCTCATTATATTAATAAATAAAGACTATGTGTAGTATTGAATAGTATTTAAACCCTGTTTCTCCCTTTCACACACTATTTATTGCTTAAATGGAACTGCTGGAACTGCTTCCATGAAAGAACATACAGTGGAAAAAAAAAGCAAACATTTTGAATATTTGCTCTTATAGCTAATTAAAAACAGAACAAACAAAAATTTGAATCAGGAATCAATAATGACCAATAATAACCGTGTAAAACCCTGAGTCCACACACACGGACATGACACTATTGATCAACTGTAACTGCTTAAATTACTTCTGTGAAAAGACATACAGCCAATTATATTTTTTTATTCACAAGAAACTATGCATTTTTTTTATCAATACATTTATATTATGCATTTCGAGTGCATCAAGTGTCGCTTAATATTTGCACCCATTTATTGATAAATGTAATTACTATGTAATAACATCTGTAAATCTTTTTATGAGTTATGCATCTTGCTGCATATATCCTTGAAAATAAGTGAGTGTATGCAGCACATGGCCATGGGTCAGTGGTGTTGCTGATGTGGATCTTAATCATTTGGAGCGAGTATCTAAAACATCTGCAGGGACTGAGTGGGTGTGGACGATGTGCTGGTGATGGTAATGCTCACGTTTACACCGCTGGTGATGACATGTATCAAACGGGCAAGAGAACTGGAGATCGTGCTAGCGAGCTTAAAGCGTGTACCATTGGCTTGCTTGTTAAATGTACCAAGGCTTACTGCAGCAGTTGCTAGAATATATAACAAAAACCACACCACATATGTCTAAACTCTTCCAAAAGCTATGCTGTTGCTTCATCAATTGCACTTTTGGTTCATTTGATAAATAAGGAAAACCTCTGCAGATATTGGAAGTTTTGTGTGCTATATTTGCCGCCTGTATAGCGCCACTAGCCGTCATTAACACTAACACAAGGGATTCCTTTATTATCCATTTTGGGGCAAGGCTAACCTTAAATGGCTCCCAACGATCAGGTGGAAGCAGGGTTTAAAATAAACTGGGTACAGAAGCTAGTTTGTAGGTGTTTTATTAAAAAAAAAAAAAAAAAGTAGATGGTGCTCTTAGCTTGCTAGTGGGCACATAAAAACAGGTGAAATGCACCGCAGAGTCCACATGATGCTCGTCTTATTGGACTGAGGCTTGGTGGAGAAAAGAAATGTGGTGATGGTGGTTTATTCTAGATGCTTTTAAGTTCTATAATTTGCATGAAAACTACCACCCTGACCGAGTGAAGCCGAACACACGCTTCCTCCGAGACACGTGACGCCATCGCGTCTTTTTAAACTGCTGCTCATGTAACAGAGCAGCTGAAGGTGCTTGGAGGAGAGCACCAACTTCCCTTTTCTGTATACACCACAAACTCGTAATTTCCCAATGAAGTGGCCAAGACTTTAGTGGCGGTAAAATTAAAAACAAGGCCTTGAAGGCGCCTAAGAAGCACAACTGTCCGTTATTAAAAGTACCCCTAAAGTCGTAATTTGAACCATTAAAAAAATAATCTAATGTTGAACAATAAATTGTTACATATTTTTGTGTCAAGAAACTACTAAAAATGGCATAGGAACATCTCTGAAACTTTACTCATTAAGAATGCGAGCATATACGAATATGCATGATTTTGCAAATTAAAAACGCCACCCCCTCCTCCTAATGCTGGTTACGCTATATCGGCCTGTGATGGGTTCAAGCTACTTCGTGACGTACAAAACTATGCTGATGCGTAGTGCTGTGAAAGTCTCTGTTTTCAATGGAAAACTGTGAAACTTGGCACTATGGTAACAAATTTAACCCAAATATAATCATAAAAAGCCATCCAAGAAGAGTTAACTGTTAAAAATGTTTGAGAGCAGGGGGTCTTTAATGGTTAAATACAGATGATTCAAAGCTACAAAAAAGATGTTTTTCAACATCTGATTACATTACATTAATTTAGTAAACTAGCTATTCGTGTTTAGATCAACACCCAGTCTCATTTAAAAAAATCTCAATATTTATTCAATTACACGGAATGCTGCAATTCGGGTTTATTTCAGCGACGACGCAAGACCACGTGTGAAACGAGAAGGCGCTTCCAAAACGTCTCAGGAGAAGAAATGATTTTGGAGGACAGTAAAGGATAAAAAAAAAAGAATGAAACAACATGTAAAAGCTCTTGAAAAAGCATAATTAGTGACGGTATCAAGTTGCTACTTAAAAAGTACAGTTTAGACCCAATGCGTGTCATTTGGATGGAGTTGTTGTGAAATGGCGAGCTAGCAAAACGTTGACCTCGCCCACTTCAGCGGTCTCCGCCTTAAAACACACGTTTCATTGCCCTGTCTAGCTCCGAGCCCCCTGAATCATTCAGAGCTTCCCTCCCTTACGGCTCCCCTGAATTGTTCGCTTTACGGGGTCAGTGTTTTTGTCCACGTCCAATTCAGTGCTTTTACACATACGTATAAAATCCAACTTTCTGAGATACTAAGGACAACCCTGGTGCACAAGAATACCGTAAATCTACAACTCCCTCGGCTAGTATGCATGGAATCCATGTCGAGAGCTGCAGCAAAGAAAATGTACTACATTTTTTCAAACTGAGGGAGCTCATGACTTTCTGTTTAGACTGAATTATAACCATCTGAGACGAGATACTGAGAGCTGAAAAGATATACATGCGTGTGGGACCCATTTTTTATTTGCATCTTTTTGCACCTCTTATCCCTTGGGCAGCTTTAGGGAACATGATGTGTACAGAGAGGGCAATATTCAGCTCAAAGCTCTGATTTGAACCCAAAGTCTCAATCAACAATACAGTTGCAATCATTTTAGATCGTTTTCAATATACAATAAATTATATCTTAAGTTGTGTAAGAACAAAATTGTGTCATATCCCATCAAACCCCCAGGAACGATAGCTTTATTTCATTAAGTGGGAATGGTTGTGTCAGATTGTAGTGTACACTTAAAAAAAGAAAGAAAAGAAAACAGGAACAATGGCATGTACTGAAACTTGCACTGCTTTTTTAAGCACAAGCACAAATTTTTTATTTGATCCTGCATTTAAACATGACGATTTCACCCCACAATAGAAAAACTATTATTATTTTTATTTTTATAATTAAATGTCTGGTTAACCGAATAAACAGAATGGCCTTTAGGGTTATTACAGTTTAGTTCCTTAATTGTCTACCCAGTTTTGGGACCACCCTCTAACCAGCCCCCGTTTTCGCTCCATTTCAGTTCCTAACACACCTGAACCAGGTAATCCGTGACTACTGAGAAGACAAGCCGTGTGCCAATAATCAATTATACAATACACTGCAATAACCAGCAGGCCCACTATTGTTATTGGGGACACTTCAAAATACGAAGCGTCTTATTTAGGAGCAAGTGGCCTTAATTTTTGGGCAGTGTTTGTGCTCCCAAGATTTGGCTGCATAAGGACAGCTTTAAGGAATCCCATCATTCTTTTTACTGTTTCAAAGTTCCACGAAAGTTTTAAAAAATGGCACTGCCATTGGGACTCGGTAATGCGTTTACATGTTATTCAGCAAAATAGGGATCATCTTTGAACAAGTAGACAGTTTTAATGCAATATGACAATAAAATTTAGACCCGTAATAAAAAGTTAGGCAGTGATGATCATGGTATGAAAATGTATTGGCACACATTTACATGACACTTCTGTTAAGCTAGTTAAGCTAAACCAGGGCCACGAACACCATCATGGTAAGGGCAGAGGCTGAGGGAGAGCTGGCACATTATGTCAGTGTAGGCAGTTGTAGGTTTGTAAGGCGGGGGGTGAAGGTTATGTTATATAGCTTAGATCATCACTGACTGACAGGTCAAATCAGAAGCATGCTAACTAGCCATTTCATGACCTCAGTATTATAAGGTTCTAGCTGGCATTTTGGTCGAAAATGAGTGAACCATAAACTTCTTTACTGAGAGATACTTTATTCCCCTGCGGGTGTTTTTTAAATTTTTGGTGTAATATTTGAAATCTCCAAACTCAGATAAACTTGGTTTTATAAGGTTCTATCTGCCAGCCAATCAGCATCCAGGATGAAAACACAACACAGGGAGCTGTGGTTAATAAATATCCAGGTTCTATTTACACGCTGACAGAAAAGCACAGACTCGAAACCTCAGTACGACGGGTCAGAAGAGAGAAACTTTCAGCTGCAGATGTTTTACAGCGCAAGTGTCTGTTGCTCTTACGGTGTGTAAACGTTGTGGCACATTAGAAAGTCTTTAGCTTAAAAATGTCTTTCTCCGCTGAGTTATTACCATTTATTAAAATTGAGGGCTTTATTAATGAGAAACAGCCAGACAGAACCTTATAAAACCAAACAGTATTAGAGCTTACAGAATAATAAAGGTTCTGTGTTTGGCCAGTGTTCAAAAATCCACTTTATAATTGACTTTGATCATTTCAATTTGAAGTAAGCTTAAAGTGTCGGCCATGTTCAGCTGTAAATGTACATTACAGTACTTTTAGAGTTTTGCTAGCTAGAACGTCAAAACTTTGAAGCCCCAGATCTCAGAACTGCTCTTCACCCAGATAGAACCGTATAACACTGAGGTTACGATTTATTTATGTTAATTGTGGACATTTCAAAAATATTGCATGTTGAATAAGGGTATCTAAAATGCGCCAACGAGAACTACACGCCGAAAAATCTGCAGCGTGACGATCAAAATTAATTTAATTGGATGAAAATATGACAAAACGAAAAATTTATATTATAATGATGTTATCAATGGAAATAAACCTTCGTCAAGTTGGAACTCAATAATATAATCTTTTAAAAAATAAGTATTTCTGTGTTGTGCTGCGTCTGTACCGCTAATACGTCACATGTGCAGGTTTTAAGAAACACAACGTTACATTTGATGCCCTGTGCCATCTACCAGCACTCCAACGTGCTCAAAAAGAGTCTGGCTTAAGTTGTGCAAGCTCAGAAATAAACCAGCACGGATGGTTCTTTAACAGGATGAACGCAGAACAAATGCAGCAGACTGTTTTGATGCGATCTGGAAATTGACGAGGTCCTGGGTGATGCTACAGGCCATGAACTGTAAATGTTTCAGTTCGTAAAAACAAGTAATATTTACAGCACAAGCTAATATAAGCATCATACATATTTGACGGCATGTTATTTTGAGTGTACAAGTTTGCATTGGCTATTTGAAAGCCTTAAAAACAGAACAAAACCTTATTGTACTGTGTGCAGCAGTATTTTTGTTACAAATGTCATTTTTGAACTTGTTTTGTTTGCTTATCAGTAAAATAGACCAACATTAATCAATATGACAGCTACATTTTTAATGGACATTTTCATAAAATGGACTAAAACTATGACTACATAAAGATTGAAAATGACCACTGTCCAAGAGTCATAATCACGAATCCGTTATTAAGAAAGGTCACTTTTAAAGTCGAAGGTGCATTAAAGGGAACAGCAAAAGCAGCCAGACAAGGAATCAGATGCCCCTTGTTTAAAAGAAAATGGAGAAAGATATACAAATATAACATTTTCTCCATTATATAGAGCTCCCTTAAAACATTTTTGTTTTCTCCCCAGTTCACACAGTGCTTATTTTTTGGTTTTTATTCCCCCCCAGGTTCCATTGGCTCCTATTTTAAATATATATTAGTTGTTTTTGCTAACTTTTTTTCCTTAAATGTATTCTTTTGGGCCTATGCTTCTCTGAAAAGAAAAAACATAAGTGTATATATATATATATAAATAAAATAAAAAATAAAATTGGGAGTGGTAAATCGACAACTTTTTCTTTTCTTTTCCTAACTTCAATGCATGTCAGAAAAAAAACATCTATCGCAGTAAAAAAATTAAAATATTTCGTACATTTTCTACCAGAGGAACCTGATCGTGAACATAAACCGCCATTAAAGACTTGGAGAGGTGACGAGGTGCATACCCATGTGTGTACGTGTGTGTAGATTTGATTTTGTTAATCCAGGCATAGTACGGTCTCATTTGAGTGTGTTGCCTCTTTATTCCCTCACAAAGTGTTTGTGTCTTCAGGTCGGACATAAACATACCTCTCAGAATCCTTTCCTCGTGGCAGCGCAGAAAGTCCCAGATGCGTACAGTTCCATCATCAGAGCAAGTGGCAAATTTATTATCCGTAGGAGAGAAACTGAAGACATAGCAGGAAAAGAATCAATAATGAAGGATAACAAAGCAGCTCTTTGTGGGATTGAGACAACCCAAAATTCCAGGAGAGGGGTTTTTTGGACTGTCTTGGGCATTTCCCCCAATTAACCCTTCCATAAATTAAGACCGTATATCTGACTGTCATTCAAAGCAACATACTGGAACAGCAAAACAAACACTACAACCTCATCAAAATGGCCATCTCTGCCAAAGCTACCAAAACTGAGACTGTGGCTCTGTTCCAAATCCACAACAACTAAAGCGCTAAAGGAGGCAGAGAACCTAATCACAATGGAACTTTACGTATCCGGTGTATAGCCACACGCTTTGAAAACCACTCTGGACAAGTGTGTTATTGCTTGGTTGTGGTCTCTCTTCGTGTGCGGGGGGGATAATTTGCTTTTGGTCGCTGGGAGGCGCTCTGCTTAAAAATGTCGACAGGAAAGAGCTCGACAGAGACGCACAGGGCTCTCCCAGAGACCCAAACCCCACACTCGCTGCTTTTGCTAGGTGCGGCGCTAATATTTTGCAGTACATTTGACTCGCTAGCTAACTGTGGATGGATATAAACTGATTTACTTTCGTGTGGGTCAAGTAGATGAGCGCCCTTTTCTCCCGCTTAGAGTTAGGATAGGGCGTTTGTGTTGCTTTTCATTTTTAGCACCCCCCACGCGACCACAAGCAAAATCTCCACGTACTGAGGCGCACAAAAAAGAAAACGCCAACCAAGCAAGAAGCAAACACAGGGATTGTAACATTAGACGGTCGTGCCACACAACCAAGCGATAAACAGACATGTACAGGAAACACTATATTAGTCATAAACAAATGCAAAAAGGCCACATTATTAGACGGTGCTCTTCACTCGTCGGAGGATTTCCTACTTGAAACGCAACTGCGTGCAAGTATATGATTTTGGATGTCAAAACAAGACCCGACGTCTGGTTGCTCTGCATCCTTTCGCTTTACACGCAGTCCACTTCAGTGGGCTGCTGTTGTCCTATTAAAAATAAAATACGTAATCATGAGTCTATTCTATAAATAACACTTAAGTCGAGCACTAGCCTTGAGCGAAAGTTAATTTTAGCTGTGCCAGAAAAGCTGTTGTGGTTCACAACACTGCCCAACCTCAAGCTCATTTTTAATGATCTGTGCAGAAAGCCTGAGCTGTTTTCTCACTGCTCGTCCATCAAAGTCTGAAAACGCATGATGGGGGGGGGGGAATCTAAACAATGGGCTATTACCCTATTCAGTCCCTGTTTAACCCGTAATGTGTGATAAATGACAGTAAAAAGGGCACATTGGTTTGAAATGTGTGGCTAATTACTCTCGTCACCCAAGAGTGAGAACTTAAGGGGGGGGGATAAATAAATAAATAAAAAAGACCAACTTTATTAGATTTTTTTCTTTCTTTTTCTTTGCATGTGGCCTGTAAACACATGGCTGAAGAGTGAAAAATGGAGTAAGAGCAGTGAGAGGGGTCACCCTGGACGTCCCTGTGATGGAAGCTTTCCAATGATGCAATAGTCATTTGCACCTGTTTCTCAGACGACAGTGGGATTTGTTTACGTAGAAATTCGTAACCTTTATTATTTTAATCTTTATTTAAATCCGGTAATCTTTATTCAAAACTAAATCAAAATAAATAAATAAATAAAAAAGGTGTCATCTTGAGCATGGCACATTCCGATAGCCAACGTTCCCCGTTAAACGGTGTGAAATGAACTGTGTATGAGTGGAAGTGGGCCGTCAGTGCATGTCTGTACCCTCCAAAAACCACTTTGTCCCTGTGTCTCACTGCCAGTCGTTTGTGTCTAATCTGTGATTTATTTTTTTTGCAATAACGTTAGCATATAGATAAATGTGAATTCTTTATTTAAAATGTGAAAACGTTTTTTTTTTAATAAATAAGTAAATAAATAAATGAATGAATGAAAAACCTTTTGCTGTACATTGTAATTATGTATAGAAAACTCCAAGATACATAACTTATGAGCCACAGGTGACAAATCAATGCAGTGTTGCAACAGCACACACGTACACGTGTCAATGATCAAGGACATCAACATTGAGCAGCACAGGGAGAAGTATATACGAATGGAGGACACCGAGGGGCGCCCCCTACACACGCTTCTTGGGTTAACTACAGAAAATGGGAGATTGGGTATAGACCTGGCCTCTCTAATCGCCTCCTTGTGCGCCTGGAACATCTTGACGTTGTTCATGTTGGACTGCCAGTACTTCACGTAGCCGCCGTGGTCGGCGGTCAACATCCACATGTCGTTGTGAGACCACGTCATCGCTCGGACTGGGCTGTCATGAGCCTGTGAGGAGGAGGTCAAAGGTCACAGTAAATATAGGCGGTACTGCGCCAGAATATTAGTCATTTTCACTACTAATATGATGACAGAATGCAATGCATTACCTGTAAAATAGTCTCGAAGTTGAAGGTGAGGCCGTTCCACAACGTGAACTCCCCACTCGAGGCACCTGTTACAAGTCGCCTGCCTTCGGGGGTCCACTATATATAAGGAAAGGGACAGCGATGAGAGCAGAGCTACAAATCAATCGTTCCAAAATCTTTCTAATGTCGTCCTTTTGTCAATTCATTCAGCTTAACCGTTCCCGAAAGTTATCCGTGTGCTCAAGCCTTGTGAACGTCTTTTTTTTTTAAAAGCGCGATACAATTATAATGTATTTTTTATTATTACTAACGGAAAGTAACAGGAACAGACGCTGTGTCTGAAATCGTTCCCTATTTAGCACTACGTAGGGGGCAGCAGTAACAGTAACATGCACTGTGGTACATCGGTTGTACGGTGCATTTACGGTGCACTATGGGTAATATAATATAATATATTAGTGAACTATCCAGGGAATATAATTTGTCCGAGAATTTGGACACCACCACAAAATAACTGCACCCCCAATAGTGCACTAGATGGTAAATAGGGAACGTATTCAGACTTGTAAATACACAGCCTGTCTATTTATACTTCCATTAACAAACTAGTGACTGGAGTTTTGAAAGCAATATGACTCAAGGAGCCCTGGGTCTATTCTACGAGTCATGCCAGTATCACTGTTGAGCACATCAGCCAGAAATAAATCTCGATTCATATTCTCAAAGGATACATGCCAAGATATTTAAACAACTGTCTCGTGCAAGTGAATGCCAGCAAAGTAGCTTACTGCAGTTTTAGTTAGTCATGGGTCAAGCTTAATGTCCTAAACCCACTTCTGTAGGTAAAATGCTTGTTATATTAAGACAGATAGATAGAACGTACTTTATTGATCCCATTTGGGATACAGGCACTTAAAAAGAAACTTACCCGCACAACAAACACTGGGCATTTCACTTTATTGGTCGATGTTCTGACAAACTTTGTGGTGACAGCGTTCATTGGGTTATTGAGCATACCGACGGGAGGAACAAGCTGCAGAGACACAGACAGAGTTAAAATGTAAGGAATATTGCCTGATGTACCAAAAGTCTGAAAACACACACCAAGCCAAACCACTCACATCGTTAAAGCAACCTGCGTCTGGTTGGATGGCACGGAAATCTCGATGATCGCGCTGCCACAGGCGACTCTGTCGGGGGGAGGTATACACGTCACTAAACGTACTCATTTTATTTACGTTAAATTAAAATAAGTGATAACGTTGGATTTTTTCTAGTACCTCGAGGTATCTAATGACGGAGGGGTTGTAGTCAATGGTCTTGCGGTTGACTGCTTTCCTCATGCGCTTGCCGTCGAAGGTGAGCTGCTGCATGGCCTGCTGCTGCGCAAAATCCGGCCTCTTATAAAAGAGCTGCCGCGGCGCCTGGTGCTGGAACCGGGGCATGTGGAAAAACCGCGGCGGGGAGCCGATGTCCGTCGCCATGGTGATGAACGTTCAGCTACACCTGTGGACGAGTGAGAACGATCAGCTACTGGCCATTCAAGTTCAGCTGACCTCAGAGACACTGAGCACAAATATGTTATGAGTATTCAATTAATTTCGATCAATCAATTTAAGGGGTTTACGATGGAGCACGGCTGACAACTCTTAAAAGTTTGTGTGTTCAGAAATCGTCACGGGGTGACACTGTAAAGTTTTAAACCAAGTATTTTATAGCACAAATTTACCCAAATTGCAGGTTCCAGGTTCATGTTTGACTTCCTTTTAATACCCATCAGAACTTTCCCTTTAAATCTAAACATACTAAACGTTCGAAATGTCTGGCGCTCAGCGATCGCTGCAGTGTTTACAGGTTTGTTTACTGATCAGATGCAAAACCAACATATTCTTACAGCCTCTTATAAAAAAATAAAAATAAAATCACACTTCTGGGGATGCAAGACCAACAGTGTTTCATTTTTTCTCTCAAACACACCTGACTTCACCGGACACATCAGTTACCATTAATGCTTTAATTAGAAATGCTAACATGAAGGGTCATATCAAGTTGTACTCTGTTATGCAGAACAAACTGCTTATTTTAAAATAATCAAGGATACACCAATTACCGATTTATTTTCCATTTTTGATACAATATTGCCCGATAACCGATACTGATTTGATACCGACATCCTCACAGTAACCGAATCTTCTCTCGGAAAGATTCTGTTGCCAAGTTATCATGTACGAGAGCATAGTCAGTACGTCAGTCAACGTCACACACAATCACAGCATAGAATACATCAGCAGACAGGAATGAAAAAAATAAAATAAAATCCGATGCAACATTTTAGGCCAATATAAGCCTGATCCAGATACTTTAGTGATTCATTACATCACTAAAAAACAACATGTACCCAATATTGCTTAGGCTTAATTGTACATACTGTGCATTATAAAAATTCCATCAAAAAACAAAACAAAAAAAAAACACCAGAGGTTTACCAATGAAGTATCACAGAGCACTATTATTCAGCACTAACAATTCAATTACACAAAGCCTGAAATCCACCCAACGGCTTTAAATGCCGTGAGGTCTGCCGCAAGACTAAATTGCCACACATGCTATGCTGATAAAGCAGAGGATTAACATTAGGTCAAGCTCATATCACATCAACCATGTAAACGTGTGCTTTTATAAAACAGTGATAAAGCTTCTCTACAGTAACACAATAGATCAGTCAACTAGATACCCAGTGCATTAGAATGTACAAGATGAAGCTGGTTTTAGCAAAGATAGCAATTAGGGATGCATGTCAATGCGATATCAATATAAAGGCCAATACTGTGATAATTAAATCAATATCAAGGCCGATACCGTGATGACGATTAAACAATATATTGTGCCAGCCTAATAGTAATACCGATTTGTTCTCAGCAGTGCAACACAAGGCCATCAAAAGATTTCTGAGCTGTTACAGTTAAGTGATAAACCGACAGCATTGCAGTAACCACTGAATCTCAGTATCGTTTAGGCCTCTGCCAAGAGCACCAGCATTTTCTAATGTAAATCACTAGACAGTTGCATACATCCTGTGCCTCTAGTCACACAGAACGTCAAATGCATGCACATGAAGTATTTTAAATAGCAACACATTACCCTTACAAACAACTAGGAAGTATAGAATTAGGAAAATGGGGAAAAAAACCCACCCACATACACTTGGCATCTGACATTCAATTCATTATCACAACAAGACAAAAAACCCTTTTTCTTTTTCTCTCCTGTGACATGTGATGCTTAATACTTACAATTATTTACATTTTTAATATTGAAGTTATTCTACTCTTAGCGGCAGCCCAACAGGACTAATTATGTGTATCAAAACCCACAGCGACCCTTGCTAACATGTACCGCACAGCTTTGGATCCGCTCCGAGTGTTGAGTCATACACCATAAATTCCTCACAAATGAACCCAACAGGCATTTTCTCAAAAATACAACGGCGCATATTAGAAATACTCGGTACGTATATTACAAGAAAAATTCATGGTATGAGAAATGCTCAACCCATTAACACAGCTACACATGTTAAGTGATAATCCAATATCACATAAGCGCCCCACGCCAACAAAGTTGAAAGAAAACAAAACAAATAAATAAAAATGAACCCCCACACCCCACCCCTAACCGGATAGATAAAAATCCAAGCATCACTATTGTTTCCTGGCTCTGTTGGAGGATATCCTATAACAGCAAAAAATATATATATTCTAATTTTTAGCAAGACAGCCTGTAGATTTTCGATAATGTTAGCTAGGTGGTTTTGTTTGGGTACACTCTCCAAACGTTAGCTAGCTTTGGGTTGGGAATTTGCTCTTTTCTGTTTCAAAAATGAATCCGAGCTTCAGTTTGCCAAGTCTGAATGCCACGACCAACTTCCTCTTTCATAGGCAGCAATAGGAATTAGCTTAGCGGTCTGGTTTTTGACTTCGGAATGAGTGTTTGGGTCCGTTGTGTGGGAAGTCGCAGTAGGCTGCTGATATAAAGACCACCAGCGTTTTTTTTCTGCTGTCCATCAACTAGAAGAAAAATAAAATTGGCTGTATTGGTATTCGCTGCTAAACAAAATTGGTCCAATATGCATTTTTTAACGCCATGATGATGCGACTGTAGCTTGTTACTCGTTTTCCAATCACATAACATCAACCGATGATTCATCCTAGCCATTAGTAAGAGCCATATTTAATTAGTTCGGTAATTACATTAACATGAATTCGTAGAATACACTGAACTCGGTAATTAGCTCATTATACATACATTATTCCTAGCTAAAGCTGCTAGCTAGCGTAACGTTAACTTATTTTCCTTGCTAGCTTGAAAGAAATCCTTGTTCTCAAGGTACAGCTTCAGGATGAAATCTGACGTTGTTAGTACAGGCAGTCAAAAGGCACAAAAATGCATTTGTCTATATGATAAAGACACGGTCATGTCTTCTATATTTGAGTGTAATATCACCTGTAGAGGTTCCGGGCAAACGAACTGTATGACAGGACGAGTACGCTGGAACGTTTACTTGCCTGATGGGCTCAAATTAATTTATGGATTTATCCACCCCTGTTACAACATCGCATTTCCTCAAGAGGATGACATTAAACACCATATAACACTGCAGCAGCAGTAGGAGTACTCAATCATTCGGTGAGGGAAACTGCTAGCATAAAGTATGTCCCTGGTTTAAAAATCTTGTAGCATCGTTTAAATGACATCACCAAGATCAGTAGAACCTTTATTTCACATTTCCTCATGATGTTATGCTGTCACACAAAACCAAGCACTGAGTTTTTGGAAGAGCTTAAATTTTATTTTATTTTTTTAATTAGTGTGAAATTACGGAGTCCCAATCTGTTCGGAGGCGACCCCTTGTAAACAACTGCTTTCCTGATGTACACACACCTCAACGAGCTCCAAAGGATATGAATGAGTGGTCTGGGGGTAATTAGGTTTCATTGCAATTATAAATTGTGCAGCACAGTGATTACGCTCACATGCCAAAATGATGGATTTCAGTACAGTAGTACAGTGACAGAGAACGGAAAACATGACTAGTCGAAAAAAGCAATGCAGATGACTATCTACAGTGCAATATTCGATAAACGGTAAGAATTAACAAACTCAAAAGAGAACGCATTGAACAAACGCCAAGAACCTCCCAGATAAGCTTCTGAAAAGCCTCAGTCTTGTGTGGGAGATATTTACGAAGGAAAAGCAGCTTCTTTCGCATGCTGACAACTTCCCAAATAGGACGTTCCTGTTACTTGAGCCTAACCAATTCCAGAGTGTATTCATATTTAACAATGTGACTGGTTAGAATTTGAACATTAACTTTATTATGCTTGAGGATTATACCAAACTTTTAATAGATGCTGATGGTAGTTCTGTAAATGACTGCAGGGCAAAGCAGCTCACAGCTTTCTGGATGCGGTTAACATCTCTGTGCTTAATCTACAGGAAAATTTATGTGCTGCGGGTGTAAAGGGAGGATCAAATCCAGAGCATATTCACTATTTAGGTACATCAGACGTACCACTTGAAACGTTCCCCGCCGGGTTTAATAGGACACCCCCACGGCTTTATACTGGAACAGAACCCTGGGTCATTTTATTTTGTGGAAAATTAATGTTTAGTGGAAAGGAAATCGTACATACAACGGGAAAGAATGCTGACTTGGCAGGATCTATGAAAAGTAAAGAGATTTTGTATACCACTGACGTGCACAGGTAAAAAAAAAAAAAGCAAATGAAATTCAGACAATTTACACTTTGATATGCTTTCTATGAGAATGCAGTTTTATCTTCTAAAAGTTTCCAGTTTAAAATTGCAACTCGTTCAAACAAATAATAATAATTAAAAATCAATAAACTGATGAAGTCTAGTTAACACACTTCAGAGAGCACAGCTTTAAACCCCTGTCATTTATTTTGACTCGGATATTAAGAAAACCATAAATAAATGAATAAATCCTTTATTCAATATAGTCAAAAATCGACTCATTTAGCCTTTCTAATGAACATTTCATATAAACCTGATAAATGCTTCAATCCAACAGATTTTATGACAAAATCTGACCCCCACGACCCGTAAAACTTTCAGGGAAAGAAAAGGGCAGCTCCAATGATTATATACAGCACATCAAGACAAACCAGATAAAACTCACATTACATTACAAAGACATCATTCATTGCATTCGTGTGATTCTGCATGCAAGTGTTGAACATTTGCAAAAAGACAAACTACAGTCACATATGTACTTGAAAGCGATTGATGAACATTGAGCATTGACTTGCCAGTCTGTTCGGGTTAAATTAAAAAATAAATAATAATAAAAACCAACCCAGGAGCATGAATAATCATTTGACACTAATGACAACCCTGGTATACAGCTTGTAATGGAACAACATTCGGACTGCTCTGGTTTAAAACATGAACGTACGTTGAATGAACAGTTGGCGTAATTTGGTTGCATAACGCGAGTATGTTTACACGTACCAAATAACCTGCTAACTGCAAAACACAGTCTTTCTAGATACATGATAAAAGCACGTCTACTGTTGCACGGCGACCCACTAATAAAACCATCTAACAATATGATGCAAAAAAAATAAATAAATCCAATCTCCTGCTGATTTTTTTTTTGTTGTTGTTTAAACGTGGAACCGCTTCACTTTTAAAAATCCTATATCTGGAAGTTTTAAGGGTTGCACATAACGCTGCCCTTTGATGAGAATCCAGTTTTATCTTCTAAAAAGTTTCCAGTTTAAGGTTGCGACTCGTTCAAACAAATAATAATAATTAAAAAAAATCAATAAACTGATCAAGTCTAGTTAACTTTGGTGTTGTTTTTTTTGCTCGTTTATGTTCGTGCACGTGTAGAAAACAACAAAACAAATGACATCAGATTACCGGTGTGCATAAAACCTATTATTGGCAAAATCAGATTTCTTGAAGTCCACCAACAACTTCTAATCTGATTTAAGATATTGTGTGACCAGTTGAATAATGCGCTAACTGGTGAAATCAGATCATAATCGGATTATTGTCCATGTAAACGCACTCACTGTTTCAATCAGGTTTCAAATCAGGCGTGTGTAGGCTAGAACCCAAAGATCTCTCTCTCACACACACTCTCTCTTTCTTTCTCTCTCTCTCACACACACACACACTCTCTCTCTCTCTCTCTCACACACACACTCTCCCTCACACACACACACGCTCTCCCTCACACACACACACACACTCTCCCTCACACACACACACACACACACTCTCACACACACTCTCACACACACTCTCACACTCTCACACACACTCTCACACACACTCTCACACACACTCTCCCTCACACACACACACTCTCCCTCACACACACACACACTCTCACACACACACACACACACACTCTCCCTCACACACACACACTCTCTCTCACACACACACACACACACACACACACACACACACACACACACACACTACCACCCCACA
>JAOUQW010000021.1:1460852-1479592 GCA_028565825.1 Olivaichthys viedmensis | reverse complement strand
ACGGCTGTTTGACTGAAAATGGAAATGAATGTACTGTAACATTTTCCCATCATTATTGTTTACCACCAAATCATTAATAAGAAGTACTGAATGGCCTTTGGATTGACAACTCGATAAACAAAAGGGTGTTGTCTGACTTGCACAGTACTGTATATTTGATACTAGTACTATCTACAGGCTTAACTGGTTTATACCTGCATTTAATAAGGCACTAATTAAAGATACTAACTAGCTTGCCAGTTAATAAGATTTAGTCTTTGGTGTAACACTTTAGTTAATACCCTTAGCTGTGTTCATTTCAGCACTGGATTACATTTCCTCAGTAATCTACCCAACTGTGGTCATCAGAATCAAAGGGCTTTCATAATTAATAGTGACTGTTATAAAGCTGTCATAATGAAAGACAAGGTGAAACGGAAATTCAAAAGCATTTTTTTCCGCAACGTGACGTATTTCCGTGTGAAAGCTAACTGTGATGTAATCAATGCTCAGAGGCCGTTTAGAGGCGGGACAAAGTTGCTGCACTTTAGTGAAAGATTACAGACAATGTAGAATTTTGTCTTTTAAGTGATCAGTACAGATGAATCGTCTACAATCTGATCAAGGACACGAGCTAACAATGTAAAAAAAAAGTCCATTTTGATTTCACCTTGTCTTTTAACTGTGTAAATGTATTTGATTTCAAAGTTGGGGAGCTTTCTTTAGTGAAATGAAGCGACGATTTAGAAATCATTGATTAAGTCAAATCGGCAAATCTTTTACATGAACGATGAGCAGAATAGAGCAGAATCAAATTGAGGCTCGATCACGGCTGCTTCCGCACACTTTCTATCCACTCCTCATAATTGGAGACTTTGGTGTAGACACCCAGTTTGTTTATGTCGCCGCAGCCTTCGCCCCAGGACACGAGGCCGATGAGGAACCACGTATTGCGGTACAGCGTCATCATGGGGCCGCCGCTGTCGCCCTGGCACGCGTCCTTGATGTTCCCGATGCTGCCGGCACACAGGACGTTCTGCGTCAGGTTGTTGCGCATGTAAGGCACGCACTCGGTGTGTTCCACCAGGGGCACGCTGATGTGTTTGAGATCCGAGCTGTACGGCTTCATCCCCATTTTATCATTGCCCCATCCCGTCACCACCATCATGGTGCCGTTGAGGTGGAGCACACGCTCGGCCAGGTCTCGGCTCGGCAGACACGCCGGCACGATGTACATGTTGAACTTCACTGAAAACTCCAAACGCAGCAGGGCTATGTCATTGTCCACCGTTATTCTGTTATAGTTTGGGTGGGGGACAATTTTCACCACAGCAATAGTGACCTCAGATCCTTCATACTGTAATCGTTTGTAGTCGCCTAAAAAATGGGAATAGTCGTTTAAATAGAAAATAAAAACATATATTATATTTTAATCAGAGGGCAGCTACCTTGGTAGACATCCTTTTTAGGGATCAGATCAGAGTTCCATCAAAGTTTTACCAAACATGGTGGACCAAACTGTAGCTCTGACCAAAGAATATGTTTACATATGTAGGCAAATTGCTTGTCTCTAAGTTAGCAGTCTAACAGTTGTGAAATTAAATTAAAATTAACTAGCTAACATAACACGACGCACAACTTGTGTAGCTAGCTTACACTGGTATTTTGCCAGCCACTAACTTGCAAGCCACTTACACAGTAGTCTAGGAAAATCGCTGCCGCCAGTTCAGAATCCATTCTCAGGTAAGACGATAAACTAGCGAGCAGTAGCTCAGTTTTAGGTTGCTAGATGAAACCTTTTTTTTGAAGAGCATATGGTTAATGGCGTATTATGTATCATGATTTTGCAAGTCAAAAAGTGACAAAAACAAACCCAGTCTGACGCTGAAGCGGCTGAACTCATCGAGACAGTGAGCAGCAGTGAGGACCCAGTTTTCATCAATCAAGACGCCGCCACAGTGAAATTGTCCTACGGCATTCAAGATGAGAGCCTAGAAACAAGACACAAAGGTACCAAACTCGACCTCTCTGCTCAGCGGAAAATGAGCTTATTTGCCTTAATGTGTCTATGCAATGACTTTTGTATTAGTGCAGTATGAAAATCACAACAACGTGACAGAGACGTCATTTGCATGGGAACCTTTTTGCAGGTTACGTTTCAGAGGATTTTTGAGTTAACTACAGCTCCCTATTTTATTTTTTAATACCAGCTAGAAAGACTAGATGCTGTATTTTGTTCTCAGTTGTGGTTGCTGTTTTTCATGCTGTGGTATTTTATTAAATGAAAACATTGGAGAATTTAAAGGAAAGAGTTATTTTATACTTAGAATTACTCTTTGAGTGGACTCTAATGTTAAGACTAGTTAGAAAGACTAGTAAAGAAAGTTGCTAAAGTTTGGATAATTGCCAACTAAGCTATATAGCTGTCAATAGCCTAAGCCTCTGTAATATTAGCTAGCGAGCTAACTAAATGTTGGCACAACGCATACAGCCCGCCATGTTGAATAAAATTTTCAGTCATGTGACTGTAGCTCTGACCGAAGAATACGTTTACAAATGTAGACAAATTGCTTGTCTCTAAGCTAGCAGTCTAACAGTTGTAAAATTAAAGTAAAATTAACTAGCTAATATAATACGACGCACAACTTGTGTAGCTAGCTTATGCTGGTATTTTGCCAGCCGCTAACTTGCAAGCCACTTATGGATAATCGCCAATTAAGCTATATAGCTGTCAATAGCCTAAGCCATTGTAATATTAGCTAGGGAGCTAGTTTGCTAGTCAGCCATGTTGGTGTATCCATTTTACTTGCGGTAGCTAACTAAATGTTGGCACAACGCATACAGCCCGCCATGTTAAATTCAATTTTCAGTCAATGTGACATCAGTTCCTGGATTTGGGGATGAGGTAGGTCTCAGAGAGGAGCTGGACCGAGAGATAAGGTTTATGTCCAGAATCTGTTGGGTGCTTCTGCAGTCATGTAGTTATGGAAAGAGGGGCATTTAAATCATGTATGTGTAACTTACAAAAAGAAGGTGAGGTCACTACACAGTTCCTTAAAAATGTGTGTACAGAAACCCACATTTTTGTTATAACCAGGTGCTAAATTAGGTGGGAGTGCAGGGCAGCCGAGCTACAGCCCCTAGCCTACTTTGCAGAGCCAGATGAAATTGTCACCACTGAGCTTGCTAGCTAAATCAAATATGTCTTCATACAGTAAGTAGTTCTATTTCATGTGACTAGATCTTTATTACATTTGATAGGCTATTTGTGCAATTATGATGGTTTCTGTTTTGCCAACAGGCTGTTGCTAAAAGCACTTCAAACTCACCCTTGCAACCGAGCTAGTTATCTTGCTCATTAAATAACAGTGTACATTAAACTCACGAATCGAATAATCAGTTTAACAGAGTTAATAGTTGAGTGAGATATGGATGGCCAGAGGAAACAACTAATAACTGACTATTTTCAAAGTTATTTTAATAAAATCTTTTTGTACATCTGGAGGATTAGAAAATCTGACCAGTTGTCCATTTTGCACAACGAGGTAAACAGTGAAGATGGCAGGAGTTGAGGAGACTATGATAATGTGTATCTTAAGAAAACGGTAGAAACAGCGGCGCCAACGTAGATTGTGTATCATACCATTAAACCAATCTCACCGTGAAAACGAAGATTATATTTCTCTCGTCCTACCGATCGGCGCGTTGCTTCACTATACTGCCCCCGCCGTTTATGCAGGTATTGCACCATACGCATGCGTTGCATTAATTTTTTGGACAATCGACGTGCCTAATGAACGCAGGATACGTATGGCGACCATCTTGAGTTTACCTACGCGTAGTTAACAGCAAGTATAACCCTGGCCTTAAAGTCAGCTGGTCATTATGGAGTGTCAATAAACCATCATTTCCTTTCAAGGTCCATCTGTCTGCTTGTACTCTTATACCTGCCAAGGACTCTCTCCCCTTTTTCCAACTTCACCACCAACAAGCCAGGGTTGTAGACCTTCAAAGGGCTTAGTTCTGTAGGACGACTTGGCAATCAAAATCTGTCCGCAGGACTGTTGAGCTGGAAATCAGAGACATACACACACCATGATTCATAACAGACAGCACTGTTTATCCCTCCTTCTCCACACGTATATAAGTCTAATGTGAAGACTGGAGACATGGAATGGACTTAAATTCATCTAGGAGCAAGAAAATCACCATGTCCTCACTTTTTGGAATACACTCTCTGGAGTCATCATGGAGTTTGTATCCATTAATACAGCTGCAGTAGCGCCCTGTTTTGTCCTTCCTCTCGCGGCAGTCGTGATCACAGCCACCGTTATCCACTGAGCAGTTAGAGTGTGTGCTACCTGAAGGCCAAATCAGCATCAGAATACAGTCTTAACGTTGCTTAACGTTTCTCACACAGCACGTATTAAAAAATATTGATGAAGTGCTACTGTCAAAACAATGTTGAAAAAATGAGATCAGATTTTCATTCTTTAAAATATTTCTGATTTGGAATGAAACTGTTATATGAACTCACGTAGCTGACAGTATTTTCCTTCAAACCCAGGGTTGCAGGAGCAAATATAGGACTGGTACTGGTCCACACAAAAGCCATTCTTGCAGGCGTTTGAGATGCACTGGTTGCCATCTGACACGTAATGAACAATAATACTAGTATGTGGTAGTTTAGAGGATGGCGCTGCAATATACTTTGTGCAATTCTGAAATAAATCCAACACTCACCTATGTACACGGTCCAGAACTCTAACTGTAAGAAGAGAACAATAGTTATTGGACATCGCATTCTGAGGAAGCACCAATGTAAGAACCATCAGATGAAGAAATGACCAACCGTGGCCTCTTTGGTTTGGTGGATCTCTCTGGCCTCCTCAAAGTCACACAGCTCTTCTCTACACTCTCTCTCCAAAGACGGAGGCTTGATTTCCTCCAGGAAGGTGTTGGCCCTTCTGGAGCGCAGGAGCATATGCGCCTTTGGGCTGCTGTAAAAAACTGTATATATTGTTAAAATCAGGCTTAGGGGTTGGGCAAAACTGAATTGTTAGGTACCCTTCACAGTAAGCCAAGATGTAGAAAACCATCATGGAATATGTTGTGCTTTATTAATGGTTCAGTGGATCCCCTTAGCAAGGATTATAGAGCCTATTTTCGTAACTTTAAAAAAAAACTGGGAAATGTTTATTGGGATAATGGAATAGCCGTCCTTGCGGTGATTAGAATCGTGGACCAGCCGTTCATGCAGCTTTAGTTTTGTACTTGTTCGTGTAGGCATCTTTTTATCAATGCCAAATATGTCCAAAGTATCAATGGTATCAAAATGTCATCTTATTTGGTCGAGATTTTGCTGGTTGAAAAGCAAGGTAACCTGGATCAGGACGGCTTAATCAATAAGAAGTATGGACCTAAGACCCATGATCCAAGATACGTGAAGAGAAAAATTTTACTTTTACAAATGTTTTCTTCTCCTTCTTGCGTTTTACTCCTCCAAAAAGCCTGCGAGCAAGGAGGTGGCATCTTATGGTGGATATTGAGACATATTGACGCTGAGATACAGGAAAAGTGATACAAATTGCAATATGCCATTTGTAGCAAAGCAAATAAATTGGTTAATTCCTTTGACATGAACTCGTTCTTTCCCCATACTAACAGGCTACAGAGACATAGTGACATGGATATTACGTTCTCCTTCTTCAGGCCTCAAACGTTATCTGGACTTTTTGTTTGGGGCTGTGACCTGAAAGTTGTTGCACCATATTTTTTCTTGGGTTCATCTTTTCCTACTTTAACAGCCTTCTTTTGATACTAGCCAAGGTTGTAAACCTTTGGACTTGAAAGGAAGAGCAAGAAGGCAGCTTGAACCAGGATGGCTGTATGGATTTAAGATCTAATTGGCAATGCCTGTGGGGGGACGTTTTTTGCCAGTCCTATAAGTTTCATCCTTACATTTTTGAGAAAAAAATAACAAGTATATTTAAGATCAAAGTATATTTTCCAATGTGTTCAGGTAGAGTAAATTGCTTATGTGTTATTTATTTATTTTTATATGACTTTGTTATTTATGTATTTTGCTCAATTTCACCAAAGGTGGCAATAATTATGGACAAGGCTGAAATCTTCCAAAGTTGGAGCTACTTAAAATTGTTGAGTTACTCATTAACATTCACATTCACATTCAGGATTTAATTTTCCTAGATTGTCCAAATTTTCTGGTCATACCTGACATACTGACAGCAGAAGCAGCCCAGAGGAAAATCATAGCAAAGCAGAGGAAAGGCGTCCTCTCCATGGTCACTGCATACATAACAAGGCCTGATTATATATTCTATTTAATAATATTCCGATAGCAATAATGAAAAATAACATGTTAAACATGGCAGAACTGGGGTGGGATTCAACAGTGATTTTTTCTGGAATTGCCTTTATGTCTCAGTATTACCCAGTTTGATAATACTGGTAAAAAAGAAAAGGTGTCTTACCAGATAGAAGATCCAATCAACAGACAGTCTGAATCCTCCTTAAAGATCTATATGGGGTGAGACATGCATTAGAAATTGAAGCTCAGGGCTGTAGCTCTTTCGGTCATGTACCTAACTGCCTGAGGTCCAACAAACATTGCCTTCCAATAATCTGTTGTTTATTGCATTACATGTATAGCACATATAGCAGCTAGCCATACAGAGACAAAATATTAAGGAACATCGAAATTTAGACCGTCTAAATAAGTCATAATTAACCATTTTACTTACATGTTGAAAACCAAAGACCAGGAATGGTGGATGTTCTGTTTATATTGTGTTAATGACTAACTAATATCTGTTTACTAAGAAACTGTTCCTACCCTCTAATCTCTGGTCAGCCCAAACCAATCTAGACCACTGGAGCTCACAATGTACTAAACTATCAAATCACAATTACTGCATTGTTAACACTGTATGTTTGAGTGTGTTTTCTACTTAGAAGTGGAAGAAACTAAATTAATATTGGGCCTCTCTTTATTCTAATCTCTATTCATTGATACGGATTGTGTGTAAACTACTCAGGCTAACTACAGTACTGTGCAAAAGTCAGAGAGCACCCTTTTGTTTATTCAGTTTTCAATCAAATGGCCATTCAGTACTTATTGTTAATTATTTGGTGGCAAAAGTTAATGATGGAAAAAGGTATTTTACCCCCAACCAGCAAAGATATGTCTGGACACAAAAATACAAGTAACTCCATTTTTTAAAATTAATTTGCAAGCCAACTAACAAGGTAACGTTATGTTAGCCTAAATATCATGCTAGAAACTGTGAAACCAAGCATCACTAGTTAATAGCTAGCTAACGTTAGCTAGAGCAGCATCACTCCGAAGTTAGCAAGATCGATAAAATAACATCACCTACAGCATAGCCAAAAACTCCAGGCTACCAAGCAATAATAAAGTAGAGAATTTAACCATTGCGTTTGTACGGACGTCCAGAGAGGCCATGCGGTATTATTTTTTTCCTGTCCCGTTATCTCAAGATCGCAACATATTTTTCATGTAATCTCAAGACAACAAAAGTAGTTTTTTCGGAATCACGACTTGTTTTGGTCATAATCTCAAGAAAAAATCTCAAGAAAATTTCCGTACGCTTGGAAGATATTCCACACTCTTTTAGGTGTAAACGGTAGCAGCTTACAAAATGTTAGCAAGCTATCAAGCACCAGTACACGTTGCTTAACTAGATACGTAGTATAATCTCGCATTAAGTTAGCTATAGCTAACATTAAGGTGCAAAAAATTCATTTGAACTACTTTTGTAATATTAGCTAACTTACTCGGTTAGTCCACATTAATTTAGCTCGACCACACTCGCTAGCTAGACCATTTCTCTCAAATGTGCAGACTATTAAGTAATGAGGAAACCACAGCCGGCACTGGATATAGGATTCTTATTTACATACTATGACTTTGTGGTCTGAATTATAAAATGTCTATTGACCTATAAGGACCATATTTAATACACAACTCCAAGAAAAGCTGCTATTATATACCTTAAAAATTTGATCATGTGGATTTGCAGTAATTGCTTTTAAATCGGGTAAAAAACTTTCCACAGAGGTGTCCAGGAAGATGTCAACTGAGGACATGTTTGGGCTAGAGGTGTGGAAATGGGGACAAATATCAGGGCTAGACATTCATCTTTATCACGCTCTTTATCACCTAGCCTTGTTTCACAGCTTAGCGTGTCCCATATAGTCTTTGATTCATTATGAGTGAGAATGAATAGATGGATCTCGGCTTTCGCGGCTGAGCGGAGGAAGGGTGAGGTGTGGTTGGCCCCAGGAGGCTCTGCTAGCCCTGAGAGTAATCGTTCAAGGCATCACGCAGAGGCTAAAGCTCTTTCCAGAAGGTTCCTCGTTTTCCTGCATTTTTGTTTCTTGAGATTTAAGACTCCTCCATGATGGATGTAGTCACATGTCGCTTCACTTTGCTCTTATATCCAACCGGCTCCCACTTTGGCTCCCACTGTGTTACACATATTAGATAAGCAACTAATGCCGAATCCTTTATCTGAGCAGTTTTGCCTATATTCTCGTAGTTGTCAATGAAAGACTAATAAGTGTAAATGATTGCAATAAGCACACTTTGCCAATTGGTCAACTCCCATGAAGATGAATTAGGTCATCAACAGTTGATTCTACAACAGCAATAGTCTCAAAGGGATCACTTTACGGTCGATGGCCTCTTATCTTTACATCAACCTAGTCTCTGAAACCTGAGGGTGGAGAAGGGAAGGGCCGACAACAACCAATCTTCATTTTAGTTATCATTGTGCAGAACACGCTGTCGAATGCCAACAAGGTCTTGAGAGAAAACTCCCTATTTATTCTGTGTTTGGCACAACAGCATGTCATATCTAGGCCTGTGTCCACTTTATTTACAGGCCCCCAGGGAGAAAGTCACGTTGCGGAAAAATGTTTTTTAGACAAGGCTTATAAATCGATCAGAACGCTGGTTGCATGGTTTACTTTGCAAGCAATTCATCCAGATGACGGCTCTAGACTTCTTACAAATCGTAAGTATATCTGGTAACTCCTCACTATAAATCATTGACTTTGACAGGTTTTTTTCAGGTGATGCAGCCAATGTGATGTCTCAGATTTGTATAAGAATAAAAAATAAATCTTTTTAAAAAACTTTGTATAAATTATATCAAACTTTTAATGGTTTAACTTTCAAAACAATGTTGACACAGATCCTTAGTGTACTGTCATTACCTTTAACCTCCCAAACTCTAAGAAACCGTGGCTGGTTCCATGCTTCCACTTGTCACTCTTATAACGTGATACTAGCTCAATCATTTTGCAATGTTTTCCATGTAGTTACTAAATAATAAGCCTTAAGCAGCAGTCAGATTGAAGTCGAATGAAAAATTCGTCCGGCGAAAAAGCCAATTCATTCAATCAAATGGGAAAGGATGCAGCATGCGAAAAAGGAATATGCTTCCGGTAGTGGTTAAATTTGCTTTGCGTCACATTAGCCTAGGTGAATTTGTGGAAGCATGATCTAATAGAAAACAAAATTAGTATTTTTGGAAAAACTGCTAATCAGAATCAGAATCAGAATCAGAATTAGGTAATTGTTGAGTAGCAACTCTTTTCCTATTTTCCTAATGTAGCTTGTCACTCACAGTTGCAAAAAAAACCCAAAACGTGCGAGCTTATTAATGTTACCACTATGCTTCCTCCAAAATCACATCCCATAATCACGAATCAACCCTGGCAAATAAAATAGTGAGGTGAAAACCCAGTGTGACCGCTGCTTGATGGTTTGGAAATGTGAAGTAGAATTTAAAATACTTCCTTAAGTTATCCCGTTTTGCTACTCTGTGGTTCAGGTGATCTAATCTTGACTTAACTTTGTACATTATTAACACTGTTTACTGTTTCTTTTTGTCACACCATGACATATTACCTTTCCTGTAAATATTTTTTATCAGCTTAGCTTTACTTTTCTCTATTTTCTTTCAGATGATAAGGCTATTCCTAAGCCTGCTGGCATACTCAGCCCTGTCAACAGGGATGTTCATAGATGAAAAATTGAATAATGGAATTTTTACACCTCCTCCACCTGGCTCACACGACAGGCCAATTCCCCCTGAGGAATTATTTGAAGGCTCTGGCAGTTATCCTCCACTGACTAACAACCACTTACCTGGTTATGATAACTACCCCATGACGGAAGATGGCACTCCACAGGTACGCGGAGGCTTCATGATGCCATATGAGAGGCCCACTGCCTTGTCTGTTCCAACAGAGAACTACCCTGTGCTACCCAAAGGTCATCCCTTGCCACCGCATCCTCCAGACTGGAATGAATCCCACAAATCCCGCATGTTCGATGTGCTAGACTTGACGTATTGCAATATGATCTTGGATGGACCGGTGCCCCCAACTGCAGATCAAGTGCCTTGGTTCTGCACCTGCTCTCTGTGTAATGCAGGTAGCATTGGCCCAAAGGGAGACAAAGGAGACAGAGGCCTACCAGGTAACTATGCACTGCACATATTCTTATGGCAGGATTTCTCATCTTCAGTCCTGGGAGTCCGCTGCCTTGCACAGTTTCAAGGTTTCCCAATGCTATGGTAGGCTTTTTCAATTTCAGTCCTGGGAACCCACTGCCCTGAACAGTTTTACGGTTTCCCTGTTTCCAACACAATGAGTTGGATCAGGGTTGTTTGGATCAGTGGATTTCAAGGACTGTGAGTTTCGAGGAATGGAGTTGAGAAGCCCTGTGCTATGGTTCTCCGCAGGAACTTTTTCTGTCATCTAGCACTGCTTATGGCTCTGACTCTCTGGTACCCTCTGCTTTTAATGTCTCACACCAGGTCCACCTGGCAGTCCAGGAAGTAGAGGCCAAAGTGGTCCCCGAGGTCAGCCAGGTTTTATAGGTCAACAAGGAATGAAGGGTAAATACAGACATCCTACAGCTCTTTTGGAAGATAATAGGCCTGCTCACTCATACTTTCCTGGTCATACTGTGTGAAAGTAAATTAGTGATCAGTGATTTATTACAAAAATATTGCAGTAAATACATAATTGCCCAGATTCACACTTTGAATCACTTGTCTACGCTCAATGTTTAAAGGCCAGAAAGGTGATGAAGGCATTCAAGGTATCGAGGGTCCACTGGGTCCAATGGGAAGAAAGGGAGACCATGGATTCAAAGGTAAGAATTATTCATTAACAGACACACAGACACATATACTACAAAATTGACACCCACAGACATTTTCACTGCTCCTTGTTTCCTAGGTGATAAAGGAAACATGGGTCTAGAAGGGATGCCAGGGGAAGAAGGGCCTCCTGGTCCACCTGGGGAGTGCCCTGCATTGTGTGATTACGTAAATGGACATCCAGGAGAAGTTGGACTACCGGGAGCAGTTGGGCCTAGAGGCGTCCCGGGGGGCTCAGGGGAACCTGGGACAAAAGGCGAGAAGGGAGATCAGGGGGCACTTGGTATGCCTGGAGTCCCAGGCCTTAATGGACAGAAAGGAGATCATGGCGAGCAAGGCGTCTGCCATTGCATGGATGGGGCCAAAGGTGCTGATGGAAGTAATGGGCCTCCAGGTCCAAAGGGTGAAAAAGGGGGTGTTGGTTCTCAGGGTCTTGTAGGGGTAAGTGGTGAAAAAGGAGAAAAAGGAGAACTAGGAATGACAGGTTTTCCTGGGCCCTGCTCTCCTGCCATCCAGTCAGGGTTTTCAGCAATACTGGCTGTCAGTAACCCACTGCCAAATAGGCCTGTGCCCTTCAGCATAGTCATTTACAATGTACAGTTTCACTACAACCCCAATAATGGAGTATACAGGGCTCCTGTCAATGGCACATACATCTTCAGCTTCAATTTGTGTGTTTTAAACAAAGTTCTCAAAGTGGGGCTCTTCCACAACTTTGCCCCAGTCGTGAAAACCACTGGGTCGGTCAACCTTGGTATAGTCTCTCAGCAGGTTGTTCTGCACCTGGACATGGGTGATCAAGTGTGGCTCCAGGTAAAAGACACAAACAGTAATAGTATGTGTGTCAACAGCGATAACACTAGCACCTTCTCAGGCTTCCTGCTTTATCCAGACAGCTGTGATTTACTTTTTTCCCGAGACATGCCTGATCCTATCAGTGGCACATACAGCTGGGGTACACAGGAAGAGCCAGACAACCCATAAACGTATTCTTTGTTCAAATCTATTTCAGACAAAACAACAAAGGTTTGACTACTTTTACTACATCAGTGCAAAACCTTTGGTATAGCTGTTTGTTTGGAAAGATTATTCATCAGAGGTTTTGACACTTCCTTATAACTAGCCCAGAAAACTAGTCTCCTATTTAGCCAGAGATGTCTGGGTCTGAAACACTTTTGTTGGATAACTAAATGGAATCTGACCAGTCCTGACCAGCACAACTGTGCAATATGCCCCCAAAGCTCTTGACTGACAAAGATAAAATCAAACATATTTAGCCCCACTGCTATGATATTTCTCAGGCCTCTAACTAGCTAAATTTTAGATACAGCATTTGGCGTTGAGAGGCAGTGTTGACTGTATTCTGACACGATAAGACATTTTAGAATTAAGGTGTTCTTATTTATAGTCAAAAAGTACTCAAAAAAAGGAAAAGCTGGTGCAGTGGATCCGGTGATACTATTTCATGGAAATTGATACTACATAAGCATGAACAATTGCACAAAGGAACAGAGATCATATGTACAAGAAATGTAAACTAATTTGGTTTTGTAGACGTGTTTTAGATAAGTCTATCTTTCTGATAAGCTAAACTTTGCAGTGCTGTGGCCCTCCAGGACTGGAGTCTGACACCTGTGCTCTAGGTCATTTTCCATCTCTGGCTCAGGTAAATTCTCCTTCTTAAAGACAGGACAGTCTTCTGCATGGTTGTGTTATAAGGATGAGAACTTTCTGGAAGGTTAAGTAGGTTTCTTTCAAAATATGAGTCTATTTAGTTACAGATTTATTGTAACTTTCTTTTGTTTTCTCTTCACTTGTATTTTGGGGAAGTGTGCTGTCCTTATCTATTACTTAAAACATTTGAATGTAATTCTGCAAGTAGTCATTTATCTATCTCTATCTCTATCTCTATCTCTGATTGCAATTTTGTTGTTTCATTTTTAAAAAATACATAGTTCTATGATGTGTGTTCTGTTTATTTCCAACCCCAGGCTCTTATCAATGCTGAAGGTTGTAATGGGGGATACTGGAAAATATTTGTTGGCTTTCTATCCTCTGGGCCAGTGGCTTTGTGTTGGCAAATGGCTTTGACCAAATTTGTGGGGGAAAAAAAGTGAAAGAAGATCAAATCTAATGGTTACATAATTGTTTATACTGTCCTGGATGGGATGACAGAAAAGTCATAAAACAAACCAAAATGGGTCAGGTTAATTACGAAATCACTACGAGAGTCATAAACCAAGTAAGAAAAATAAAAAAGATGACCATAACTATAGTACTACTGTCAGATACGAGGAATACAATCATGAAAAATAATTTGTGTTACCAATATGTTGATATGTTTTAATGTGTATAATTCTCTTTTTATCAAATAAAATGTCGATATAGATATTTAAATTAAATAAAATAAAAAATAGTAATGATCAATACATAAATGATAAAATGCATATATATTATGATCTTTGTGATCAAACTTATCCACCCTAAAAAAACAAGCTCTCCTATCTTTATTAAAATATTAACTACCAAACTGCACATCCAACTTTATTTCATTGCTCAAGTACAATACTGTAAAAAAGAAATATTTTAAAACAAGTTTTTATAATCACAGAGGTACAATGCCCTTTATTTACGGATACAGTGACATAAATGCTACTCTACTGCATCTATTAAATCTGCTTTCTTCCAGATACTAAGCAATAGTGTCTAACAGTGTTAACCAAGAAGCCTAAAAGCGTTGGTTGTACTCCATTCACCTACTAAAGTTTGGAAAGAAGACATAAAAAACAAAAAACAAAACACATGGTTCAATGTGAAACGGATACGTGCCAAACAGATAGCTGAGAAGAGATCAGAGAACAACATCCAACTTTTACTGTTTTTCTAGTGTGCTACAGGACAAACTCATCCCACTTTAGAACCTTACCCTCAATGTATTTCAGATGCTTATTGTAGAGCACTCTCTATTGTGGCAGTCCTCTCTCTATCATCTTCACAAGGCTGGCCATAATGTGCAGATAGTGATCGGTTTCTTGAGGGTTTCTCAAGGCTCCCCAGCAGAAATGTTCCCTTCTTCATCATCCTCTGTCATGCCCTTCAAATTGTAGCGCTGAAACTCTTCAAACACAATCTCGTTCTCCAGTTCACTGTACAGGATGCAAAAGGATGAACAAAGAGCAGGAGCCATAGATGAGCAGATTATACATGTGCAAGAACACACAACAATGAGTAACAAACACTTTTCAGATAATCTATATAATCTTGCAACACAACAAGTTGTTATGAAAAGGATGTTAGGAGGGTAGACTGACCTTTCTGTCACTTCAGGAAGCAAAAGAGAAAAGGAGGGTAGTCCAATAAGTTGAATGCACAGTGTTATACACGAGAACATGCTCTTATTTTTCAGAGGATCAACACACACAAAGACACTTTGAACATTTGAACAGGATTTCTTTAAGTAGGACATGTTTCTGGATCAACATCCCTTTGTTGTTTCTAGAACAACATTTCTTTTAACAAGTCAACTGAGCCGGCTGAAAGTTCCCTCCAGAAGCACCAGTCAGGAAAGCTATTGTGTAGCTCTGCATTTCATTTCATGAATTTAAACAAAATTGTTTATTTATTGGAACGTTGGCCAACCAATTTTAGATGAGCCATTTGAAAATTCCCTCCAAAATGTGCCGTTTTCCAAACAGGAAGGCTATTGTGTAGCTCCACATTTCAGTCCTTGAAAAAATGAACAAAAGTGGCAGTTCTTCGGGGTTCACACTTGTTAGTGACATGTTCTCTTGCACGTTAGCCTATCTTTACCATGCGTAGCAAAGCAAAAGTGTGAAGTAAATGGTCCCTCTATCTGGTTCCCACAGCTGAGATGGTCTAGAACCACCCCTGATAGTGCCCAGCTGTGCTAACGTTAGCTAGCTATGCATACAAACTACTAAAGGTTATCATTTGGTCTTAAATGGTTAACTGCAGCTAAATATGGCCAATGTTTCACTATATTCAACAAATAAAGAAATTTGCTTAATTTTATGAACTAAAATGCTTAGCTAGAAGCCGACTGGTGCGTCTTGTGGAAAAAAAACTTTAAGCAGCTCACAAGTGGGAGGTGTAGGAGGCACACACTGATGACATTATGGCATGGCATCATTTGCAATGACTGGGTAAAAGGAGGAATGTTGGGATGTTGATCCAGGAACATGTCTTACTTGAAGAAATTATGTTCACTGGATACCTGTGTCAGGCTTCGAGTGCATAAGCTGAAATGGCAACTCCAGCCCAACCTCGCTAAAGATAAAAATAAAACAGAGCCATTTTAATTTCTTACATATGGACATATTACATAAACTGCTTATTCTTGAAGGAAGCTCCTAAACTATAGCTTTAATGCTCACCTGGATCCCATCAGCCTGTGAAAAATAAGGACGAAAAAACAATTAACCAAGCATGCAATGTGCTGTGAGTAGGTACGTTATGTTATGTTATGTATGAGATTATAGTGTAGGAGCATACTGACCCTCCCATGATGAGCTTTACCATGATTCTGTAGGACACCAGAATCCCCAAGACCTCCTTCGAGACGCCCTCTTTAAATCTGAACCATAAAAACAGACCATGCTCCATAATGATAGAAATGTTTAGTCCACAAGATATTTGATTTGTAAGCCCTCTCCTGTGAGCATAAACAACACAACCATCAGGCTCACATGCTAGTTGAGGCCAGATTGGTGTCCTCATGCTTCAGTTTTCCATCCAGCGCAATGCCCCGCCTTTCCTTGTTGTTGGCCAGCAGGGGGAGCAGCGTGTACACCTTCTCCATTTTGCCACCCGAAGCCAAGGTGTCTCTGGACCAAGACACAGGTTAAATAATAATTTCCTTCGTTTTACTGCTTAACACACCGTCAATCTTTATATCTTTGATTGGTTCAGACACATACCCAGAATCCTCTATGGCCACTTCCTTCATGTAGCTGTCGTTGGAGTAAAGCACAACATTGGCAATTTGATCCACTGCAAATCAAACAACCAGAGGCAAAGGACCATTTAATTTGTGATCCACTACTTTGATGAGTAAAAAAAAACAGCCTGAAGTGTATGACTGCCTTTCATTTGGTCACAATAATGTCTAAGAACTTAAAAAATCAGTGTGTTCAGTTCTTCTCTCACCAGAAAGAATGATGTTCTTCATATTCTTGTTGGACTCATTATTGATGTTGACCCGCACTTTGATCGGTTCTCCATGATAATACGTCTGCAAGAAAAGTTTTCGAAAGTGGTTTGTTCATTTAACGTTCAACTCATTCAACCACCTTCTATTAACTGTTACAATGCAATGAACAGGTGGACCATAATGCCTTAGCCAGGGTTGCCAGGTCTATTTGACAAAACCAGTCCAATTGCCAAAATACCCAGCCCCCAAAAAACAGTCCTATGGCCAATAAAACCAGCCCAAAAAACAGTTCAATGGCCAATAAAACCAGCCCAAAATGGCCAGTAAAACCAGCTCAATAACCAGTCCAATGGAAAATAAAACCAGCCAAAAATCAGCCTGAGATCAAACGATACCCCTATGAATCCCTATACAGGCTTAAGCCGTAAGCCTTTGCATTTACTGTTTGCACTTCAAAAAAAAAAAATTCAGCTTATTTGTTTGACTTAAGATTGATAAAAATTCAGCTTATTTGTTTGACTTAAGATTGATATAAATAATCATATGCATGCAAGATGCCAAACTGCCAACTGTAGACAAAAAAATTACCCAATTCTGCTGAAAAAACCCCAAACCTGACCTTGGATACACTGTGCCTAGCAAAGGAAATCTGGTCAAATCTGGTTGCTATAACGTCCAATTACAACACTCAGGTCCAACTAACCCTCTCTTCACATGAGTCAAAGAATTCTTTTAGTTAACCCACCTGCTTCTGCAGGCTTGCCTCCACATGCAGAGGTTTGTTGGACATGAGGAAGATGCGGGTGATGGAAATAGAGGGTGCAGGACCGGGTTTCTCCGGAGCGTACTGCATCTTACGGATCATCAGACGTACAGTACTCCTGCAGAAGAAACAAAGTGAAGGCTGTTATATAGGGTTAAATAAGGGTATAAACGTTCATTGTCTGATAACTGTGTAAGTTTTTTTTATTACATCACAATATCTTCTTACAAAGAGGATGGTAATAAAAGTCCTATGCATTAAATCATTTGGTTGAAATATTTTTATGTAATGCCAAGCACATCATGGACCTGGTTAGTATGTCATGGTGCATTTAAATTAACTCGTGAATCCGTATAGACAGTGAGCTTGTGCTAGCTAATGACTGAGGCTAATAATTTAGCTAGCTAGCACGCGGCAGTTAGGTCTTTTATACAATGTAAAGGGGTAGTGACACTAGAAACGAGACAAACTTGTCAGGAATATCAATTATCAAAATACTAAGAAAAGATTACAAAGATACAATTAAAATGTAATTACACATAGTATTGACCGCTAACCGAATTTCCATAGGTTCCGCCATATTGAGAAACGTCAACATTGTGTCACAACTCGTTAATAGGGAGCTATCAGAAAATTTAGAAAAAGTCATGGATACCACAAGAGTGGGCCGTTCATAAGAAATCTTCTTGGAAACACGTTTAACACACAACCCTATTTTAAGGTAGAATAAATAACTAACTCACTCATACTCTCACATTTAACAAACTAAAAAGTCTCTGTCATGAACCCAGACCAGCAGTGCTTTTAATAAATGAAATAAAAATTGAATTAAAAAGGATGCTAATGTAATATAATATGAAATCAAGTGTCACAGGCTGACCTTTTGCGGACTTTGACTTCCAGGTTCTCAGCGCTGAAGACCTTCACCTCGAACTCAACGGCACAGTGCTGTGGAAAATTATGAAGCTGAGGGTTAGGGTTAGGTTAGAGTTACAGGTTTGGACACTGCACTTGAGATTTCTGCATCCAAAAATGCACTTCCCTCTAAGTTAAAAGAAGTTTAAAGTAAGACGGTCTCACCTTGCCCACGTCTTTAGGTGCCGGCTGCAGTCCCACAGAGCAGGGCAGATTATCAGGGAACTGAAACAGAGCCAACAAAGCACATAATTCGACCTCCAGAGTGAAACTGCATATGACAGAACAGGGGCATGGTCTAGATCTGAACTTAAACAGTGTTCATTTGGCAAAAAAGACAGTGCCAAAACATCATGATTCCAATGGTTTCATTATTATAAAACAAACTGTTGCATGAATGGTTTGTGACCGGCTAGCCTACAATGCTAAAGAATAATATAGTACAGTGTCATATAGTGTCACTATAGTGTAACATACTGACGTACACTATAGTACAGTAGATTACAGTGCCATATAGTGTTATTATAGTGTAATATACTGCAGTACAGTAAATTACAGTGTCTTATATAATGTTACTATAGTGTAACATGCTACACAATAATATAGTACAGTGTCATATGTAGTGTTACTATAATGTACCATAATACAGAATATTATAATACAGTGTCATATAATGTTACTATAGTGTACCATA
>JAOUQW010000021.1:1431119-1450786 GCA_028565825.1 Olivaichthys viedmensis | reverse complement strand
AGGAGCCTTTTCTTAAACTTCCCAAATAGACCGAGTCACTTGTTGTTCTGCTTCTCCTAACGCTCTAAATGATAAACTCCTTTTATATGATTTAATTTTAAGTAAAAACGACTTATTAAAAAATACATTTTGATTCAGAAATAAATGTATACACGAGCATTAACTTCACTATTTACATTTGTCTTATAAACAAATTTCAACCGGAAGCCTTTATCAAAATGTCTTTAAAACAATGAAAAATATCGATTTAATCTAGTGTCCAACCTTTTCACTGGTAGTGTGTGTGTGTGTATATATATATTATATACATTATATATATATATTTAAGACGTTATTGTTGTGCATCACATTTACAGGGTGTCTACAGGTATCCTAAAGCTACTTTTAATATGATTTAAGGTTTATTAGTTTATTAGATTATTTGTGTGACATGATGTCAAATGTTCATAAAAAACAGATTCAGTCTCACAGGAAAAAGAAAAAAAAAGATACCAGATTAAAATCTAAGACCATATATATTCAAACTTATGACAACATAATACTTATTACGGCTTTCAATTTGTAAAACGCAATTTCAGATAATTTAAGACTTTTTAAGGACACCCTGTGTCGTCACTGATGTAGGCTAACTATGTAAGGTAAAATGGGGAAAAAAATACAAGTCCGATACGGAAACGTGCTCTCCGTCGTTCTGCTTAGTGGATCTATCTCTTTGTTACCCTTTCTCAATTTGTGCTCAGAAACAGGGATCATTTTAGGGTGGATACATTTCCTTACCCATGTTGCCATGTTAACTATTATGCGACTATAAAATTCCCAATTTTGCTCCGCTCCTCCCTGGCATTTCCAGCAGGAACGAAGGAAAGGACCTATTGAGACCATTAGGTTTCTTCTGGAAGACTTGAAGAGAAGTTATGTTGAACCTGTGTGCAATCTTGTAACAAATTTAATTCTTTGAGGACTTTTTTCAAAACTGAAGAATTGAAACCAGCTTGTTAGTAGACACACAAATAAAAAAAAACAGTGTATGTTGTTCTTGCTCTCTTTAGCTTATAGGCTGGCCAAGAAGCACACCGATATTCTCCTCTAAGGACCTGCTGGAGCTGACGCACTCCATCTTATTGCTAGACCCCATCAGAGAAAACGTTAAAGACGAAGGCAACGTGTGATGAGGAGATGAGTGCAGCGCAAGGCACAGCGAGTTCCCACAATCCTGAGGAAAACTCAATAACACTCTTAAAAGGCTGAAAAAAAGAAGAAGGCGCAAAGCAACTGGATTACAGTTGTGAGGAGATCCAGTGCACGAGCGTGACGCCATGGTCCTGTGAACTTCTGAAATCAAGCATTTTAAAGACTTTCAAGCATCTGTATGAACCCTGTTTATTATGATAGGCCCATTTCTTAGAAGTCAAAGAAGTCTGTGGTTTAATCCCTGTATGAAGTAACAAGGCATGGGTTTAATAGCATTAGAGATTATGCTAGTCTGAAGGATCTGTGTTTACAGTTTAATTTCATTAAACTTTTTTAGAAAAATAACACTTGATGATCTATGTGTTTACTGCTGAGATCGAAAACATGAAGTCTACATTTGCACTGATGGTGTATGGTGCTTTGGAATTATGCCCAAATGTTCATATACTTGCTTGAAATGAAATTATTAAGCTACATCATCTCATTTATATAGACATGATTTAGTAAAATACCAGATATAATTTGTATTTAAACATTTAAGTTATAAGTGAAACTATATCATCATCTGCATCACTTCCAGTTTTCCGCTACATTTCTGCCTTCAAATATTGGAAGGCGGGGCCTTGGGGGTGAAATGATACCAAACAGCTTTGGAATGGTGGAAACCATAGAACTCTAAGGGCCAAATTATACTTCTGCATCTGCGAATCTCAGATGTTCACAAAGGTGTTTGCCAAAACACTTGCACGTAACGTGAACATGTGCACTAGGGAGCAGCGTCCCATGCACCATACCAGAATGTGCAGAAAACAAAAAAAAGTATTGCGTTGCACGCTTACCCATAAACCCCTTCTCTGCGTCTCAACGCATATACATTTACGTGCATCTTCACCGAAGTATAAATCAGCCCTAAGAGGTTCGTTGTAGTTCAGTGGTGGAAATGAGCGCAGCTGAAGAAAGTCGCTGGCAAGACTTTTAATTCACATCTATTAGGAGTTCATAGTGTACTTTTTTTTAAATATATTTCAAGTGGATTGTAAAAAAAATAAAATAAATTTTAATAAAAAAAAAGAAAAAAATAGATGTCCTTTCTCACGATCTGGGCTCTCTCTCTCAGCTTTAACACAGATTATTTTTTGTTCTTTATACTGCTTTGATACTTTCTTTCTTTCTATTTTTGCATATTTAATTTATTTAGTTTCAAATGGCATATTGTGAAATGCACTTACCTGTCCACACCTGCCCACTTTGGTAATGTACATTATAAGATCATACAACAACGTTTCAAATGTGAAGCTCTGGAAATGCACATCATTCCTTATTCACTGCTGTAACTCTTGCGCTACGTGAGGGAAAATTTTTATTTCGATGAAGGAGAATGTGTTTAAGAGTAAAAAGTTGATTTTATCATAAGCTTACGGTTTGTACAGGTATTTCCATAGTACAGTTAAGATTTTATGTTTTGAGAAAATAGTGTATCATTTCAGAAAAATGCCCCAGCTGTTGGGAAAAAATCTGTAAAACTAAGAATATAAACACATATACAGATATATATATATATATAGGTTCAGAAATCTATGTAATTCCTCTAGTTTCTTTCTTCACATCGTTAAGTGTCGAGCCAGGATGATGCGCCCATCTGAACCGAACCCCACCTGCTTTGCAACAATAACCATGCCCATTGTCCAGTCGGCAGAGATATCCGTCTCGGAAAATTGAAATGCGCTGGATTTGAGACACTGTAGAAGAAGCTACACACTGGCACCTCTTTCAGGGGGCGCTCTGCCCGGCGTGCCCTTCCTCAGCTCATGCCAAAACTTCACCAGAGGCTCGCGCCTCCTCCAGATCAGGTCATGACCATAAGCAACGTACCACCTGAGACGGACAGATCCAGGGAGAAGATAGGGAGAATGAGAGAGAAGAGGTGTGTATAAAGGCATTAGATGAGACAGGGCAACGATAATCCAATCGGGTGAAGAACAGGCAGACATTGTGAGGTATCTACAGTGCGGAAAAATCAATGCTTCTTCCCCCATGAGATGTGGGGGGATGTGGGTTTCGGTTCTGGTAATGTAATATGTGCAGTATGAAGAGTAATGAGACACTCACATTCCGAATGCGACCCCTCCAAGGTGGGCTGCATGGTCAAACAGTCTCCATCCCAAAAGAAGGCCAGCTGTATCCAAGGCAACAAGTGCTTTCAGCACCTAGAGAACAGCAAACGCGGCTTTATTAGTGCGTTTCTCACTTCTGCCTTTCTCACTGCCCTCTACCGTACCACCAGTTTTTCAGCAGCCTTGCTTCCGGAAGTTTCTCTCTCCATTTATTACTTCCATTGACTTTTCAGAAAATTCTTAAACAAAAAGCTTAAAGCGTCAAACCAAACCAACCAGCTACGATATGGATCATGAGCTTATAAAATTTTTATCAAAGCAAAAAAACAAACGCAAAAACATTTGAAAGGCGCACCTTTGAGATATGGGCTCAAAGACACGCCCATCTGTCCCATTCAAAGACACGCCCACCTGTCCCACTCAAAGATACGCCCACCTGTCTGCAGACAGCCTCTCCTCAAATTTAGAGTAGTTGATTTGTTAATATTTATTTATGGCATTTTATCTATGTACATGATCATCTACTTTGACCACACACACACACACACACATACACACACTTACGTTCCCTGCTGTGAAGCTCAGCATGGAGAGCAGAATGATGCCCAGTTTGGCCTTGGGCATCTCAGCGCATGTTGCAGCCAGCACAGTCATGATGGCACCTGACTGCACAACACAATACAATCTTAGCCAAAGGCGTATAAATTACATATCGTTTTACCCAATAAATGCGTGTTATTTAATATCACAGTGTTACATATGAATAATATATTACATTAATACAGATTTTTTGTTTGCATTCTAGCAAATACTGCGACTCGTACAGTAAAGCGACATATCGTTTTTGCATTATCGTAATTCACGGTTCGTACATCTGTTCTAAAGTGAAATTCAAGCACTTTTCCAGACTTTTACAAGTATAACACAGATCAACATTTAATATATGTTGCGTGGTTTTGGCTTCAACGAAAGAGTTTAAAGAAAAGGCAGTAGCTCCATTTTTAACTGGAAGGAGTTGAATAACGTTAGGTACTGATTCTGAACGGCTTAAACAAAGCTAACTAGTTAGTTAATGTTATGCTAACCGTACGTTTCTGATTTACACAATTTATTTGCCTTTGTATGCTATTCAGCACAAATGATACATGTCAGGAAATTTGACAAGACAAGACATGTGACACATGTTTCTTTCTTGCAGAACATTATATGTTTACGGAAAGTGTGTTCACTGTAAACACCACGGCCTGTACAGCCAGTTTAAGTTGAACTGCCAGCTGGGGATAATGACGTAATGTTAGCAAGCAGGTTAGCATTTCATGCTTGTAGATGGCCAATATGCTTTACACCCAGTACTAACTAACATCTTGTTTGGCACTGCAGGCTCACAATACACACAAGGAAAAACTAACTAGTTGCAAAATGATGACACTATGAAATGCTTCTTTTTTTCCCTTTCTTTTTTTTTTTTAAACAAATGTTATTCTATTTAGTCCACTTACAATGCAAAAGTCAAGCCTCTAGTCATTTATACAGAATTAAAGCACATTTTAACACTGTGAAAGCATTTTAAAGACTTTCAAGCATCTGTATGAACCCTGTTTATTATGATAGGCCCATTTGTTAGTGTTTTTACGGTAAAGCACTAAGCAGGACTTAAAACACAGACAGATAGAGTGAGAGTTGGCATGTTCATAAGCAGGCCAAGGTCAAAACCAAGAAACGCAGAACGGCGGATAACAAGAAACACGGCTCACAACTGTGCCGAAAATACGCAGCAACATTATTTATACCACACAGCGTTTAAATAGACAAACTGGACAGGGATAACAAGCAACTGGTGGGGACAATTAACTACCACGGAAACAGAAGAGAACAGGAAATACAGATCATATAAGAAAAGTGTGTGTGTGTTTTTGTGTGTGGGATGAAGACGGAAATTAAAAATAAATGGGAACATAATCTGCTTATCGTAACCAGCAAACATTTGGTGTAAAGGCTTTTTACAAACCTGGGCTCTGATTACTGTACATGCAGCACTTTCAGGACTCTTTATTTGAATTTAATGAAAAATCAAACCTGTCTTGTGCATTTCCTTTGATAATAAACCTTCACTGATAACAAATCATTTTAGAAAAAATCTGAGTTAATAAGGTTTACACAGAGGAACTCACAGCTCCGAGAGACGGGCCTGGGCGCCGTGTGGCTGTTTTAATAATGTAGCTGATGAAAGTGGAGAACACACCTGATGACAAGAAAACGGTATTGACATACAGATCAAAATCCTTACTACCAAATTTTGTATACTAGGAGAAGAGGACTCCCCAGAATAATAGTCTGTATGTATTCTTTTTCTAATGAAATATTAAAAACTCTCAGAAAAAAAGGTACTAAACTGTACCGTTTCTTGTCACTTTGGTGGTACCCTCAAGGGTTCATCCTTTGTACCTTTAGTATGTATCTTTTACCTGGGAAGGTGCATGTAGTGTACCTTTAAAGCTTTACTGAAAAGAGAATTAAAGGTACAGCAGTGGTCCTTAAGGTCCAATTACGTACCTTAAATAATTTTTAAAGGTACACTATATTCACTTTTCCAGGCGAAAGATGTACCCTTGAGGGTACCATGTAAGGCACAATGTAAGGACATTCTGTGAAGTGAAAATACTTTTAAAAATAAAGAAACGAAAAAGATTCTGAATATAAAAAAAATACTGTTCTATAAACAATAATAATAAAAAAAGACAAACTATGGCAAGTTCTCCAAGATTCTTGATTTCCTTATAGAACTGCACAGCAGTGTGTCTAAGAGAACTGAGCAGTGTTAAAGGCAATGGCTGCTCACACCAACACATTATTATTATTTTTTTTACAGTTTCTGCTCTTTATAGTGTTTTTTTTTTTTGTATTCAGGCATTTTTGCTTTGCCGAATTTCTTTACATTTGCCTAAGACTTTTGCACAGTACTGTATACGACACTGTTTTCATTTCGTCCTGAAAGTCATCCGGGAAAAACCCCCAAAAAACCCAACAACCTCCAGACAGGTGGAGAGCGAGGAACTGCTCCCGGCCGAGCAGGGAGACCCCGATGGTGGAGAAGGTCCACAGCACCCACATGTTGGCCATCATGTGGAGGATGGAGTAATGGCTAAAAGAGGAGAGGACCATGGGAAGGCACTGCGTCTCTACGAACAGGCAGAGGAACGAGACACAGCTCAGTTTATCTGTACTAGGGATGTTAATATATGATAGTGTAGTGTGTCCTATGAAACATGCTATTTTTAGAACAGGCTGGGTTACTTATTAAGGAGGTGCAAATCCGAGAAGACGGTATTTCTACATTGTTTTAATAAACCACCAAAGGCTGAGACCAATCCTCTTAACGAGTCCACTTTAAAAAATCGATTTCCCTAACCAAATAATTGAACCACTAACTGCTGCTGCAGTGTTATATGACATTTATTGCCATCCTACTAGAAAAAAGGAATTTGTAAGCAGATACTGCAATGTACTGAAAGCTCTATTGGGTTGTACGGTTATTATTCCATGAATTTTTCATTCTTGCCACCTCTAGAATCAAGAAAATACACTGTCCAATCCACCAAATGTGGATGAACAGGCATATGTAAGACAACATGGAGAGATGTGAACTGTCTGATTTAACTGAACTCACTCACTGGAAGCAGGGTTGGAGGGGAAATACTTGATCAGGGTGCGCTGCATGGAAGGAATTCTCCAACAACATAGCACTGCAGTGTTTATAACTATGATACCTAAAAGATGAAAGGTGGATGATAAGATGGTCATTACATCTGCTTCAACAAATACATGCATCTTAGCATCTCATGGTCAGTACAAAGAAACCTGATGATGCACCTTAGATTGATTGAACTGCCTCATGAGTGCAGTCAGTAACCAGGGATTGACGTTGGGAAAACCAGCAATTGCGTGTTAATGCTTTTTCGCATGTGCCTGTTGCGTATCGGTGTGGGGGAATTGGATATAGGTTGGGCCAAGAGAATGATGACATCCAGCACAGCGGGCATAATCCTACTCAATGATTGCATTTGTGCGCCTCGTTTCTCTCTCCAACTTGGATCCCAACTGATAGCACAAATGTATTAGTAGTGGTTTTGGGAGTGGGCGGGGTCTATCTGCTGATAAACCACTTAGAGCTTACAGCTAAGAAATCGGCCATTCCTAAAACCTGCTGTCTTCAATTGGGACAATGTGCGACATCCTCCAACGAAGTGAGATTAGTCTCATTCATTAACACGCCGACTTATGAGTTTTGAGCGTAACCACAAACATGTTTGTATTTAACAATAATTACATTGAATTAAAAAGCAGTAATGGATTCCATAGTTAATTAAAATTATTAGCAGTCCAGACCGATGATTAAACAAACCTCTACATAAAGAGCTCCTGAACCAACGCATCCCACTTGCGGCTTTATTTTCCACAGCTAGGTGCTTTGTGTGTGCATGGTCAATGCTGCGCGTTAATATACTCACAAATCTAAGAAAACTTCCATTTTGATAAATTTGCGTTGAAAAGTTCGTACACACAATTTACGCACATATTTCTACATACGCACCAATGATAAATAAATGCCCATGTCTTCTTGCTAGCAGCAGGGGTGACTGATTGTATTAAAACCACTGTTCACTGGAGATCTACTACTGAAATTTACACTGCTGTTCAATGTTTCATATGTCCCATACTGACCCATGACTGTTTTCTGTCCTTCACTGATTCGGCTCCACCAGTCGTCCACGACGGACACGAGCATGATCGCCTGCTTCTGAAAACCTGACAGCTGATTCCACCAGGCGTGCCAGTACGTTGTGTCGTGATTCTGGGCAAAATGAATACGAATGACAATACCACCATTCTGTTATGGATAACAAAACATAACCACTATCAAAAGATTAATCAGCATGTTACTGTAGTGTACCTGCAGGTGTTTGTTCAGCTTCTCCTCTTTGGCTTCCTGCATGGCCGTCTCCAGTCGTGACTTGACCGACTCGTACTGCAGGATGGCAGCAGCACCGAAGGAGCAGCCTGTAAACTGAAATGGCGTTAGAGGTGGCCACCTCAAAGTCTTGTAGTATCTGCAAATGTTCATACATGAATGAGAAAGTCATGACTGGACATTCTACACTACCCTCTCTTGGGTCAGTCGGGTTTATGCAAGTCGTCTGTGTGAGATACTTTGGGGGGAAAGATTTACCCCCCATTGTGAACAACAGGGGTCTGAAGAGCTGCTCTGGTTTTCTTGGGGGTGGCCCAGGTGACCCGGAGTGACCTAGAGGTGGTAATGGATTTATTTTTGCTGCTGTTTCACCCAAATCCGAACCCCTGGCTGGGATTTCCTCTGGGATCCCCTTCCTGCCGTCAGGTTTCATCTGAGCTTTGTGAAAGCCACATCTCCGCTGAGGGTATACAGGGAATCTGGGAAGGAGTAAGAGTTACATCTGGACAGCCCCCTTTTTGGGTAAACTATTTAATTTTGTGTTAAAAGTTCACTTCAGGCATAGCTCGATAACTACAGGAATAGTTCGGCCAATTTGCACAACTTTCCCTTCACCCCAAATGAAGCTGATCAGTCAAGGCATGCTTTGAGTCAAGAGCTTGCTTCTTTGGCTTTGCACTGGACCTACGAGGCTTCAATTCTTCTATTTTATGAAACCGTTTATGTACAAATTAAGTCAAATTATGTCTTTTGAGGCAAGTGTGTGATAAATTAGGCACGCAGTTTGCTTAATAAGCTTCACTTATTGTTAGTAACATTAGTCTTGCAGCTCCAATATAAAACTAAAGAAGCAAACTTGGCTGATTGAGTACATTTGAGGTAGGGGGAAAATTGTGTAAAGAACATTTTTGGTCAGGCTTTTCCTTGAACTTGTCATGAGGCTGTCCATTTTCTAAAGCAACCCCTCCATGCCATATCCAATGTCATGGTTAATGTAGTTCCTAGCTGTCTACTCTGCTGTTGTATATTCTTTACGTGGCACAGGAGACGTTTTTATACAGTTGCCATCCAGTTTTAGGTTAAAGCAACACGTATTTTAATTTAGGGGTTACCAGCTCACCATGGCTGTAATAAACGTAATGCAAGCTGTAAACCCTGCACGCCCCTCTCTAAACCAACAAGAGGCGTCAGCCAGGCGTATGCACGAGCGTCAGAGGTTCTTTTGCGCAGACGTCAAGTTAAGCGCATTCTTGATTTTTTTATTTATTGTTGTGTGTGCGCGCGTGTACAAACATTACAACTTGCAACATTAATAATAATAATAATAATAATAATAATCAAAATAATGCTAATAATAACAATAATGATAACAATAGCACTGTTTTTATGCGAGCGATGTCACAATAATGTACTTAAATATAAGTATATTAATATTTAAATGATATACTAATGCTTAGTGATGTTTAATGATAAAGCACCAATTATATTATCGCAATACAACTAATATTATGTACAATTACATGTGACGGAATATAGAGTTTTTTAATGACTATTATTACCCTACAATGTAATCTGTGATCCACAATTAAAATACTTTATTATTATTTATTTTTTCTAAGAAACGTAGAATAATAAGCCCTAAGGCCTATTATTATTATTATTATTATTATTATTATTATTATTATTATTACTATTACTATAGTGTAATTGTGTTATAACATAGACTGTACAAGGAGTACCAAAAGGACTGGTTATAATCTTATTATAAGACTTATTCATGAGTGTCTCGCTGTCGCGCATGCGCAGTGCGTGAGTCGGGCAGGGCAGGGCAGGGCAGGGCGCGCGTGTCTCGCTGTCGCGCATGCGCAGTGCGTGAGTCGGGTCGGGCAGGGCAGGGCGCGCGCGCGCCCGCCCGCCTGCTGTTCCTATGGTGAAGATGGCGGCGCCTGTGCTGAGCGGCCGGAGCGGACCAGCGAGCACCAGCAGCAGCCCGACCGCTGCGGCCAACAACAGCATCAACAGCCGACTGATGTGCGCCCCGGAGCTCGATTTCAGGTCCGGAAGCAGGATGGACGAGCTGAACCGATTTATCGTGGAATTCAGTAAGCACGAGCAGCGCGAGTACGACGACCAGCGCGCGCTGGAGATCCACACGGCCAAGGATTTCATCTTCTCCATGCTCGGTGAGGATAACTAACCCATGCTGCTGTAGCAGGCGAGGCTGTGCGAGGCTGTGGATCCACAACATTGCATGCATATGTGCATTTAAAATGTGATGCACGTTTGAATTTAGATTTCCTTTTTTTTTTTTTGTTGCACGTGCCCCCAATGTGTTGAATGCATGCATGCATGCAGTGTCATTGTGCATCTCATTTATCCCCAAATTCCAATTTGTTCTTAAGGTTTAAAAAAAAAAAAAAAAAATTTTTTTTATTTTTTTTTAATTTTATTTAATTTTTTTGGACACTGATGCAGAATATTTAATCCCACTTGCTCATAATCCCATGTTCCAGGGGATCAGAAGGATTATTTCCACATGTTGAATCCTCTCTTGCCCTAGCTCTGTCTTTGTATGAAATGAAAATGTTCAGGTTTGAACATTTAAAAAAATAAAAATAATAATAATAATAATAATAATAATAATAAATTCAGCCAGGTTTTTTAAAAAAACACGCACTTGCTGAGTAAAGACTGTACTCGTTCAATTTGTTAAAAATCAATGATGACAGCAAGACTTCTGGTTGTCATCAGGATTACAAGGTGCGAGACGTGGCTCCCAGAGCAGCATGATTAAGGCTGCGTCCCAAATCGCATACAGCCACGCTAAATAGTACGTCAAAATTGTATTCCACCTATGGCACATACTGTTTCGTATCGTAGCAGGTTGTTTGGGACGTAGCCCGTGGCTGCAGATTGATTGGACAGGATGGTCTACTACTCTCGGAAAGCACTCTGAGGACAGAATGGGAATTATAATGCGGCGACATGTCAGAGTCGTAGGTTTGGTTCGCAGGGGAGGTGGTGTAACGCATGAATGCGTATAAGAGCAACGTATATTTGGTTATATTGTTACGGGCAGTAAGGCATTGTGGGCGGTTGGACATAGGCTGGATAAAATCAGGGATTTCTTTTCTTCTTTTGGTCGTCCTACCACACAACTTGCCTGTTGCAGAAAATAACATGTAAATATCGTTTTAAGAATCGTCTCAATATTTCAGCATAGGGGTGGGCGATATGACCACTTATATGTTATCACGATAACATTGTGGGCGACTGCATTGTTACCCACAATTAGTAGCTAATTGGACTTAAAAAATATTTTAAAAAAAAATTCCTCCTGTTTTTGTTAGTTTCTTTTTATTTAAGACAAACAGATCCCCTATCTCCATTTTCGATACAATACCAATACCAGAGCTCTGAGTATCTGCTGATATCCGACACTGATCCTATATTTCCACCCTCTTAGTAACTGAGACTCTGCCAGCCTCTGTTTCCAAGCTATGCAAAACGTTACAGGAGTGATCAGATGGCGTGAGCGTGGTTTAAGATCATTTGTGTCTTATGTTCACGTGCATGATCTGTGTCTTGTCAAACGTGTCATGGCCCAAAATACATGAGTGGATCGGATCGATCGCCTGTATCTGCCATGATATCGATACTCATGGTTGGATTGGTGCATCCCTAATTTTGATAAAAATCACTAAACTCATAGTTCACAGTCTTCATTAAATGCGCAGTAGTGTTTTGCTGTCTTTAGTAAAACCACAGCAAAACTAAATATCCTGATACATATTGTTTATTGTGAAAATGATTGGAATATACCAGGATCAGCAGTGAGTGTAGACGTTCCAGAAGCATATGATTGACCACGGACACTTTTACTGGTGTGGCTATTTTCAGTGGCAACTCAATAGGCCCACGTTGCTGTGTTTTTTGGTCTCAAGCGCAGGCAGAAGGGAGTGTGACAGCATGGAGCCATCTGTGGGAACCTCATGTCCTCTGATGCGCGAGTGATCTACAGCTCCCTCTTTCCCACTCTCTCACATGCACACAGATGGACACTGTTCTCACACTCTCAAGCTCTGCCATTCATCGCGGCCCAATTCAGACAGCAGGCGCGCTGATTGGCCGGTGTTGCAAATCAAAGAGACAGAACAAAAGTGAGACTGGGTGTTTTTGAACACTTTGAAGAGAAAGACTGAGAAAAAGGAAGAAGGGGGGGGTGTCTGTCTGTCTGTCTGTCTGTCTGTCTGAATGATCTGGGATTTTCCCAAACACAGAACAGAGTGGAAGGACAAGAAAAGGAAAGATTCTTGTCTTTAATTGAAAGACGTTTCCTTCGTTATTATGTATAAAGAGTCCTGGAGCTGAAACTTGCCACATGCTTTGATAGCTGAAAGCTCTACTTAAGGCCAGACTGCCCCTAGAGGTGACTGTAGTAGCTTCTTACTCTCATAATATCTCAGCTTGTAAGTGAGGATCTCACTGCAACACCCCATGGAAATGCTTTGCTTTATTCCACCTATAATACCTCCCTGTATATTTGAGATTATCCAGGTGAACCCGTTTAACCCACCCCATGGAAATACAATTGAAATAAGGATTGATGTGATTATAGTGCACTTGGAAAATTATTGTACAGTTGTGGATACTTGAGGATGCAACTCTACTTTTGTCCCGAAGAGGGAGTCGTGGCTTTATTCCAGATCAGCTCTGCTTTATTGTTTGTGTATACTGTATATAATCTATAATCTATCATTAAAGCTATATCTAGGTCAGAGTACAGTTAGCGCATAATGTTACATTACCCTGCCTGCCAGTTACTTTTCTCTTTGTGCAGTATGGGCACTATGGGCTCGAACAGCATTAACTGATGTCTTGAAATGAAGCCATGCATTAACACCTTAGTCCTCGTTATCACCCTAGTGCGCTAAATAAGGAACATTACTGCTCTGCTTTTTGTGGCAGCAAAGTTGGAGGACAGAGATCCGAAATGGAAAAGTACTCTAGTAATGGAATACAAAGTCTATTAATGGACTGTACCTCTGTTGGTGAACTCCAAGGACTTTGTCCCAGTCTCATCTGGAAAACAGCCACTGATATTTGAGTGTATCCCCATGCCCCTGTGGAGTGGCAGTTTGATTTGTGTTGAGGCTGTTCAAAACCCATTAGGCATGTGTGATCACATTAAACTCCACTATATATCCATACATAGCAGTAACAGTAGAGCTTTGTACTTCATTTCTAAGCATCTGTACTTGGTACTTGTACCCTGGAAGCTAGTATACACGCCCTTTTCCCTGCAAATGACTGTAGAGGACTCTAGGTTCCTTCCTTATCGATTGGCAGCCTTTTCCCAGCACTGGTGTTCTCTTTCAGGTCCTTGTATTGATTCACTGGAAACAGATGCCAGAGAGAGAGTTCTGTACTTTTTGCAGGGTGGTGGCAGGACTTAGTGGGTGGGTTAATATACATAAGGGTACACAGGCTTACATGTTCGTTACAACACTGTTAACCTGTTATTGCGCATCTTTCTCTTTCCCATTCTCCATTCCCCACCAAACCGTTCTCAGGTATGGTGCAGAAGCTTGACCAGAAGCTGCCAGTCGCTAACGAGTACCTGCTTTTGTCGGGTGGAGTACGGGATGGTGTTGTGGATATGGATCTGGACGAGTTGGGGGTTTATAACCGTGGCTCGGACTATGACATGGCCTTCACATTGCTGGTCCCTGCGCTAAAGCTGCATGACCGCAATCAGCCAGTCACATTAGACATGCGCCACTCGGCACTGGGTCACTCCTGGCTCAGCCTTCGTTTGTTTGATGAAGGCACCATTACACGCTGGAGGGACTGCTGCACGATGGCTGACCACATAAACGGCACAACCAACTACTTCTTCTCGCCCACTCTGGTGGCCGACTGGTTCCAGGAAGCAGTGGCACTGGTGCTGGCTGAGGTGCAGCGCAAGCCGCAGCGGGGAATGCCGAGGGTGGAACGGGTGGAGCGCCACAGCACGCTTCTCTCTATGATCTTGGGAGTGGGAAGCAGCCGCATGCTCTACGACATTGTACCAGTGGTGTCATTCAAAGGTTGGCCTGCGGTTGCCCAGAGCTGGTTGATGGAGAACCACTTCTGGGATGGGAAGATCACAGAGGAGGAGGTGATCAGTGGTTTCTACCTGCTTCCTGCTTGCTCAGCCTCTGGTCAAAGGGAGAATGAATGGCGGCTGTCCTTTGCCCGCAGTGAGGTTCAGCTTAAGAAGTGCATCTCGCCAGGCCTCATGCAAGCATACCAAGCCTGTAAGGCCATTATTGTCAAGTTGCTTGCCCAGCCCACGGCTGTTGGCCCCTACCATTTGCGCAGCATTATGCTATGGGCCTGTGATCGCCTGCCAGCAAACTATCTGGCACAAGAGGACTTTGCCGCCCACTTCATGCTGGGTCTTATCGATGACCTGCAGCACTGCCTGGTCAATAAGAGCTGCCCCAACTATTTTATTCCACAATGCAACATGTTGGAGCACCTGTGTGACGAGACAGCCATGTTTCATGCCCGCAAGCTCGCCCTGGTGCGTTCTGATCCAGCCGAGCACCTTCGTACCACCATTGAGCAAGTCAAGGCGGCCAACCGCTTGACGCAAGAGATGCAGAGACGTGGGAGTTCTTCTGGTCTCCCCTCACCACAAACCGAGGCTTCCTCTTCAGAGCACCAACAACCTGACGACCGGCTAGCCAAGAAACTCCAGCAGCTGGTCACAGAGAACCCGGGCAAGTCCATCTCAGTGTTCATCAACCCGGATGATGTGTCACGACCACACTTCCGCATTGATGACAAGTTCTTTTAAGAACCAAGGACCCAAACTCTATTTGCCCAAGACGGGGATAGCGTTAAACCTAAACCTGACATCCTGTGTCCTGTATTGCAGTGGTGGAGAATGTTCTCTGGGAGAAATGCAGAGTGAAAGTGGGGTACAAAGCAACATCCTGAAGCCTTCTGGGAGTAGAGAACACTTAGTCATTTTTTTCTTAGGTGTACTCAGACATGCAGAAGTGCTGTGCACAGCCTAATGCATTGTATATGATAATTACTTATTTTTTGCCATGTTCAGGCAATGAATTGCTGCAGCATCTGGAAATATGGTACACATCCTCTTTGATAGTGAATACTGAAGAAGCCTGAAGACTAATAAATATCCAATCAGGTGGCTTTCCTGTGTTTCCTAGCTAGTCCTTCATATGCTTTTCATCACGTTAAATCTTTGTGTTTCTTTTATCTATGAACAATGTACAAAAAACCTGTTCTGTTGTGAAACAATGGCATAACACATCAAATAACCTTTTTTAACTGGCTAATGGAGAACACTCAAAACACAACATTCTTAAGTGCAATTAATGAAAAGTACAATTGGACCCAATTACAGCAAGAGGCTTTTATATAAGCTGTATGTTTGGTGTTTTTACTTTTCAGTCAAAAGAATGCAACTTTAATATTTGTCTGCTGTGTATGAGGCTGGTATCTGGTATAAAATCCCAAAGCATAGCTGCTATCAAAAATGTAAGGAATTTCACTTTTTTAAAATCATTTCACTTTTTTAAAATTGCTGCCTACAGCTACGACTGGCCATTGTAATCCATCAAAACCTGCATATCATAAAGAATTTTGCCATTCATCCAACAGTGAACAATGTGAACAGGACATTATTCATTTGAAATACAACAGATCTCCAAGAGAAATTCCAGTTTGCCAGTATTGTATTACTTGTAAAGAAAAAAGGATTGTATATGAATGTTTTTGATGTTGTGAACAAAACATGTCTGTTAATTTTGCACAAGAAACAGCTGTGACATTGCACTTTCTTGCAACACTCAAATTATAGCTAATGAAGGAAACTAATCAGTTCTTGTCAAACCCCATTTCCTTATACTAATGTAATGACAATAATACCATTAGGATTTTCTGACTGCAATGTACATTTGTAAAAGAAAAAACGTTAAAGATTTACACATTTATCATCCTTTCCTTTATAATATGGGACCAAGCCTGTTAACATCTTTATCTTTACCACAATTTCTAAGCCCATTCATTTGGAGTCATTTGTTTTTTTTCTGAATTTTCATTTTGCTGAACACTTTATTTCCCATTCTTATTATTTATTAATAGTCTAATTTTGCCAACATCACTCATGTGCTTGACGTTGAACACAACATTTGAATGTGCTGGCAAGGAGGAGTCACAGATTTTGCGTAGGTTTCAGTGTGCATTGATGTGCGAATATAGAAAGGTAATAAACTTGCTTACCGGGGCATATCATAATGCAAGTGCTTTGTATTTTCTCCCATACACACACATAGCAAGAGATTACATGACACTGTAGCGTTGGTTTAACCTCTCACACACACACACACACACTGTTTTCCTTACACTTGCTGAGTCTGCATCTTTTGTGATGTAATACTGCTGGCCCTTGGTCTAAACCCATAGTTCATCCTGGCACACACACAACACATGCACTAGTAAAGACCTTGATTATGACTTATTTTAGCAATAAATTGCGGCAGCTTCTGAAAAACAGGAAAAAAAAACATTGTCCTTGATGAAGCTTAATGTGACATTAGATGAGTAAAACCGACCTCTAGACTTCGACTGTTCTGAGATTTGCATTGTTCGAATTTTACCTAAATTCTCAAGGTGCAATTCACATGTTTTATTGTGTATCCCGGCAAATTATAGGTTACTATAAAATGATTCACAAAGTGTTTTACAGTTTTCAGTGTCCTATTCAGACAAACAGGCCCAGACAGGCTGCCGCACTGTTAATTGTAGACTAATAAACAAAACAGGCGAGTTAAAAAATACAAAAACACAAAGAACTCGGTTGAAACAGCTTGATAGATTTAAAACAAGCTGCGGAAATAAGCCCACAAATTGTGTTTTTAACAACACCAACAAGAGAGATGACATTACAGGCATACTGCACAGATAAACAAAGAATTAGTCTTAATCTTGCTTTTAAAGCAAACATGCATGAGGAAGCTAGCCAGCGCGGTGGCGATTTGATAAATAACAGCAAATCCCTGGCACCAGGCTGCACTTGATCTTTCTCTTCGAATGAGGGTGGATCCTTAGCTTGGCAAAACGTGGCCACGCCTCCTCCTGAGAACATTGACCTTTGAGAGATCAGATGATGTTGAGAGAAAATTTATGGATATGGAAAACTCGAACGCTTCTGAATTTACATTTAAAACAAGTAGATATGATGATGTGCAAGTTGCACATCAAACAATTCCTAATATGTTTTCGGAGATAACTGAGGGGTACAGGCAGGTACCCCATAATTCAGACACTCGTCTGATAACAAATCCAATAAAAACCCTAAATAAATCCACACAAATCACAGCATTGGTCAAGACCCTGAAAAAAAATAAAATAATAATTTCTTTCAGTTTTTAGGCACTGCTAACATGCACAGAACCACAGGCATTGGTCAAGACCTTGTTAACGTCCCTATGACCGCTCTTTTGTTACTTTAACAAGTCACTAAGTTTGTTTCCAAATGGTCTCCGGTGTCTCTTTACATTCTGAATGGCCTTGGACGTTTAATTCCAGCACAAAGCACATCTTATAGCGGCGTCCAGTTCTTTTTTTAACTGCCTATGTAACGTAAGCCGTTATTCCAGCGTCCCAGCTTACTGCTGGCATTGCTATTCCTGACTTTGATCGATGAGGCTGCTAGATAACCCCTTTTATTGTGTTTCTTCCTCAAACCGAACTGGAGATATGAGCATGTTGCTGGAAGGGATGGATCTGTAGGGAATTCATGAGCACTTAGGCTTAATCTGAAAGATCATGATGGCAGGAGAAACAATAGCAGAAAGTTCACACCTACAAGCTGAGAAATCATATTCAAACAATACCAAACTGTCATTTGTGCTGATTTGACACAAATTTGTGCTAGCCCAAATGTGGATTGTGTTAATCTACCCGTCTGTGCGAGTGTGTTCAGGTTGCTTACACAGACTGCATGTAACTCCCCAGAGTGTGAGGTTTGGTCTCCAACTCCACCTTGCCGACGTCACCAGTACACAAACAGCAAGGCTGCAGCATCACAGCAGCAGGGTTCATAAAACCAGAGGAAACTTCAGCCTGCGCCAGATGAATCTCTCTCTCCCTCCCTCTTCCTTTCTCTATCTCTCTCGCTCTCTATCTCCCCCTTTCTCTCTTTCTCCCTTCTGTTTCCCTCTCCCTCCCTCCATTTCTCCCCCACCCGTGTGGAGTGGAATAAAAACTCTGCCTCTCTTGCTTGTGCATCAATAGCGCTTCTGCTTTCTCCGGCTGCCCTGAGACGCCTCGCTTCCCTTCTGTGATCTCCAAAAACACGGCGCCACATGGACAAAGGGGCCGGTAAGCCACTTCATACTGAGTTATTATCGCATTTTCTATCTGTGCTGGGAGAGTTTGGACTGTGGGAGTCAGTGAATGTGGACTGCAGGCTTCGTGGCTCATTGCAGCAGCAGAATGGAAACGCCTCACGCATTTCACTCAGCGTGGCTGTCAGAGAAGCTCTAGAACGATTGATTAAGTTCTGTAAATCGTAATAATGACATGCAATGAGTAGCATATGTGCCAAGAAATGGGCTGCTTTTCATGCCATTAACAGCCTCTACACAGCTTCTTGCTTGTCCACGTGATAAACTTTAATTCAGAGGTTTTTGATTTTGGGAGGGATATGAATCAAAGGCTGTGTATTTGCCAGGGAGAATGTTCTTCCAGCTTTGGGCTGGTGCTTTTTTTGAGTGAAAAAGTGCTGGCTGTCCACTTTTTGGGGCGAAATGAATAATCCGCTATGCATCAGTATGGGCTGCAAACACAAGCAGCTCTCCCTTACCGACAGGCCCAGAAATTACAGATGCTTTTGTTATTTCGCTATGCATGTGTGTATTTTCTGAGTGTCCTCCGAAAACTGTCAATTCAGCATCAAAAGTAGAATAAAACAAGTGCCTACTAAGTGAGAATGTTTGGGAAGTGCACGCAGAGCACGCAGCAAAATTAGCCAGTATTGATTTAACACCTACAGTGCTGAATTAACACCGACAGCATTAGATTAATTGTTGCAGTGTTGAATTAACATCTAGAGTTTTTAAATGAACACTCACAGTTTGGACGAACACCTGAAATTAACAACCACCCACCTGCCAAACGTGGGTCAAATTTGGCGCTTAATTCTGTTAATTTAGCGGTCACTTTGGTGGGTTAACATACAGTGATGCTCATCAAATGAAAAAGTGTGTGTTATATGATCAACATTTGTAGTACGTCTGTGTCAGGACAGAGACTGGGTGGATGCAAGCGCGGGCAGTGGGCTAGCAAACTAGCTTCGGAGAGCTTTAGAGGGT
>JAOUQW010000021.1:1395835-1412974 GCA_028565825.1 Olivaichthys viedmensis | reverse complement strand
CCCCCCACCCCAAAACTCAACACATTACAGGTTGCATTGTAAAAACAGCTGTTGCTGGAAAATCTGTGTGTAAAAAAACAATGTTGTTTTTCCTTCTCCCTGTAAGATGCGCCCTCGAAACCTCCACAGGTGTCCCGTAAGGGCATCAGGCTAGGTCAGTACCTCAGCCTTCATCTTCACTGTGCTTTGTCTCCTAATCACCACTCCATTTAAATCTCATGTCGATGTCGATCCTTTTTTGCGCGGGGGGGGGGGCTAGCGCTTGTCTAACGGCAGCCGCCTCTTGTCTGGCTGGTCTTTGTCGTCTGCTGTCGACTGTTTTTTCTCTCATCCCTGTCTGTTTTTCAGTTTTTTGCACCTTGTTTGTATGGTCACCTCTACTCCCCCCCCCCCTGTTCCCGTCCCCTTCTCCCGCTTTTCAGGGTCTTTCCTCAAATCCCCTCCCCCCTTCTTTTAGAACCTCGACCGTTCCCTCTCCCATGATCTTCCTCCATTTTTTTTGTCTTCCACATCTCCTTCGTTTGTTCATTTCCCCCTGATTCTCGTATGTTCTGTCCCCACTGTCTGTATGTGGAGTATCGCCGTGAGGGTACAGTGGGGGTTTTGTGTGTGCCGTGTGCTGATGTGTCATGTTTCTCCTGTCAGTTGTGGTGACTTCAGTAGTAGAGGTGATCATTCGCCATTTCATAATCATGACACCATTTGCCAACATGCTGTATCCAAATGCAAGTGTTTGTTTATGCAATGGGGCTATATTAAACATTACGGATGAGGACTTGATAGGATGTGTTTTGCCTCCAAATCAGCATGCACCCAACCTGGATTCACTCACAGACACACACAGAGGCACCCACAGCTCACACCAACACATGTTAACCCACCAAACTGTCACTTTGCCCTCAGGTTAGGGTCATTTCCTCTGAGGTGTTTTTATTTATGGAGTTGTGGTTTCGATGCCACTCCTGATGGGCTCATTGAGGTGATTGATAGCCCTTTCCACCTGTCTGACACGTCTTCGTCTCCAGTGGCTAGATGGAGTCCGTGATAAATGGCTGAGCTGGGTTGTTTTTTCTTCTTCTCAATTTTCTCTGATCTTGACCATCCTCTAAGGCTGTGTGCATTTCCGCATGCCTGCCAAGCCACTCCCATGGCACCTCTCACTCCCACCCCACGACCCCACTTCCCAGCTCAACCATTGTAACCGCACCTGCCAGTCATCTGCACCAGAAAATACCAGTCATTGCAGGAGGTGTTCTCCCAAGTGTCCTTAATGAATGAGGCAAGTGAGGCAAACAAGGGCCCCCCAAGGCAATACCCAGGGAAATTCACTGATATATAGTCACAGAAAGTAAACCCCACACTTCAAACTCTCCCTAACATTAAGATTTTCACATAAATCTTAAACTAAAGGAAGTGATGCAATGCATTTGGGGGTGGAGACTGACTTTAAACGTGGGTTTGGGCGGGGCTACGTTCTTTTATTTTGTCTCACCAGAGCCGCAGCTGAAAGGGATTGTGACCCGGCTGTTCAGCCAGCAGGGCTTCTACCTGCAGATGCAGCCGGACGGAACCATTGATGGCAGCAAGGACGAGAACAGCGACTACAGTGAGTATACCCCCTGTCCTGGTATGCATCACACCCAGGCGCACCAGTAGGAATTTTTTAGGCACCCTGATAGTTTAATGCACTGGCACTGGGCCCCGGCCCTGGGGTGTTTCTCAATACCAACGATGTGAAGATCTCAAGGACATGAGAACAGAGAACACACCTATATGTGTTTCAGATGCGCTGTGTACCTGCTATTGCGCAATCTCCCCCACACACACTCACTCACTTTAATTGTCTGTATTGTACAAAAGCGTTTTATAATACAATTTTAGTATACTCGGTTATTAAAGAAGTCAAAAATGCTTTTGTACAATAGAGACAATTCAATGTAGTATTTTAGGACTGTTTGTTAACCGTGCCTCGTTAGCCCCCCTTCTATTCAATGAGGGCTCTGGTCTGTTCAGCTGTCCCTGAATAACATACATTTATTTATCCCAGGCAAAAGGCAGCAGTTAAACCTGTAGTTTCTCTCTGATGGATAATATGATATTTTAAAAAGACTGTTGTGAACTATAATGGTAAAAAATCTGTCTTTCATGTTAGATTCACCGTTAGCCAATGGCAATTTAGTGCTGACTAAAGCTACCACAGGAGGCCAGTATGTCTAACGGGAACCTCTTTACGAAATGCCAGAACAAAACTTTATATTATGCGTTGTTTGTAACAAATGACCAAAGATTCTACAACTATATGAACATTTTCTCGCCTCGTTTGATGTCAAAATCCAATTTACGTGCACCGTTTATTTAAAATAAAAGAACTTGAAAGCTCTCAGTTATGGGTCTGAGCCGCATGTTCCGACGTCGCAATGAATTATGGGACTTTCAGTTCGTTCTTGTTGGCAAGTCACCATCCAATGCATCCTCGGTTTTTGGGGTGGATCAAGAACACTTCCGGGTTTTTAAACTGTTCTCGGCATTTATGTTCTTGAGTATTGGAATGCAACTTGGGCATTAAAAGATGACGTCAAGCGAGAACACGAGGACAGAAGAACACACCAGAACGCATATTGAGGAACACCCCATAACAATTTTCATTATCCTGAATAATTTTCATTTCCTAGGGTCCCCTTGGACCCTCTTTTAACTCAGGGTCCTGGGAAAAAAAAGGACCCCCCCCTTTACAGATACCATGATCACACTAACTGGTTCATGCAAAGTAGAGTTCGTCAAAGATTGTTTTCTTAATTAGACGGCATGCTACAATCCCTGTACCAATTGCCACGATTTACAGTTTTATGATTTAAAGTTACAGCTGTGTACAGTTGAATAAATGAGTCCCTATTTTGGGTTAAGTAGAAGATAATAGCTTTGAGTTTAGGGAGTTAGTGCTTGCTTTTGAATGTCTGGCATGCAAATTTGATCAGACAGTTAACAAACCTGAAAGTAGGTAAGTAACTGAATGCAGATTGCTCTGATGTGCTGTGATGAGATAAGCATTAAATGCGCTTGCAGACTCGCTGAAAGAAAAAGAACTCAACTCAACTGTCAGCAATCCTCTATTGCCAGAGCTCTTCCTCTCCTAAGGATGAGTCATCCATCCTCTGAGGAATCTCGCCTCTACTCTAAGTGCTAACCTCAAATAAGACGATACACACAAAAAGCCATATGCCAGAAATAGATTTAGAAAGGAAAAGTCTGCCTATTTATTCGACAAGGTTCTTCTAATGAGGAACAGCCTATTCATCATAGATACAACAGTAAGAGAATGTACCGAAGGCCCAACCTTTATACCAAGAACATTTGCACTATTGAGGATTCATCTCCGTCGCAGCGTTCCCCCCAAGGGACCAGGTTGACAATAAATGAACTGTTCTTTCACAGAGTCACCCAAGTAATCTCTGTGCTCTAACTGACTTTGGTGTGACGTAGAAACACGGCATCAAATTCTCATAACAGTGACCACAGGCAAATATGGCTGATCACGTGATTGTTTCACCTCTCAGAAACTGTTTATTAAAAGAGCAATGAACTGAGGGTTTTTTTTGTGCTGCTTGTGGATCAAGGATTGAGAATTTGAACTGTCAATCGAAGATCCGAGAAGCTTGTGCTTCAGGGACATGGTGATGGAATATCCTCAGACTATTCTATAGCTCTCCTGAACTGTAAACCTTCACCTGTCAGACAGCTCCATGGCTCGGAGAGAAGAGAAAACCTCAGTAAATAATTCAGCCAGTTAAAACTAAAAACATCCCGACCCATTTGTACGATGAATAATTCTCAATATGGGGAGCTATAGCTCGGCTGCAGAATGGGAAAGACAGAGGTAGCATGAGCCAAATGTAGAGGGACTCATTCATGACCAAGCACCAATGTTGATCCTTGAGATGGATAGTCGGAATTATAGATTACTTCCACCTTGAAACAATTGACCTCTTGAACCCAACTGATTGTGATGATGAGAAAAGTAATGAATTTTCAAACGGCCTTTCTGTCGGAGCAGTCAGCAGATCAGGGACGGCAATGCTCTCTGCATACTATATGTGCCCTTCTTTGCATTGCTGGCACTTTAAATGAAAATCAGATCTTGAAAGCAAATCATTGTCTAGATTACACTGGAAAACCAAACTGCTCCATGCAAGACTGTCTAGGGACTTGTGCTTTTCCTTTTTTCCATAATAAACTGAAATATGCATTCAAGACCTGAGCGGGTGCACTGATTGGGTTATTTGCATTGCTTGTTAGAATGAGATGAGACCTCTGTGAGTCTGTTTCTGAAAACCAATGCAGTGTACAGAATAGCGCAAAACAGAGAGAATTATCCAATTAGTGTCCTGAAGAAACAAGATACATAATTCCTTCAGTTAAGAAACATGTGAACATCCATCGCAAATTCGAGCTTCATCATTTTCTAGAGTTTATTCTGACTTTAAAGTGAGTCCCAAGGCTGTTCGGTCTTTGAAGACCCTTGTAGTAATTAACTATGGCTTTTTAGCAAGGCTAGAGCTAAACATTTAGTCAAACCACTGTGCAATAAGAAAGAACCAATAAGAAAAGAATTTGATAAAAGCCCATGAAAAGAATTTGTCAATTCTCTGTTGACAAAAATGATAACTACAGTTTGATTGAAAGGTATAGTCAGTGATTTGGATTTGGAAGTTAGCTGAAGCTAGCTGAAACTCAAAATCCAAACAAATACCAAACCTTCTTTTAGTGTTCTCTTTAAAGCCACGCCCCCAAAACACATGCACGCACACCTGAATGCTTGTGTAGGAAGGGGAGCTTTCTGAATTGACAGGCAACATGATTGACAGGCGAGTACAGACGCCACCTTGTCCAGATTTTTTGGGTGTTGGTGGTCCACATCAATTTTTTGTTCTGTTTACAGAGACTGGGGCACCACACAGACCCAGAATTTTTCATATAAGCAGATATTTTACTGAGAACCACCAGAACGTCAAGAGAACTTTGCCAAAGTGTGCTGACTCAAAACTCACTGACCCTGCCTTACGTCTGTTTGCATCCGATTTTAGAACTCTGCCCAGGCAGCAAATGAAATAGAAAAATAAACTATGGCTGTTACTAAATGCTTCACAATCTGCCTTTGATGCCAGCAATTTAGTGACCTTGACTGCTCTGCTAATGGAACTGTGGAGGTTTGTGGTCATTAATCATGACTAATATAAGTTTCCCATGGTCCCCAGCCAAGTCTGCTTTGCTGATTGTGAGTCTGGACAGCAGGGATAAGATCCAGCGGCGAGGCAGGGTTTGGAGGACGGGCTGTGTCTTTGAAGAGGTTCGGCAGTTCCCACTAGCTCTTGTTTACTTCAGAGCTTTCCTACTAACGGGCTTGTCAATATAGATTACAGTTATCCCTTCCCGAATTGAAACCCGAAAACCATGTGTGGTTAATCAAGCAGAGGCCTCAGGAACGCATCAGACGGCTCTACAGGCATTAGAAACAACAGATCATGGGCTTTGTGAGTAACCAGGATCGGATTGACTCAGGCTCTGCTAGCTATCCTTGTTTAAAGCTGAGCTGAGTTAAACCATCCAGTAGTTTCTTTTCTGTACCAAAACGTCATCAACGTAGTGACATAGAACCGCCATTTCATTGGAAGGTCTCCTAACCAAATTTGACAGCCGTAGATTGCATTTCTCACTGTTAATTACAAAACTCAAGTAGTAAACCATCTTCAATTTAGTGGTAATGCTTCCTGGCATAATAGTTTCTGACAAGGCATTCACAGTGCTTGCAAAAACTTCTAGAAGCCCTTCTGTGTGGATTTACCTGCTGGTGCCCTTGTTACTGCAGAGCAATCGAGTTGCACCGAGCGTCTTTCCATCATAAGCGCAGCTTCTCTTTTAGAGATGCCAGAAATCACCTTGAACTGAGTTAGAAGGGAACTTTCAAAGGATATAAAAGGTCTTATCAGAGTCTGGCTGCATCAAATGAACCCTGGTGGCTCAGTGAACAAAGTTCTGTGCTAGTGGCTAGAAGGTTGTGAGCTCACAGCCTAAAGAGAGAGGCTCTTTACATTCAACTGCTAAGCTTTACGCTTGGATTAGATTGTGCCTCACTTGTAAATCCCCTTGGATTGAAGAATCTGTCAAATGAATAAATATAAATACATGTGTCCCAACATGGTCTCACACTTGCAAATTCCTAGAGACTCATGACTGAAATCGCATGAAAAGTTACAATGGTTAAAGTTAGGGTTAGGGTCGGGGTTAGCGTTCGTACCTTTTTGTATCCCTTCATTCATATGCAATCAAACAAAATCCAACCAGACGGCTATCACTCAAATTTGTAACTTTTTATGCAAATTTCTCACGAGATCAGGTTGATATGTTATCTCTTATTTTACCATTGAAGCCTTTAGAGTGATATCTCCTCCTAAAAACAACATCAGAATCAGTAACTACTGTAAAGCTCCAGACGAAAATCAAGACGAAAATGATTTTCTTGACTGGACTCACTCTGTTTGTAATAAAAATCGTTGTTGCTGGACGTTATTGATGCCTCTTAAGGATATAATATCGTTTTCAAGCCAATTCACGCCCTGGTCCAACAGAAATGGATTGCTTTCAGATGAGATTTAATCACCCCAGGGGACAAGTGCAAGTTGGCACCCGTTCACGGCGACTTATCTGATCCAGCAATAGTTTATCACAGCTCACACCTTTGCTCCTCAATACATACATATACCTTTGTGTCATTAGTGTTATATTAGAATTTGCTGAGCTGGCTGTGTGTCACAAAGTCCAATCTTATTTGCTGGGACTGAAAGTAGCAGTGCTGTGAAAAAAAGAAGAAGAAATTATCTAATGTTCAACCTGCTGTGTGTGTGTTTCCAGCCCTCTTTAACCTCATCCCGGTCGGACTAAGGGTGGTGGCCATCCAGGGCGTAAAGGCTGGCTTCTACATTGGCATGAATGGAGAAGGCTTCCTCTATAGCTCGGTGAGTCTTGCTGTTTTTCCTTCTTCCACCTGCGTGTGAATTATTTATCAGCTTGTATTTGCATGTAGATTTACAGCATCTGATTATTCATCATCATGGTGCAGATCCTCACTAACCTCTCCCGTACAGACGTGCTTTCTGCATTTATGCCTATTTATTTTCGCATATCCCGACACTCGTTAGCATAAGTGAAGTTTATATATAAATTCCGTGCCGCATACCCACAGAGGTACTTAATCGTTCACAGTTTAATTGAATATTTGAGCATGTCCTAGGGTTCTGCTGCACCAAACAGCACAGTCTGGGTAAATCACGGGTTAACGCTCCTCCAGCCAGCTTCCTCCCGGTGGGCTCTTGCTGAGTTATGGTAAATGACAGGCATATGCTCTCCTACCGCACGCTCGGCGGCTGAAACACGGGACTGTGTCGCAGTGAGCTACTACCCCCGACAACTTATATAATGGTCAGTCACAGAACTCTTAATCCTGTTAAAGACTATCTGAGAGAGGCAGAGTAATTTCATTTCCCGTAGCTGCCGGGCCGCTATGGATTTTAACGCTTTGATCAATTTGGGGTGTAAACCGTGTCTCTAAACCATGCAGGGAGCCCCGATCCATCACAGTTACCTAATGAAGTCGCAATCGGATGCGGTTTTGTAATGATCAATATAGTGAAGCGGACCAATACTTTACGGTGCACCTACAGGAAAGAAAACCCTGTAACACTATTTGAACTTTATAATACGCGTATGAGCACTGAATAAAATTTATAGCAGTTGTATTCATACTGTGGGGCGGGCGCAGGGAAACTGTATGCATTGATACATTGACGCCTTATATATATATATATATATTGTATATAATATAACATAATATGCCCATGCACTGTCATTTCCGCATTTATTAGAGAAGCCTGGTAAATTTACGTGCAGCCACATACATGGGATATTTGGCTACAAACGGAGGAGCAAGCACACAACCATTTTGTTTTAACGTCATGGAGAAATTTCTGGTTTGGAAAATGAAAATCTGATTCAACTAAAATTTGCCAGATATTTGGAGGGGTTCTGCCCGGAAAACAAAATTGAATGCCACTAATTTTTGATATAAAGCATGAGAATATATGAACAGCTTTTGTCAGTATTCGCAAGATAAATTAAAGATGTAAGATAATAGAAAAAACTTCATAACATACTAATAAGCAATGAATAACATATTTGTGACTAACGAATGTTGTTTAATGACGGTGTTATAAGCACAAAATGCATTACCACTTTAGTTTAAAGGCATCGATATCATTCATAGAACTGGCATATGCAGTTCTTAAATAAATGTCTCTTGCAGGCTCTGCATTACCTGTGTTGCTTTATAACAGTGTAATAAAGTGTCATTCTTTCATCACGCAGATGAACATACAGATAAACACTACACTATTTATTTTATAGTCTATTTATTCTATAAAAACATGTTCTGTCATTTTGTGAATACTGATATAAGCTGTTTATATATTTATACGCATTATTCTAATAATGTTATTCAATAGCGATACATATGTTATGGAGTCCCCATGACGACGGCCTTCAAATAATGTGATACCAATAAAAAATGCTAATATTTTGTATGATCGTATGAAAACCATCTCAGACAAAACACTGCTAAAAAGCGGAAGAAATACTAATAAACATACGTATGTTCATTTGTTAAGGTGCCCTATTTATAATGTATTATTACAGCACTATAAATAAAAACTAGAAGCTTGGGTCCAAATTGAATGACGCTGCTTTCTAGCTGGTCCCTTCCAAATATGTGTCTATAAAACTGCTTTATAATCAGAGGGGGGGATATACTTTGGCATATGCAGCTTAAAGCATGGTAATTTAATTAGAAAACAGCATCAAGACCATCAAATATTGATGTGTCACTTTCATTATTTACTCAACGACACTAAGGACTGAAGCACGCGGTTGCGTAAAGTACTGTATACTGAGAAGCTCTCATAAGCTGATGCCTAAAATGGTGGGCGTTTGATTAGCAGGCTCAGGCGAGAGATATTCCAGCGTTCCTCAGTAAAGGTGTTCCGAGCTTGGCCTTTGCAGTATTGAGTATCTATTCTGCTTGTTCGGATTTTTGGCAGTGTTGCTGGGGACTGGAGCACTTCACGCTAACGAGAAGCCACTTAACTCTGTTTTCTGAAACAGCAAGCGCTCAGAATTAACAGCCTCTTATTGTGCGCTTGACGCCCGGAACACACTTCACTCTGTTTATTGGCCAGGCAGCAATATTTATTTTGGTAGATGTTTTTCGGTATGTTTGTGGATATTATATTTGCTCCTGACCTGCTGGTTTTGCTGCTTTGTGCCTGAGATCTTTCATAGAAAACATCTCAACACCTAACAGTTTGGTGAAAATTGTAATTTACACCATTTTTTGCTTACCCCAAAATGGATGTGATCAACCAAGACAAGTTTGGTGTCTTATGCTTCCTTAGGGACAATCACAAGCTGGCGCTGGTTCACAGCATCAGATCTGACCCAGCAATAACTCATCATGGTTCGCACTTTTGCTCCTCATCGTACTAAGGCTGCTACGATTGACAAATTCGAATCATTGCCCCGGTCTCAATATTTACGATACGGTTGCACTGATTCAAAACACCATGTATCGGGCTAAAACTGATACACTCCAAAAGATTATTCAATGGATCTACTCAAAAACATTATGGAAAATTATTAAAAGCAATATTTTTGAGTAAATTTAACTGAATGTTTATTTGTGTGATATCACTTTAATTTAATTGTGGAAAATTGACCCCTTCTAACATTCAATAAATTTGACATGAAAAAGAAAAGAAAAGATAAGAATCTAATAACTTGGAACGATTTGGAATTTGGGTCAACCTTTTTCACCTTTAATATTACAGAAAATTACCGCGTAATATTAAACAACAATTTAAGTCATTTTTTTATTTTTATTAAAATAAACCTCAAATCTTTTCATAAAAAAAAAGGATTGTGCAAAAGTCTTAGGCACGCTAAAAGTTTTATATACATTTGGTCTTAGATGTTAATTTGATGTCTTGTGCATCAGGGTGTCATTAGAAAAGAGCAAATTTTACATTTGAGCCATTCATTCTGGATTTACCTCAAGAACAAAACAATATGTGTTTATGGTTATATTATAATATATGAGTTTAAATTGCAGTCATAAGTCATAAACACATTTTCAGGTCATCCAAAAAAAGGTTTTATTTAGTCCCAAGAGACCCCCTAAGGCACTGTGGAAGTGAGCCCCACCGCCGTGCCCGCGCCCATCTGTGACCCCGTCTCCTTGAGGCAAGAGCTCGCTCTGGCTCTCGCTGGGTGGCAGGTCAGGTATCTTTCCTCCCCGTTGCTAAGTAACACACTGGCCAATCGGGAGTGTGCATGCCTATGCGGCAGACTTGAACGCTTAGTATGTTCAGAAAGTTCAGAAAAGCATGATGCCAAGCTTCATACGGCTCAAATGAAATGTGATTTTCCTTTTGCTCTCTGAGATTGGTAATCGTGATGTGTGAAAGCAGAGAGACCAACTGACCCCATACCGTAGGGAGAAAAAAAAAGGATGACCCAAATTAAAAAAGGCTCAAGACGAGGCTTAGAGTCGGATTATAAAGTTGCATTTCCGCTTGGTTAGTCCATCTCCATATTTCCATTAGCTGCGCTCCTCTGGGGCTTGTAAAGCACCGTTACAATTTTATGCTTCGCACCAATAGGACATACATTTTTGTGCGGGTCCTCTTCAGAGGTTACTTCGGCGGCCCACATTCTTTCCACATGGGTAGTTTTCATCCTCTCCTCCTCTGTACTAAAACTAATTCTAAATTCATTTAACATCCCGGGGAAGGGATCTGATTAGCGCGGTGTTAATGTGGTGACCAGCGATGCATAAAAATTCAGCTGACGAATGATAATAACCCCCATTAACTGACAGATCTCTATTTGAAGATGAAGTGCCGTACTCAATTAAGACGTGGTCAAAGGAATTCTCAGCAACGGAATTCTCAGCAACAAAGAAATTCTCAGTAGACACTGGCATTCAGAGCCGGGTGGATTCCACAGTGCCATGATGTATGGTGTTACCCTTTTTACAGCTATCTGTCAGGACAGAGTTTCCAACTTTGCCGGTTGCGGAGATGTTGGGTTGGTCCTTCGGGGTGTAATTACTCTGGAAAGTTTCCCCGCTCGGATGCCGCTCATTATCTCGGCTCCTCTGGACACGTTCGGGGAACTCCTCGCTTCAGAAGCGCAGAGGAGGATTAGCTCTTCTTTTCCACGCGCTAATGATGCAGATCGTCCCTTGTCTTGGAGAACTTTGTTCCCACTCAGTATGAATTAATCAAATATATTTCCAAAGCTGTGAGGGAACTGGCCGAGATAATAAAAACCATTAATGCTAATGATTTTTAATTATCTTTCATTTTTGTTTAACTTCCTATTTTTCTCTATGCTGCTGCTGAGGCTGGGCAATATGACGATATAAGATCGATATCGCGATACATTACATCACGGTACATTGTTCTGAGAGTCCCGTTGATACTTTTAATAACACTGACCGACTCTATTGTTACTCACAGTAACAAGTAGCTATTTCTATTTAACGGTCGATTTTCAAACAAACATTTTTCTTTTATTTGTTAAAGAACCCATTTTTGTAGGCTATAATAAAAAAAACTTTTTTTTTTACATTTTTTAAATGTTTTAATGTGGCACTACTGTTTTTGCCTGCACTGTGTTAGCAAAACCTGAACATTGTGATCCATATCGTGTTTTGTGAAAATGTCTTGAAGTATCATGTCTTTTGCAATATATCACACAACCCTGTCCTAATCAACACTGCAAAAAATATACACAATATAGATAAAAATGCAAGCTGCATACACCAGAGTGAAGATGTTCCCAATCAATAAAAACATTTACTGAATCCATTAAAATGTTTTGCTAATGCCCATTTTTCTCTCTATCTCTAACTATTAGCCATTTAAGAAACAATTCATGAGTAGCAAAGCCTTGGAGGTAAATCCAAGGACCGTAAAGTGTGTGTTGTGACTCTACGATGACCACATTCTCCTGCTAATAATTGCATTAAGCCTCTAAGTAGGTTACACACCAGGTGTTTGCCTCATGCAGCCTGCAACAGACGCAAAGCCATAAATCTTAATGCCAATGAGCAGTGTGGGCTTTTTTCATGCTAAATGACAAGCTTCAAAGCAGCTTGCTTCATTACTTCACATCAGTAAACCTTAGATTTGCATGTCTCATTGAATCAGATGGCTTTTTTTTCTTTTTTTTTGCAAAGGCTGCAGATTTAGGCCCCGATTCACTGAGATCCCAAATAACGAGCACTAATTTACAATAGGAGTGTTGCGGGTGATTTACAAAGAATAATTGCGCGAATTACGTCACGTGCGAAGTAGGCGGAGGAAACAATATGTAAATTAGGTTTCTGCGTGTGCTATTTGTTGTTGACTCCCGGAGGAGTGAAACTGAAACTTGTCACACGCGCATAATTGCATGTCCGGTGGAACGCCGATTAAAGGCGGTGAGCCGCGTTGAAAAACTGTTCAAAATACAACATGAACGCAAAATAAAAGTCTCTGTTCTGTTCAAATGGTACGTGTGAATGAAAACCTTTTCACAGGCTCTATCTACATGCTGTTGCCATCGGAGGCGCGAGCATGCGGTGAACATCTAAAATGAAACTAACTTTGCCCCGGTAATAATAAGTCATAATTTCTCATAATTTTGCGATACTAAGGCATAATCTTGATAAACCTTCTCATTATTAAAACCTAGTAAACGGTACAATTTTGTCTTCAACTGACGGAAATGGGCTTCTGCAAATTTAACCCTTGTGTAGTCTTAACATTCTGTATACTCCCCTTGTCCTAAGGGGCAAAAATGACCCCATCAAAGACAATCTTTATATCCTGGTGATGTACAGCTTTCATGGAAATATAAAGAAAGGCAGTGTTTCACTTTTTCTAATGTCAGGGTCACTTTAGGAAAAGTCACCAAATTTCAAGTACCATAATATCATTTAGGGGGTTTTCTCTGCTGTTAAACATAGTGGCGGGTCATTTTTAACCCTTAAGACAACACAAGGGTTAAATACATGCTCTCCGGGCGTACTAATTTGTGCACGCAATCGCTGTTCCTGAAGTGACTTTCAGGCTGCAGTAAATCACATTGTGGGTGCTAAATTAATCTATTTGCATTGACTCCTCCCTGTATTTTGCACCTTTAGGTAGAAACGCCCAAAATTGCATATTCATTAAGGAAAACACAAAACGGACATGACATGCTATTTTGATCTTCAGCTTGCACATGTTTTCAGGGTTTATCAAGTTTGCACATGTTTTTACACACACAAACCTTAAATCAGGGCCTCAGTTTTCCAGACGGGAACCCATGAACAAACATTTCCTTCAGAGAAGGCCTAAGAAATGTAATGTCTGTTATTTTATTTTTTATTTCATCATATTTGAATCATTATGCTCGTTGTATTTAACCTCTCCAAGGATTGCAGTAATAGTCTCGTTTCATTGTTACATTTTGGCTGGAAAACGCTGAAGGAAAAATTATCCAAGCAGGATTTTTTCTTCAGTGCTGTCTAGGTAGACACAGCCAGGCTTGCTCACCCATTAGTTAGGACTTACGCGTCTGATGAACTACCAACATAATTAGAAAGTGACAGGGGAATTTTTCACGGAGATGGGTGGGACCATTTTGTGGGGGGAAAAAAGATCACTCAAGGCCTTCTCAAAGGCTGAGAAACGGCACTGACTGAGAGAACGAGCGGTAGCTTAAATATTAGCTGGCCCAATCACACATTTCACGTACAGGCAATCAACACGTCTGTGTTAAAAACATGAGCCGTCAAATTCAGAAAGTAGATCAGTGTGTCCGTTAAAACAGAAATTAAGCCTATTCAAGTGTTGCAACACTGCAAAAGTGAAAATATCTTGAATATGGTCGAATTTATAGAATATTTCTCATTCTGATAAAACAAATATAAGATTATTAAGCCTATTTCTAGACAGTTTTACTCATTTTAAGCATGAAATTGTCTTCTTCTATTGGCAGATGATTTTACTTATTTCTAGAAATTAATGCTTGAAATAAGCAAAATTATCTGCTAATAGAATAAGACAATTTCATGCTTAAAATGAGTAAAACTGTCTAGAAATAGGCTTAATAATCTTAAATTAGTTTTTTTTTATCATAATCTCATAATGAATAATATTAAATAAAGACTTAAATAAAGATACTCGAAGAGTATGGGAAAACCTGAAACGGCTATTATTATTTCTCTTCCGTCGCACTGCTTTCAGCATGTGCCTTTACTGTGGCTATGAGTGTGACACGACAAGACCCAGGCAACATTTAACAATCTGATTGTCCCCCATCCAGAGATATGCGCTTCTAATTTGCATAAAGTTGAGAAATTCTTTATGCAGGATTTTGACAGGATTTTCGCAGAAAAAAACAAACATGAAAGGCAGGGTATAAAACGCTTTCGCTTCACTATAATGTAAATATCTACCGTGAAAATCAGCCGTCTGGATGGCTGTGGTCCACCGGTTGACTGGGATTGCCTAATTATCATGTTTAATTTTTTTGTTAGTGCCTATTAATGCACAGTTGTTGAAAGCCATTGTCCTCTTTTTCTATTTAAAAACAGCTGTGCATTAAGGCTCTGTATTGTACGATGTCCACGGTGTGATCTATTCGATTTAAGATTGATTAGAATGTACCGAAGGGCTGGATGTAAAAAGCATGGTTCATCACTGCAGTAATCAAAGTGATGAGCCATTTGTGGCCATTAAAGGTGGAGCAGGCGTTTGTGTGCGATGTTGCTTTGCAGCATTAAGTGCAAGATTGCGTGGGGTTTTCCGCACTCGGCTACGGAGTTCTCCTCCATTATTTATGACATGCTCGCCTGTGTCCTACTTTGTAGCACAGCGGTAATCCCAACCCTCTCTGCGCTTTAAATGCATCTATATCTTAGACTAAGCACGAGCGCACCTTCTGCCATATATCAAAGCCACTCAGAAACACACCTCCTGCAAGTACAGGCATGAAGAACGCGTTGCATTTACACAGGATTTCATTTGCATGAGAAATCCATGCTCATAACTGATTAAAATGCACTCCAGCGTGCCCACCCACCGACACACGCAATCTCCCTCGCCCTCTTTCTTTTCAATAGAAGAGGATTGTACAACTAGTGCACTAATTAGGTGCCTCCGAGGCTTCCAGACAAAATATATTACATAGGAATGGAAGCACTTCCACTTTCCTTCAATAGTCATTGTTCGTTGGTTAATGCTGTTGTTCTGCATCGCCGTGTTGCAGAGAGTAACGTCGATATGAGCTTTGGCCTGAGAAGATAGACGGGGATTCCAGTTGGCCAGGGCTACCACTCTTACACACACACACACACACACACACACACACACACATCCAACTCACTCTGAAGGCAGAACTGCCGGATCCACATCTCAGCAACTCTGCTCTTAGGGTTAATTATCTTAAGGCTAATGAAATCAAATTGCAGCAAGACTGCCGCACAACTGCACTGACCATCAAGTAGTAAGAGCGCTATAAAAACATGCCTCAAGTAGCAAATGGCTGGTGTTTAAAGGAATACTCCAGCGTTTTTCAACCTAATCTCTATCCAATGCATCTCTAGCGTGTGTGTGAATACTCCAGACAAGAATGTCGACACATTTCCCTGCACTGAGAAAACTCATTTATAATGGGAGTCTAAGGGCAGTTGTTGAATTCCGTCAATAAACGTTTAAAATGCGTGAGTATATAACGCGAATTGAAAACTACAACAGTAAAGGTGTTAGGATGAGACGGACATGAGAGAAAGTCTTACCAAAGCTTTTCTCAGTTTCACCCAACATTTGTACACTGAATAAAAAAAGTAGTTCCAGTTACGTACGCTTTCTCAAAGGTTTTGTGGTATCCATGCGCCATTAGACCCGAACAACTATGCTTATAACATAACCACAAAGTCTTCCTTCTGAAAAAGTAGTCCTATCTCTGAAAGGTTGAATGACATAGATTTGGAGCTTCATTTACAAAATTACTTGTTTCACGTAAATGTTTATTGATGGAATTTAGCAACTGCCCTTAGACTTTCATTATAAGTGAGTTTTGAGTAAACAGGTTTTCTGTTCTTTTTTCAGTACAGGGAAACGTGTTGAAATTCTTGTCAGTGGTAATCACACATACACTACAGATCCGGTAGTGAAAATGCCGAAGTATTCCTTTAATTCCTTGCTGAGCATTTGCCAAACAAATGAGCTGTGATCCCTTGATCAATAATCTTCACTAATTGAGTCCTGTGTGAAAGCCTGGGCTTGATAAGGTACTCGAGGCGGTAATTGATTGTGCATCCACTAACCCAATAGTAAACAACATCCCTTTAATACCAGACACCGACTCCTTGATTAAGGTTGTCTCGTTTATCTTTTTGTCTTTTATAGTGCACGGTCAAAGAGTATATAAGAACTTGTAATTCACCCGCCGCTATTTAAGCTTGCATGAGGGAATATTCTCGTCTTTTAGTCCAGTTCGGTCACAGAGGCGGAACCGTGTCCTTCCCAGTGATTGAGGCAACCGTCTAGACAGGATCGGTGTGTTTGCAGTCTGTCCTGGCTCTGCCTTCAGAATAATATAACGTCCCGTCAGACGGATCTCGGCAATAAACTATTCGGAGCTGTCCAACTCAAATTCACATCCATTCATCTCAGTTCCTGAGTCTCTTATAGCTAATGAATCAAGCTTTTGTACTCGTCTCGTCTCTACGCCATATTCCACATTGTCATCAGCATGCATTTCCCCTCCCTCTCATTTATCTGCATTATGAATTTCTCAACCCATTCTCGTCTCAACCCTCTGGGTGTGAAATTGCTGGTTTCCTCTTTCATAGAATTTACAATTCTGATCCTTTCTGTCCATTTCTCCCAGGTTAGGTCATGCACTGCTGTGTCATTGTGCTGCTCTACCACTCTTTTTATGTTTCGGTCTGTTTTACTTGAAGTGCCCATGAGATGTTCGTACGTGTCTGGTAGTGTTATG
>JAOUQW010000021.1:1360275-1377138 GCA_028565825.1 Olivaichthys viedmensis | reverse complement strand
AAATAATAACTTTGATTAGATGCAAAAAAAAAACAATACTTTTATCTATTTAAAAGTTGCATTAAGACATAATGGTTAATGGCTATTGATGATGCCCATTGGCCTGGTTTAATATTTTGTCAAAACCTAACATAGGCAAGCAAATGCTCTCAGAATAATTATTAGGAACTATGATGGAAAATTCTTCCATTAGGTTATCAAGACGACACAAAGATAATTTACCTAATGGGAAATTATTACATAGAAACTCTGAGGCTAACGTAACCATTAATCTTATAGGAGGTATTTGCATGGGTACCATTAGGAAATAAAATTTCAGAACAGCATTAAACCTAATGAAAAAATCTATAACGGCAACCAATAGATCCTAATAGAAAAGAATCAGATTTTCATAACAATTAGAACTTAATGAAAAACTTGTAATAGCAACCTTTAGAACTATTAGATCCACATGGTGGAATGTTAAATGGAAATCATTAAGCCAATTCCCATTACGAAGTGGAACCATCAGGCATTGCTAATATTTCTAATGTATTTAGCTGGGGTGGTCTAGCTTACATAATTCCTTCATGAGTCATTTATCACCAATTGTACAAACAATATTATGCAAGCTGCGCCACTATTCATGTGCAAAAGCTTAAACCTACTGATTAAGGAATGTTTCGTTAAGTTTTGTCTACATGTGCTTATTTGACCTTAGATTAATCAGTGTGTTAATCCACGAATATATTTAGACATAATGTGTATTTTGGTCTAAGTCATTAAACAATTTACTCACACGAGACAAACCAAAGAAATTTAGTTTTCACCAAGCACCAAGGGTAATTACTTTGCCAGAATGTTTGAAAAACTGGTTTCCATTTCCCTTAATCTTCTTTATAGGCTATGCAGAGCCAGATAGGAAATACATAGATTAACTAATAATAATAATAAGAAGAAGAAGAAGAAGAACCCATTTATATAGCACCTTCACCAAACCCAAGGTTGCTTTCCAAAATACAAAATAATCACAAAACTACAAATCAGAAGGAATTTCTCTATGCAGAACTTGCATTCTAAAAAGATGGCAGTGCTGACCTAACATTGATGTTTCTTGTGAATCTACTGTCTATAGCTAAGTTTTCATCCACTTTATGCGCATAATGCAAGCGATGAAATTAAAATGCGTAAAAAAATGTTTGCGAGTGTTTCTGTCGGCAGCTCGTTTCCATTAAGTAGATGTTTTGCGATAAAAATGCTTTACGTAATGACATCACTTCCTGCATGTTTTTCTTTTAAAAAATTTGTGTTCGACAAGTTTCCATCAAGACTTTCATTTATATCGGAAACTTCTTTGCGAAACTTCTTTTTCCCTCCCTGATGCGGCTGACCTACAGTGCACTGATTAATATCATCAAGTTTCTTATAATTTCCACAGTGAAAAGCATCACTGACGACGGCGACTTGTCACATGAAAATGACAAGAAACTGCTCTTTTAACGTGCTGTAGTTTCCCATCAAACAAAGATGTCACGTCATTTTCTATAATTAAATTAAGAAAGATCCTCATCTCCTCCCTAATCCAGCTGCTCTGCTCTGAGAATGGTGAAGTATTACTGAAGCCTTCTCTGTGTTCCAGTACTGTTTTTAACACACCCTTGTCAACTACCAATTATGACTCGGAAGTGTGTATCAACTACGTCACATGAGTGGCCACTTGCAGCACAAGGAGAGAAGTGTGTAGCAGGAGCGGATTTTACAATTGGACCACCCTTGACCTTGGAATTTGTAGTGTTTCCTTTGAACTATGTACAGAATCATATCAGCATGCTAATCTTGCTCGCTATCGTGAAAACTACCTGGCTTGCTAACTAAGAATTGTGGTTATTAGCCAGCTTGCTAGCTAGCTAGCCACTCATGCGACGCTAGCTAGCTAGCAAGCAGAATATAGTAACGAAATTAAATCTGCTGTTATGTATAGATGCTTCAGCTGCCATTCTTCTGTTGTTGTTTTTTTAAAGTTTTTTTGAAGAAGTAAGTAGCATGAGATTGCAATGCCTACGACGGTGTAAGTTCTGCCAAAGTTTTTATAGTTTTTTTTAAAAGTTATAATGTAGTGCATTACATGTCCAATAAATAGGATACACTCTGAGGCTTGGTTTGCTAGCTATAGACCTAGCTAACTCACCATTCTGGCTTTTATGGTTTATTTCCATCACAGTTCACAAATACTCGTCTATGTAGGGGCCAAAGCTGAAGATAACGATGTATTAGCTAATACATTAGTCAACCAGCTTCTTCTAAAAAGATTATTTGTTATGAAATATGGGGCTGATCTGTTTTCACGAATACTTCCATATAGCTAATCCAAAATAAACTGTATGTTTGCAATATTATTGTCGTATTATCTAGTTGGCAGGTTAAAAGTCATAAGGTCTGGCTGCTGCTTTTCGCATGGAGAGAAAACTAAAGGATCTCAGGTATTAGGGCTTTTGTCATACCCAATATATACTGTAGGCCTGGCTTTTTCCAGGTTACGCCTTTACCAACAAGGCAATTGTCTCTTTTTATTGAAGGGCGGGACTTACGTAATACAGTAAGTATTGCTGCGTTTTACAAACTATCCCGTTCATCTGTCAACCAGAACTAATAATGTTTCTAGTTGTGCTTCTAATATCGACAGTAATGTTGACTAGATCCCTCAGGTCTCCAAGGGATCATCTAACAAACTTCAGTTACTGTATTGGAATGCACCCTTTGCTTGTCATTTAAGTGAAACTCATTTTGGAAGGATCTTTGAAGCGTTCACTCCTCCTGCTGGTGGACATTTTCTCACGCAGCAGACTGGTTTGGTCTCTCATTAGCCCGACTGACATTCTTCACTGACCAACGTCCAGGCCGTTCAGGTTCATCACATAACGAACGCTTTCGACCCTGTTAGTGATCCATCTGCCATTCCCATGCACCCAGACAAAACAGGATGTAGAATTCATGTAGGTTATGCAGTGCATGTGTATGAAATGCCTGTGTGTGATACTTGTGGCTCTGCCTCCAGTGGTATCACTGAGTGTAATTCAGCCACAGGGACCAGCGTCACTGGCCCGGGTGTGATTTTATGAGCGTGTGCGCACACAGGGGGGTATTAAAAGGTCATCCTCATTCAGACAGACCCTGGCAGTGATCACCGTGAGCTAATAAAAGCACCGAAGCCCAGTGATGGCCTTAAAATTAAACTCGACCGCAAGGGCTCCATGACAAACACCAATCAGGCGCGAGATTCACCTTAAACCATTAATTATACGTCCAATAAATGGGAGGCGAGAGGAAAGTGAGCAGTGGTCCTGGCGCAAAGTTTTCCTGAACTGCAGGTTACAATGGACTCCTGGGGAAGGGCGATGATGATGTCATCAGAATGGAGAATGCTGATTGGAGGGACGGGAACCCGAGAAAATCTATAAACAAGTTATTAGAGAGGAGGCAGACGAGAAACAAGAAGTCACAAGAAAGTGTTGCATCAAGAGAAGAGGAAAAAGGGAGAGAAGATAAGAATTTGACATTGAATCATCTTGTCAGTGAGTCCTGACTCTGAAAAAGGTGAGGGAGTAAGAATGAAGAGTTAGGAATGTCAATTATGATAAATTAAGTAGTTTAACGGAAAAGGCTTATGATAATATTGAATTAAATGTGAACTCTAAGGACAATAAGTATGCTATTTAAATGCTTATTAATATGTGCATTAAAGTATGTGCATTGTTAAGGTTTTGTTTGGAGAAAAATTAACAAAGAGAAGATGATTGCTGAAAATGTCTACCTAAAATAACTGAAAATCAGACAAAAGCTGCATTAAAGTAGGCTATTTATCTGCTTGCCTACTGTATGAGTTTCATTTTTGTTAATTAATTATGGCTGACATACAGTACATTGTGATCAATTTCCAATCAAGTATGAGATTAAAATGTAAAAACATCTGCAGTCACTTTATTTAATCACTAATAGCCCATTACTTATAATGCAATCATAACTTTCTTCTTCTCTGTTTTTCTTTTTTAACTCGTTCTCCATGTATTCACTCATATGCATTCCAGCGTGTTCAATGTCGAAGCTGCTTCTCTGTAGCGAGATGCTGCATGTGTCAGAGCGTGCCTAATTGAATTTCCACAGGCTTTTTTAAAGCAGCATTTTCCCGTAAACTATTTCTGGCGAGGGGTCAGTCCAAGTTGAGCCGATTAGCGCTGCATCCTCTGCCAGCGCCGGCGTTTTGACAGATCCGACGTTGTCAGTCTGATGCTCGGGTTGATCTGGCTTCTATGGGAGCCGCTCCTCACGCGGGGATTCTCCAGGGGGACGCGGTGCCCCTCTGTTCATAAATAGCCAAATTATTTCCATCACTTTGACCTTTTTAATGAAGATGAGACGCCAGGGCTTGGACACATGTCGCTGCCTGGGAAGGGCAGGACTAATCCAGACTCGCATTCCATCAAAAAAAGGTCCCATAGGGCCTCACGCAGCATGCGGGGACATGTGTTAATTTCCAATGTGATGCTCTCAATTGTATGCGTATGTATTTCTGTACTAAATGTCCTCAGAACTCGTGACAAACCCGGATTTACTTTGCTGTTGTCCTGAACTGTGTGTGTGTTTGCATTTTCCAGATGTGGATTTGTGAGTGTGTGATCCTGTCCTGTATCTTCATGATCAATCCACCACACTGCAGCACCATGACCATCCAGCAGCAGGTAACTGAGTGGACAAGAGGTCATCATGATAGAATTCTTTCTAAGAGAAATAACGCAGCGGTTAAGGTTTTGTGTTAGTGGCCAGAAGGTTGTGAGTTCAAATCCCAGGACTTAGGACATCCATTGTTGGGCCATTGAACAAGAACCATAACCTTGAACAGCTCAGATTTAGGTTTGGATTGAATTCTGTCTCAGTTGTAAGGTAAAATCTTCTGTCAAATCTAAAGAAGTGCACATACAAGTCATTTAACAAATCACAAGTCATCATTAATTTGATTTGTCCCAATTTGCCCCAAACTTATCCATTGAAAGTTTGTAATATAAAACCTTTGGTGTGCCCATTCATAATAATTTCTGAAGCCTCAATGATATTTGGTATATTTGGTGAAAACAGATTGTAGATTAACTCAATTGCTTTTATATGATAATGTTAGGCTGTTAATTTTTCTGAACCAATAGAAATGCTTCAAGTTTATCTTATTAGTAAATTTAAAAAATCAAACACCAGTAAATTGCAAAATATGCCTGATGGCCATCCACCCTAAAACTGGTTCAGTAGTTTTGAGATTGTTGCTGTGCTTTATAAAATCTCATTCATAACATGAGCACCCTCAGAACTCATACAATCGCATTTGTACAATTACACATTCACCGTTTTTACAGTAAATATGAGACTATTGATTTTTCTGGAAAAGCTTCAAGTCATCCCAGACAGCAGACAATTCAGGCCAAAAAGCTGGGCTGAAATGGTTGAGTTATGGCACATAAGGGTCAGTTATGGCAATGACTAAAAGCGGCCTAACATTTAAGGATTTTATGGCATTTGGAATCTGTAAATTCTGGTCCGTATAATGCCTGAGATATGGTCTCATCAAGGTTGAGCTGTGGCTGTGTTCTGGCAGCCAGATTCGGATAAGTTCATCACCGTCATTTCATAGTGGTATATGGGCCGTTGCTCATTTGCTCTCTGGTTTCTCAATCATATATAATTCAAGTTCTTTGAAACCATTACTTATTTGAATGGTGAAACCAACCCATCTTCTCATCCCCATGGGGAACCAAAAATCTGAAAAAAGTAAACACAACTAAACATGGCCTTCATTGCAACGTTACACATGGAAATGCATGGAACACTGCAAATACATGGAACATGGAAATACAAAGCAACACATTTACAATCCTGAAGTATAATATGGTAAAAAATTTACTGTATATTATACCACAAATCACTTAGATATTTTTTAATAACATTTTCATAATGTTTGCTTCTGATTCTGCCCTCAGAATCAAACACCACTTCCAGCCAGCATGGTGCATTTGGCTGATGTCACCGTGCAGCCGTGTGGTCAACTGGAGACCAACGGCAAAGTTCGGCAAGATCAGAAGAGAACGAGGGGCTTTCCTGGAGGAAAAAGCCCTCTGGACCCTCTCTCTATCAGCCCTGTGAAGCCAAAAAGAAACCAAAAAGAGAAGCTGAGGTACTGCTGCTGCAAGCCAACGTTTGTGAAAGGTCGTTGCATGCACTTACGTGATTTATCTGTAAATATCCCTCACGCAATTGTAGACTTCAGAGAAGCCTGAAGTCATGTAGCTGGTGATGCTGAGATCACACGGCATCTAATTAAGGTGCTACGTTACCAGACGGTGTGTTGTGATAACAGACTGAGCCGGCCGCAGCTGATCTGTCAGAACAATCCGCTTGGGAGGAAACACTTTCCCAGAAGTTCGGTCATCCACTGTGAATAGATCTAACAGTGGGGTTTCTCTAGAGCGCAAACACTACCGGCTGTGAGTTAAACAATGGATTAAAGGAATATGATTAGAGATACTAAGGGATAAACCAGAGTCCAGTGGACCCTAGTAGTGGAAACAATCCACATATGCACACACACACACACAGATAAACTACCATCCAGTCATATGACAAATCAGAAAGACCTGAAAATGTGTATTTGAGACCATTATGCTGACAATCAGTACACCTGAACTTAAAAAACATTTTTAATGGTTAACTTCTCTTTGACAGCTGGTTCTGATTCTATAGATCCGTACTTTGGTTAACACAACACTAAACGTTAATTTTTCCATTTAAAACAGAGTACTGATCTTGTTGTGGCAAATGCAAGCTAATTTACCTGCAGTTAACTAGCCGGCTAGCTATTTGAGATGGCAGGAGGACATGGTTTCCAATTTGTATGTATTTATGTATGTTAATAGATCTCGGTGTAGAGATGTTCCTAGGCCATTTGTAGTTGTTTGTGGGCATTAAAACATATTAAACTACTATTTATTATTCTACAAAGATTTTTGAGGGGTTTAAAAATTACACATTAAAGGATCATTTAAAATACCCTTCTTCAGAGGTTGACTCTTAGACTTAATAGTTTATCAAAGCAATGGTAGAAATACCGTTTTCCCTGATTGTTGGTGCTTTAAAAAGTAACTGGTTTAAAAAAAATCGATATCGAGGTAACACAACGTCAACAGTACAACTTTTTCGGATACAATTCGGATACAAACTATTTACAAATATATGTTTATGGCGATACTTCGCGTTATTTCGGCATACCGATATATCATCGCATCCCTAATCCAAAACGAAGAAGAATGGTTTGACCCGAACGCATGGCTAAAACTCTGCTAATCGACATTTTCCCAACAGGCGGAACAAAGGGGCTCAGAAAAGACGAACAGGAGCTGGTTCACTTGATCAGATTGCAGCTGGCCAGAACGGTTCATTCCCTCAATTCAGATCTGCAGAGAGTAGCTCTGTAGATCCGACTGAAAGGAGCGGCAACAACACCAACCTTCAGCGTCTGGAGATACCCGGCTATACTGCACACCTGACTAACACGGAGAAAAATCTACCTGTCAGAACTAGAACTTCCAAACAGGGCACCAGGACCGGCTTCGGTCTTCCTGTCGATCGCATCGGGGTCGGACGCCTACCAAGTGGAAGGCGCTAGAAGACCCCTCATTCTCTCTTGAATGGAATGCTGTTTAGTTTATGTTTAAAGGTTGAGTTGTTAGGAAATGTTTGCAGTGGAAAATGTATTTATTGATTGTGATCTTGGTATGCACTTGATACCCAATACAGGAATTACTCTGAACAGTTTTCTCGCAGGAAAACTGACACTAGTAGGCATGTAGTTGGGTTTTATGTGATTTATTTGATGCAGTAAAGAATTTACTTTTCAAAAATGAGTGTCACGAATCTCATTTAAAACAGCATGATGGGGGAAAACTAAGAAAAGACAAAGTTGGGTAAATTAGAGGCTGAAACTAAGTATAGGCTCGTACCAATAAAAAGCAAAAAAAGAAATGGGCCGTTGAATTAACACCTTCAGTATTGAATTAACTCTACCAATGGTCATTCATGTCCAGCTGGACTTATAAAACACTGAATTATCTAAACTTGTAGAATGAACCATTTTCCCATCCTATTTCTCTCTTCTAATAAATGTTGCTGAAAGGTTTTTGCCATTCTCCAGTTTGCTTTTCTCCAAAGCCATATGTCAGCGGTTGTCATTGTAGCTTTTTTTTTTTGGTGGCTGAAAAACAAAACAGATCGTTACTGTACACTTTTGGACAAATGAAGGGTGTGTTTTGTGTATATCATTGCACAAAAATCGTCAGGCCACTAACCAAAGAAAGGCAATGGACTAGCTGGTGTCCCATTTCTGCTCTGGCCATACTTCAGCGTAGACTCAGATTCTCCATAAAATGGGAATGAATGAATGAGGACATTATTAGGAACTAATTAGAGACTCAAAATGTAAAAGCTATGGCAGAGCCAAACTGCAAAAGTGTGACTGCTTGTTAAGCACCTTGGAGAGCTCCACAAAGCATTGATGTTTTTAGCAATCCAAGCTCATGGGTAATTCGTACGAGTTCAAACGAACAAAGGCGATGTGTTTTTTTCTGGATATTGTTGGATTTCACATTAATTAGGTCAATAAGAAAAGGTGCAAATGCTAACTCTGCGTGTAACCATAACCTTAACCTTTGGAAATTTGTATACAATTTGAGTCATGAAAATTGTAACGAATTTGCAAGTGTGAGATTTTTAGGTTTTTTTTTTTAGAGACGTGGATCTTTTCAGTAGAATTGCACCAATAATTCTCAAGACTTGCTCATTTGCTGTTGGTAGTGATGTGTGTTGTGTCCATATGGGATTTGACTCATGTAAAGAACAACATATTACACTGGAATTCTTGGCTAAAGCGCTTGGGACAGAGGTAGCTCAGTGGTTAAGATTGCATGCTCGTGAGTTAAAACCCCAGGACTGCCAGAGAACCAGCAAGACATTTGACCCTCAACTGCTTAGCTCTATGATTGAATTCTACTCATTTTCGAAGATTCCCTTTTTCATCATTGATTTGTCCATTAGACATAAAGCTTCCTAACAGCGGTTATTAAACAAAAAGCACACAAGGAACCCTCTCTGCTATAACATTTTTGTTTTCTGTTTACCAGATCAATTCATAAAAAGCAGGGCTTGAGTTGGACCAAATATGGGGAACGTAAGACATCATTCTGTGGATTGGCCCCAAAAGTACACTTACCCAGAGGTACATCCGGCTTGTCCTGGTGTTAGTCCACATATCACCGATATATTGCTACCAATGGATTAAAAAAACAACAACCTGCAAATCATCCTAGAATGACCCTCCTCCCAGAAGACCAATCTTAATGTGCGGAGTAAAGTCAATGCTGTAGTTCTGGGAGGACAGGTTCATGTTTATATTCATTAGTGTGTTTGCATTTTAAAAATGTTGGCTACCTCTACCATGTTGAGATTTTACAACTTCTTATTAGGTACATCCACAAAGTAGCTATGGATTATAGCCCATATTGCTCCTCTCTACGCCGTCCATCAATGGAAAGGGACCACCACTGGACTTACCACTGACCAGATGTTGTTTGGGTGGTGGATCATTCTGAACATTAAATAATTATATCATTGATAGTAAGTTCTGTTAGCTAACATGGCAAAAATAAAATAAAAAATCATAAATGTGTAATATTTACACTCTGCACATTAGAGACATCTTGCTGGTCAAATGCATGCAAACGCATCAGCAGAACCCAGGGTTCTGCTGATGCGTTTGCATGCATTTGACCAGCAAGATGCCTCTTAAATGCACATACACATTTTGCATGTATATGTGCATTTAAAATGTGTAAATAAAAGACATGTAAAAGACAAATAAATTTGCATGCATTTGACCAGCAACATGCCTCTTAAATGCACATACACATTTTGCATGTATATGTGCATTTAAAATGTGTAAATAAAAGAAATAATCCAGAATAAAGAATATACAGGCCACGATCATGCCTTTATGATCATACTCGTTTGTGCATGAGTAAAAGTGTGCGCCTGTTGTACAGTATATTGTGTCATTTTGTAAATACCCTTTCTGCGTGGACTTGGATCAGTCCCGACTCGTTTGAATCAGCTCGCTGGTGTGCAGCTAAGTCCGCACAACTGATTCGAGATCAGCGCATTTGACACGGAACGCTATGACGTAACCAGGCTTCGTATCCCGCCTGAGTTGGCCGACGTCACGTGATTCGAACACTTTGCTACGGGCTTTCGAATCGGCGGCGTCTCAAACGTTTCGAATCGCCGCGTCACTACCGGAAGTACGCTCGTTTTCGCTTCCGAAGCAGAAATGGCTGCCGTGTAAGGGAGCGGAAAAATACGAACGTATGAGTTCATACGCAGTCGTTTAGGACGCGTTCAGGTTATAACCGCCGGACTTGTCTTCGTCAACATGGGAGGCGGCGATCTTGTAAGTATTTAGCCAACCTAAATTAAACATTCGCCCGAAAATCCGGTTCTTTCTGGTTAAGGCTGGTTAGCTTAGCCTTCCCTTCGACCTAGCTAGCTGTAGAGGTAACCTAGCTAGCTGTAGAGGTAACCTAGGTAACCTAGCTAGCTGTAAAGGTAACCTAGCTAGCTGTAAAGGTAACCTAGCTAGCTGTAAAGGTAACCTAGCTAACCTAGCTAGCTGTAGAGGTAACCTAGCTAGCTGTAGAGGTAACCTAGGTAACCTAGCTAGCTGTAGAGGTAACCTAGCTAGCTGTAGAGGTAACCTAGCTAGCTGTAAAGGTAACCTAGCTAACCTAGCTAGCTGTAGAGGTAACCTAGCTAGCTGTAAAGGTAACCTAGCTAGCTGTAGAGGTAACCTAGCTAGCTGTAAAGGTAACCTAGCTAGCATGCTAGTAAGAGGCTAGCTGAAATAGCTAGGAACTTGTAATAACAGGCTCAATTACCTTTTAGATGTTGATGTTCCGTTTAGCTTTTCAGAGTGTGGATTAGATACGGACAGCTAGTTAATTGTATACAGGAATATCAACGTTTTTCCAGTCCTAGTGCTCTAGTACCCATGCACTGCAAATGTTAAGGTTCTTTAATACACCTGACCTGGCTCATCAGCTCATAAACACACCCTTCTCGAGGATAAAATGAATGTGTTCGAGAAAGGGAACACCAAAATGTGCAGTGCAGAGGGACTAAAGGAGGAAAAAAAGGACATAAAGTAACTTGGACCACGTGTGACTACATCTGATTGCTATTTATTTAGTTATTTATGTATTTGTTTGTTTATTTACCAGCCGACCCCCCCTGATAATGCACAATCAACTTGATTTGAAGCTAATAGTCCAATGTGGGAAAATTCGGCTGCGGTATTCTGCATGTGTAAACCAGCCTTGTGAATATCATGCCTGTAGTTTGGAGGTTTCCGAAATGCAATTTTTCTTCCCATTTCCTCAGAACTTGAAGAAGAGCTGGCATCCGCAGACGCTGAAGAACATCGAGCGCGTGTGGAAAGCGGAGCAGAAGCACGAAGCCGAAAGGAAGAAGATCGAGGAGCTGCAGAAGGAGCTGAAAGAAGAGCGAGCCCGAGAGGAAATCACCAAATACGCGCAGGAGACGGGCGCTCTGAAGTGCGTGCGACATCATCGCCTCTTCTGTGTAGATTGAGTCGTATTGAAAATAAATGCATCTGTATTATTAAAGACCAGGGACACCTACCAGTTTACAAAAATTCACACACCCTCATTTCATAAATATAAGCCAAGTGTTTTAATATTAAGCACATTAGGCAAATATGTACCAATATATTTATTTATTGCAGCTATTAGAGCTTTTCTTGCGCTAAACCAGTTACACGGCGTATACATGTTGAATTGAAACATTTTGTCATAATGATAATAACACTTTTGCTAGTTCCTAGCAGTCAGGTTCAAGTTGACGTTCTGTATATTTGTAAGTTATTGAGCCTTAGATTAAACCCATTTCATAAAAGTGACCAGTCAATGTGGCGTATAACTATAATAACTAAATAATAACTATTTATAGTAATCGATGGTGATCTCCTCCACCGTGATGTCGTTTATAAAAAATAATAAATACCATGGACCCCCTGGCTGCACGTCAAAAACCCCTTGGGCTCCGTGGACCCCACTTTGAGAACCACGGCTGTTAACGCAGACCTTTTGGCTTTATTCATACAAATGCATTATCATCTTTTACCATGCCGCATAAGTTCACTCTGTAATATGGCGAGTTTCTCTTGTGAAGATGTTGTGTGGCTTGAGCTTTGCGCTCTGATGTTTCAGAAAGAAAGATGACCGCCTGGACTGGATGTATCAGGGTCCAGCGGGACAGATCTCCCGCGATGAGTACCTCCTGGGCCGCCCTATCGATAAGCAGATCACGCAGCAGTACGAGGAGCCGGAGACTGGGCCGTCTGCAGAGACCGGCCTCCTGCCCGGCTCCATCTTCAATTCCACAACCTCCGTCTCCAGCATGGACATGGCCGCCAAGATCAGAGAGGACCCGCTGTTCGAGATCCGGTGAGTCCCTCGCTGATTATCAGCTACTCTTTTACCTTTATTCATTTGGTTTATTCGAGAATCTGATCCAATCGCTGTTGAAGGTTAACCCATTAAACTCCCAGGACCCAGGTCCAGACTTGCATTCCTCACTCTTGTAACCAAATCGTTTTCCTATTCATTTCACTGTAGTTACTGAATAGTTCATAGTACATACTGAATGATATACTTTAAGATGAATTACTGAATAATAATCTGGGTGGTTAAGAAATGAGAAATTAATGTACAAATTCCCAGATAAATACATTTAATTATTTATTATTATTATTACGTATTATTATTTAAGTATTAAATTTAAGGGCTCTCTGTCAGTCCTGGGATTCGAACTCTCACATTCCGGTTACTAGCACACAACCGTAACCACCGAGCTGTTACTTCACTGATTAATGAAACTAGTGCACGAATGTAAAAAGGGTTTATGTGTAACAACAGCTCTTTTGCTTCTTTCCAGTAAACGCGAGGAGGACAAAAAGAGAAGCGTGCTCACAAATCCCGTTAAAATGAAAGAGATCCGCAAAATGGTGAGTCACCCAAAAGCACCTCAGAACATCTTAAGCTGTTTATAGTATAAAAATAAGCATTCCGTGACACGTTGGCCTTTTTTGCTCAACAGTTGCGTGATAATCTAGAAAAGAAGAAGAAGAAGAAAAGGAAAAAGGACAAGAAGGAGAAGAGGGAAGAAAAGGACAGGAGGAAAGAGAAGAAGCAGAAAAGGAGGAGTTCCAGCTTTGATGAGGAAGACAGAAAGCACAGGTGCGATGGACTTTTGTAATTAAATGATATATTTCTCTATTTCCTAATTATTTTGGAAAGGGGCAACACATTACTTATAACTAAGCCATGCATTTAGGATGGTTAATTGTCCAAAAGATGCAGGAAACGTTTCATGTGCTTTCCTAGGTTTTTCAGTATAATAGTTAGATGTTTAATAAATAGATATTTAATGTACTGCATATGGGAACAAAAAAATTACACAAAAATTCCTTTCTTTCTTTCTTTCTTTTCAAACCCGCGTGCTGTAATCGGACGTACTTTTATTGCACTGCCTAAGAATCTGAAGCCCATTGAGACAAATTGTGTTTGTTCCACCAGGTCGAAGGAAGAAAATGGAGTCGTCACAAACTCTCACTCGCACCATAAATCTGGCTACGGGCTCCAGGTGTGTGCCTGCGCTTTCCTCTTTTAACTGATGGCCAATGGCAAGGGAACAGAGATAAATGGAAATTAAAAGGGTACTCATGGGGGTCATCTGCCTGAGGTGTATATGAGTGAGCTTTTGGGTTTGATTTGTTGCAGTTATCAGCAAGCAGATCTCATCAGTCGTCAGAGTCGGACCACAGGAGACCCCGGAGTCGCTCTCCGCTGACTTCCAGAGAGGAGAAGAGGAATCGCTCGCCTCATGATTCAGACAGGAAACACAAACCTAAAGCTCCGAGCCCGTCAAGACCCAGAGATCGCCATCACAGACCACAGAGCACCAACTACAGCAAGTACGGCTCTTAACCACGCGCATTAATGAGAGTCTTTTAATTCTGCAGATACATATTACACTTCTTTATTCTGTATCTCTATGCAGTGTAGTGTGCGTCTTCCATTGTCTGACTCTGGTGCTGTGTATAAATTGTATTGGGATGGTCACAAAATGCTGTTTAGATGTTGTTTCTTTGGACAGCGACGATATGCAATGCACAGAAAAGTGAATGATCTAAGGGTATTACGTCCCTTAATAACTGTCACTGTGTAATTCCTCTCCCAGACGTCTCACGGCCGAAGAACTGGAAAAGAGGAGGAAAGAGATGATGGGCTTCGCCCGCGAGAGAGATGAGGAGAGGGAGACCAACGTGCAGAAGTACAAACGACAAGATGAACAGGAGAAAGAGAGGGACAGCAAGACTAAACACAGCAGCCAGGCCGCTTTCATACAGTGAGTGTGTTCTGTTGCGCACATACAGACGGGTGACAAATTAAATGAAAGAAAAAAACAACATTAAAGTGTGTTAGTGAGGCGTTTAGGCCACCACGAGCCTCCAGAACGGCTTCAATGCACCGTGGCGTAGATTCTACACGTCTCTGGAACTGTACTGGAGGAACTGATGGAGAACCGTCCGTTCTTCCAAAAGATGTTCCCTCAGCTGGTGTTTTGATGATGGTGGTGGAGCTGCTGTCTAAAACGTCGCTCCCAAATCTCCCACAGGTGTTCAGTTGGGTTGAGAATCTGGTGACTGTGAAGGCCAGAGCGTATTTTTTACATCATTTATCATCCTCATTAAAGCGTTCAGTGACCACTCGTGACCTATGGAGGCTCTCATTTACTCAGGGTTCTCCTTGTCTGTATGTATACTAATGCATGAGCTATTTATACTAATAATGGCCCACTTGTTGCGTCTCTGTACAGTAACATGAAGCTGGAGAGCGCTGCCACATCATCAGTGGAGGATCGGGTCAAGAGGAACATCCACTCCATTCAGAGGACTTCTGCCACTCTGGAGAAGAACTTCATGAGAAGATGAAGAGTGAGGGAGAAGAAAAACCTGCTGGCATTCCAGTTTCAATTTCCTGTCCTAGGAGAAACCCTGCCTAATTTAATATTGGTTCGTGAAGTCGTGGTCTCAGGTAGAGATCATTAGCACGATGCTTATTCTTGACTTGTACAGCCATTTTGGTTTCTTTAAAGTTCATTAAATCAGGTGCATCATGTGCCTAGTGGCCCATTTGTACAGGAATGATCTGTCTAGCTTTGTTGAGGTTTCCTTTGCTCTGTTAGATGTTTTATTATGAATTTTAACTCGTATTCTTCTCCGTTTTTGTATTTTTGAAAATGTCAATACACGAGAACTAGTGTTCATCTGTTTTTGTTAATCCGCAGGTATCTCACTGTACAAAATTGTCATGTTACAAATACATTGTCATCGTATTCATCTAAAGCATGGCTCTGTGTACATGTTATTGTGCGTCACGTTGTAACCCCTAGAGCGCCTTTTATCCAAAATGCCTTTTTTACGGCGCAAGTACTATATGAAGATTTGGGCATGGGATTTTAGGTGAGATAGACGGCCATTATTTGTTACTCGTAGCTCTAGTGCAAGACTAAAGGAGCAAACTTTGGACACCAAACGTGTGTTGCTTGATAAAGTACATTTGGGGTAAGTGGAAAATTGTGTAACTATTACTTTTAATGATTGTTCATGCAAATGAAACAGAACCTAGACTGAATTTTGGAATAGACACAACCACACACATTGCCATTTGATGATGCTGTATTGTTTATTTCAAGCATTTGCACTTCAGAGCAGGATAATAATGGCACCTACGAACATTCGTCCTACAATTGCTACAATTACAATAATTACTCAGACTGTGCTCAGAGCCAGTGACCGAGTGTGTCAGCCTGTCTCAGAGGTGTACACCGAAGCGAAGGGAAGGGAAGTAGTGAGTGATTCGCAGCATATCAATGGTCTAAATGACGCCTCTGGCTCTGGCTCGTGGGGTGCATGCGCTCAGCACGCTGTCCTGGACTTCCAGAAGTAGTTCATGCAGTTGACTGGCTTGATCGTCACCGGGTTGTCTCTCCTGACGAGCTCCATCCTGCTGCGAGGGGGTTCTTCCACCTGAACGGGTGCGAGCTCGGTGTTACTGAGCATCCACTGGAGCTCGGGGAGAGTGAGTCTCTCCGGTACCTGAACAGGAAACAACATGATGGCATAAATTGTGAGAAAAAAAAAGACATTTCCGCTGGGTAAAACTGTGACTCTGGCAATAGAACGTAACGCTATAGTTCGGTGAAAACCTTAATTTGCACATTGCACATTTAAACAACTGTAGCTACGAGACTAATAAATAAAGGTCTATCTCACCCAAAATGATCACATACTTGCTTCAAATGATGCACTACGCAGTCAAATTGTAAGCTACTGTTAAAATTAAATGTTACGCAAAGGAATAAAATATTTAAATGAACAATTTTGTAAAATATCAGCGAGTCGCCATTACATTCCAGCGTTCAGCCACACGGTGAAGTTTTGTTCATGTTTATAGATGGCAGTAAGTCCCACTGTGTCCTAAAACACGTCAGTACGTCTGTGTGACATCACTGAAGAACTGGATGTGGTTTGAGGCAGATATTTACAGAAAAGTCAATATTTGGGTGAAATAGACTTCTAGGGCAGTGGTGGCTCAGTGGTTAGCGCACTGGGCTACTGATCAGAAGGTCGTGGGTTCAAGCCTCAGCTCCGCCAAGCTG
>JAOUQW010000021.1:1335986-1360175 GCA_028565825.1 Olivaichthys viedmensis | reverse complement strand
TATGCGAAGAATCAATTTCACTCTACTGTACTTGTATATGTATATGTGACAATAAAGGAGCATTCTATTCTATTCTATTCTATTACTTGTTTTACTTGTTAGCTACCTTAGCTTTGTAGCTCCAGTGCAAAATGAAAGGAGCAAGGTGATCGAGTACATTTCAGGTAAGTGGAAAATTCGCCATTCCCTTCCTTTAAGTCAATGTTTGTTTAATACATAACATTCAAACTCTATTTCCTAGTTTGAGTTTTTACTATCTGTCCAATTTACAAATCTATCAGATCACAAAGGCATTCTTGAGTCCTACCTCTTCTCCTACTGGGACAGCGCGAGCATCTTCCAGAGCCGAATTCAAATACACATGCGGCCGGCCGCACGATATGACGCCCACAGCTGCGACCAGGCACACGAGGGCAAAAGAGAGACGGGGTGGTGAGGACTGCATCTTTTTCAAGTAGCTGCTGACTATTTGGAGCTTGGCAGTGCCTGTTGCTTGCTGTTTCTCGTCTGCCTCTGGTTTGCGGGCCTGCTATTTATACGGTTGCCTCCTTCACCTCCTAAATGAAATCATTTTCGCTTGGAGAAGTTTTATAACCCAGAGCCTCAGAGCGAATCATAAAGCTGTGCTGGTTTTGCCTGGAATTTACTGGTTCATGGTTCGACTGGGTTGCCAATCAACTTTACGTAATGTTTCCAAACAAAGTGTGCCGTCACATTAAGTGACCCATGCTAATAAACCACTAATGGGTGCTCATTGCATTAGTGTCGCTACAGTGACCTCGGCACTGACCCTAATTTCTCAATGGCCCAATGTGAACACGAGGGCCATATTACCTGGAAACAGGTGGTCAACTCTGCCTGTGGTCTACTCATCTCTGTGGTAATGTGACTATGTGGCCTTTCGAGTCCATGTGAATTTTTCACTGTCCATTGGCAACACAAAGGAACAGACTGACAGGAACATCCCCATCAGGGATTTTATCCATTATTATATTGACAGCACCGGCTGATTACGTGGCATCATGTCCTAAAATTTCTGCTTACAAATTCCATCCAGCCATTTATCCATGTATCATACAGAGCTTGTAAATAGATTAAAAAAAACAAATGGAATTTCTTAAGAGACGCAGTCCAAAAAACCAGGCTAAAAACCTAATTATAGAAGTTTAATGATTTATGCAGACTTTTTAATGCCTTCATTTTAAATGCAGAAATGATGCAATCAGCCGTTTTCTGCAAACATTAGATTAGTGTTAGATCACATCTGAGGATTTGTTTATTGTAAAGGTAACTGATAATGCCTAGAACATTTATGCATAACGGTAGGACCATTTGTTCAACTAAACTTCAACACGCACTGTATTTCTTTGTTGCTTTTATTTCATTTGCGGACAGGATGAAACGGGTACATGTATCATATATACAATTTTAAAAATCTGCTTGCTATCATCAGACAATATTCACATTGACAAAATGACTTACCAAGATAGAGGAAAAACCCTGCCCAAGATCACATTTTTTAACTGGGCGATGCTAAACTAGATCAAAATGCTTCAGCAATTATTAAAGCACTTATTTTGTTGCTTAAGTTACTACAGGAAGTAAAATGATAATATTGTGACTGGCAATGCCATACAGTTCAGCCATACATTTATACAATTCCAATTTGTGGAATAAGGACGTGTGTGTGACAGCTAATATGTTTAATATCTCTTTAATGTCGTATAATACATGATTCACAAATGGAAAGATGTCAAACATAAGAATTTACTGGCCTTGTGTCCCTGTGGCACATCACCCTATGACTGACAAATTAGTAAAAACAGCCCTCCGGATAATTTACAATAAAATGTAAGTGCTAGTATAGTACAATGAAACTCTTTTAATATTGTGCAATGTATACGAATTATAAACATCTTGGTGATTGAATGGGGCAGGGTTTTACACAGTTGCTTTTAGTTGAGTTTTCATACAGACACGGCAGCGACTGATGACACTCGTCATTGCTGGGCCTTTCGTTGTTTCAGGCCTGGGCGTACTATAAGAAAACACAAATATTTTTTTTTTTTAGGTTTTCTACATGATAAAACGTCTGAACTTTCAACATACCATCGCTGACTGTGTAGTGCAAGGCCGGGGTTATACTTGGCGCGTGACTACGCAGCTACACAGCTTTTCGTACACCTGGAGTATTAAAAACTCTGTCCACTAGGGAGAAGATCAGAGCTGAAACATACAGTACCTTGCAGGACCGGAATACCTTCTTCGGCCACTTCCTGTGGTGTTGCACAACGAAGTAAACAGTGAAAATGATGGATGGTGGGAGTTGAGGAGACTATAATAATGTGTATCTTGAGAAAACATAAGAAACAGCGGCGCCAACGTCGATGGTGTGTCAGGCCATTAAACCAATCTCATCACCACAACGGAGAGTTTATTTCTCTCGTCCTACCGATCGGCGCGTTGCTTCACTATACTGCCCCCGTTTACACTGGTATTGCACCACACGCATAACCCCGGCCTAAGTCATCATGGGCTCACCCAAACATATTCACTTCATCGAGGGAAGCCAGCCAGTAGCTGTAGGAGTCTGGGTAATAGTTACATGTGCCGCGGCCGTGACACTCGATGAAGGGGACTTGTCTGAAGTGCTCTAGGCAGGAACCAGGAGAGATGAGAGACTGCCCAGAGCCCTCAGCACCCACACCTGTTTGCTAGAAGAGGGAAAAAAATAATATAATGACATTCTTACACATATAAGACTCATTCTCCAAACATGCATTACATACATACAAATTGGGCCAAATCGATTCATCATCAAAAATAATTTTGAATCTGGGTAAGGTGTAGATCATTCCTGAACATGCCAAGTACTGTTTAATTATTTTTGACTGAAGCATTTAAGCCCTGTTCCCAGCACAGTTTCATATTAATTCTGCTACAACACACATAGACTTATTAAGATGAATCAGGTGTGTTGGAGAACTGTGGATGGCATGCGTGAATCCTGAGTCATAGAACTGAAAAACACTGGTCCTTTAGGAACAAATATAGGGATCCAACTATATATACTATATTATTAATGAAAAATATCGTCTGGCGAAAAATCTAATTTGCACAGTTTTCCACTTAAGTCAAATGCAGTCAATCAGCCAAAACATGTTTGGTGAAGTTTGCTCCTTTAGATTTGCACTAGAGTGATTTCACCCAAAATCTTTTCCTTAAATACATGCCCAAACCTATAGTTGCTGATAAGATGATAAAATCAAATGATAAGATTTTGCAGGGATACTCTGCATTTGCAAATGTAAGCTCAAAGTGGAACTATATTATCATCCACTTTCAGTTTTCTGGTACAGTTCCTCCAAACTTTAGGAGGTGGGGCCTAGAAGGCGTTACTAATTACCCTGCGTTCACAACAGTTTGTCTCTTGTGGGCGTGCACTGTCCAGCTTTTTTAAGTTCTGATATGAGATGGTCTGATAATAGCCAAAATGTATACACTCTACTGTAAAATGTATACCTATCACCGTGTTACCTTTGTTTAAAATTGATTTTATATTGTAGTTAAGTATTGAAATTAAAAGACTGGCCTTTCTTCCATTTTTGAGCACCAAATGCAGTTGAATGGCGACTAAACGCAGGTAGGAACTAAAATTGTGAGAGTAGAGGTTTCAGGAGACAAAAGACAACTTGCAGCGGATTGTTCCGGGGATTGGTCCGAGGAATTCATTCATTCATTATGTCGCTTTGCCGTGTCATGCTTAATTTGCATAGAATTAAAAAAATACAATTGTGATTCCAAGATGGCTGCGCCCATAATGTTACAGCGTTTAGTTCGTCAAGTCTGCGTGACATTGCTGAAGACATTACTGACTTGAGGCATGTATTTACATTAAAGATTTTGGGTGAGATAAACTTCCATTACTCGTTAGCTACATTAGTCTTGTAGCTCAAGTGCAAAACTAAAGAAGCAAACGTCGGACATCCAACACACCAAAATTATGTAAAAACAACACATGCCCAAGTCCTACCATGGCAAAGGAGTAGCCAGTCCAGAGTGAAAACCAGCGTGGGGGACACTCAGGCGTCTGTGTGGTCTGGCTGTGAATGGCGATGGCATTGGCCGTGCTCTCGCACACCGAACACCTGTTCAAAAGACACAAATCCAACAGGGATGTTATGTCTCCAGTAACATGTCTAATCCATAACTTACTGTTATGCTTGCCCCTTTACCTGCTGATGTATTTGGCTAGGATGTCCCCCCTGATTGGGTCCATGTTGGTGGGCATGGGCTCCTCTGTGGACAGCCAGTAGGAGTAGTCATTGCGCGAGGCATAGCGGCAGGTGCGCTCCGTGTCGCAAAAGAGAAAGGGCATGGTGGAGAAATGAGGCAGGCAGCTACCCGATGTGCCTGAGGAAACAAGGTTAGCAACGAACTGAGATTGTGCCACTCTATTCGAGACTTAGAACTTTATATTTGGGAACCTTGTGAATGTTACCCAGGTCTTGTCCATGTGCCCTCTCATTCCCATGGATGAAAAGCAGAGAGTATCCTGAATACATGAGCGTGGTTCCTTGTGGGCAGGTGGGCACTTGGATGCTCTGGCTGTGTCTGGTCAGCAGGAAGCTATCGAGAAATCCTGGGGCTGCCTTTCCCGTAGGTCCGCGAGTGCCCTTCTGCCCTGGCTGCCCCATATAACCATAAGGCCCTAAAGACCGTTTAAATACAAATTAATTTCTCGTTTATATTTGCAACATTTCTAAAGTTTGAAAACTGTGCGCCAACCTGGCCGCCCAGATGCGCCTTTATCTCCTTTTGGTCCAGGGAAGCCAGGGTGTCCTGGAAGAGCTGGGCCTTGAGGGCCCCTGGAGCCTTGGATGCCTGTAAGAAAGAGATGTTTCCATAGCACAAGCTTCCCAACAGAACTCATTAATATGTACACCATTGACACCTGCTGGGGTCAATGGTAGGTAATAGGCAAAATTTCCACTGTACCTTGTCGCCCTGGTGGTCCAGGTGACCCACCATGTCCAGGTGGGCCACGATCTCCAGGGTTTCCATCTGGCCCCGGATCCCCTGGCTGAGTAATTATTGGTGTACTAACACGAGGTCCATCTGGGCCTAGAGTAGACCACATACGGCAGGGAATGTCATATTTTTTGATGCACACAAGTGTTTAGTGAAATGTCCATGAGCTCATTACTTTGTCCACCACACAGAATCCATCATGATGGCATGCATTGTCATATGGGGTGATTAAAATCATAGTTTGACATACCCTGCCACTACCTACTGTATGTCGGCAGCATTTTTGGGCAGCATTTGTGCACCCCAGATATAAAGGTTGTCCCATTTGGAAGGCAGCTGCCCACTTTATGTTAGCCTACTTTCATGGTAGCATCATATGTGTCCTTCTTAGTGTAGGCAATCTCAGAATTCTGTTCACTGAACCAAAGTTCCATGAAAGTTTCATCAAACATGGTGGCGTAAACTGTCACTGCAACCAAAGAGTTTACAAATGTAAAAGTGTTTTAACTAACAGTCTTATGTGTGTTTGTAGCTTGCCAAAAGTCATTCCATGATTAAAAGGAACTAGCTAATGTGATGTGATCTCACAGCTTATGTAGCTAACTTGCTAGTCAGTCTTAGCTAGCTCACTAGCTATGCTATTCAATGAACAGTAGCTTGGTTGTGTTCAGCTCCAGAAAAATAGCTGCCACTAGTCCTCAGGTAATCGGATAAACTAGTGAGCGATAGTGAATAAACAAATGTCACGTGCATGATGCACTAAATGTTATGACGTATGTTTTGACATATGATACTAATTAAGGGCATCCCGACTGCAATGACTACCAAGGTACCTTTGAAAGCTGCCACTACTAAGGCAGCTGACTCCAGAATAGAACACTGCTATAGTTTAAATGTTTGTGGGGGCTAACCGGGTAGTCCAGGGGATCCTTGGAATCCAGGTTCACCTTTGCGTCCAGGATTATAGTTAGGATATCCAGGTTCACCTTATAATCGCAAGACACACCATTGGTTAGAAATAAACAACGTGCCTTCCATTATCCACAGCATATCCTGATTTGTCCTCCATTGTCCCAATTACTAAACTTTCCCAAAGTTCAAAGATTCAAAGATTCCTTGTCAGTTTTTTTTCTAGAATGTTTGATGAAAAATGTAATAAATTAATAACTTAAAGCCGCTGGATGTAAGATTTGGGGAGTTCAGGGTTAGGTGGTCTTCTGGCAGAAAAACGCTATTGCAAGCTACTCGCGGAAGAACATTTTGTAAGGTGGGTTGTGCTGCGTCCTTATCCATTGTATGGATTATTCTGACAGTTCTGAGTGGCAAGTCAATTCAAGACTGCATCCCAAACCACATACTATGCACTTAGTTGTATGCCAAAATAGTAATGACACCACTGGTGTACTGACATATGTACAGTATTATGTGGTTTGGGACTCAAGTATTTGAGACTCTGAGGATAATTTTCTGCTGCCGTTATCGTTGTCTCCTCAGTATTGCAGAAGTGTTATGAAAACAAACACAGTTACCGAATACTAGATGAAAGGGCAAAACCTTTTGCCTTCAACAAGAGCTTATCTTCTAGCTAGCGTTAACTAGGTAGCTTGCCCTGCTGGCTGTGTTCTCTATTCTGATCCCACAGTGGCTTGTCTGTGCATCATCGACCTAATTGCTGATGCCATGGTGTAACTAGTCGTTTTGCAGAATCAGAAAAGACCAACAAAGCGAGCTGGCTGACTGATGTTAGCTAGCTAGATAAAACACAAGCTCTTGTTGAAGGGAAAACGATTAGCTCTGCTCTGCTTTGTGCAGCTCGATGGTAGTGAGCTAGCTGGCTAACTTTAGCTAGCTAGCAAAAAGACAGTATGGAGAACAAAACTGTCTTGCCTGGTCACTTTCAGTGTGTGTTTTTGATTATCAGATCTGTGTTCCCTGTGTATTTGTTCATCTGATCTGTGCATCTGTAGCGTCCTCGTAATGTGATTTGTCTTATTTGCTGCTGTGACAAAACAATTTCTCTCAGGGATCAATAAAAAACTCTATCTATCTACCTACATACCTCTCTATCTGTATTATAGGCTTGCAAGTACAACACACAGCAGCTCAGGAGCACTACATTTTAGAGGGGTTTTTTTTCTCCCCTGATTCAATAATGTTGTTGTTTTCAATTTAAAATCTTAAAAATCTTACGCACAGCAGCTTTAAGTTAATAAATTAGCTATTCAAATATTTTTATTTACTTTTTCAATAGCCTAATCACCCATCAATTCAAACATATCCATGTAGTCTCATACACTTTATTGATATCTAAACTGACGAGTCCCTGCACAGTTAACCATTCCATGGTTTATAGTACATGATAAGAAACAAGCAGTTGCTAACCCGGATAGCCAGGAAGCCCGGGAAGCCCAGGGTCCCCTTGTATCCCAGGAGAACCATGTGCACCGGCAGGTCCCTGACAGCAATGATAAAATCAAAATAAGGCACACTGACTATCATAAAGTATTGGTTTAATCATTGGTTTAATCATTGGTTTAGAGGAGTGATTCACCCGAAGGCCTGGGTCTCCTTGGGATCCCCTCTCTCCAGCAAGACCTGGCTGGCCGGGCAGTCCCATGTCTCCTTTGTCCCCTTTAAGTCGGGAAAGCTCTGGAGGGCCCATGGGGCCTTGTGGCCCTGTGAATCAGACATTAATTAAAAGCACAGATGCGCAAAAGCTGTATTAGGAGGACAGCCTGAGGGTTTATCAATTTAGAGGATGACTGTGAAAATCCTTTAGTCCAAGAGGCACTGGAAAGTAATAATGACTCACCAGGATTTCCGGACCTGCCAGGAAGACCAGGCTCCCCTTTTCTCCCATATAAACATTTTGTCGGAGTCCCAGGATATCCAGGAAAACCAGGAAGTCCCGGTTCCCCTGGGGGTCCCTTATTTCCGGCAGGACCAGGAAGCCCATTACCTGAGCTGCCGGAACGTCCTTGATCTCCCTTTGGACCTGACAATGCGTCAGATTACAACTAAACCTGATGTTTTTGCATTACAGACTGGTGATAAAAAATTACAATGGAATATAGCAAACAGTTAGGGCTAGGCAACTCAAACAGGATTTATCACACAGAATGCAACTACAGCATTATTGTTTATTCTGAAATTTAAAGACTTGCCTGGTTGCCCCTTGTCTCCCTTGTCTCCCTCTGGAACGCTGTTTGTCCAACCTGAAAAACATGCAACACATTGGAAGTTTATATGCTATACACTACATTTGGTATTTTCTATATGGTATCTGGAACTTTTGGTATTTTCTATATGTATTAGTACACCAGGATAACATTAATGCAAACCAACACCATATACCCTATGGAGGCAAGAAAAGCACTGCAGTCACTGTAAAGCTAATGCAGATATTTTGATAAGTTTACTGAATGAAATAAAGAAAGTAGGATTCTACCATTATCTCCCCTTGGTCCTGGTGGTCCAGGAATGCCATCCCTACCCTGGTTGCCCTTTTGGTTGACAGCTCCTGGAGGGCCAGGAGTCCCTGAGACCAGACGTAAAGTTCTTGTCCATCACTTATTCTAACCAAAACATAGTTGACTTGTCTACAACTCCAGCGTTGAGATAGTTATTCTGTACCGATAATTGTTTGACAACAGTGTGTAAAGCTTAGGTGTGTAAATCAGGTCCTTAAGGAAACAGTTTTTAAAAAATACCTTTCAGTTAGGTGAAAGCATGCCAACACTAACTGCAGGAAATTAATAATGTATATGGTACATTACAGTGTAAAGAAACTGAGGTCACTGGTAATGGCATTAATATGCATGTACCTTGATCTCCATTTGGCCCTGCAGGTCCAGGAGGCCCAGTGACGCCATACAAGCCTGGTCGCCCAGGTGGACCCGGGGGCCCTGAAACAGGCACATAAAGAAATATAGGAAGAAAAAATTAATTACACAAACTAATGTCTTATGTTAATAACTGCTCTAACTAGATTAGTGTTCACCTGGAAATCCAGGGGCTCCAATATCTCCAATATGTCCTGCTGGCCCGGGGTTACCTGGTGGACCAAGAAATCCAACATTCCCTTTGTCTCCTTTACAATCAGCATCACATTCAAATCCAGGCTCTCCCTATGGTGAGGAAACACATACGGACTCACAGACAGTTTTACAAAATGTCGTAGAACACTAAGTAGGGAGAAAACGTTCTACCTTTTGCCCTTTTGGCCCAGGAAGTCCCAGAGTGCCTGAACCCTGATCTCCTTTGGGTCCCTTGATTCCAGTTGAACCGAGTTCTCCTCTATGCCCTGAGGTTCCAGGGTCACCTGGCTCTCCTTTTATACCTTGGTGACCTTATAAAACAGTATATGCCACCAAGTAAATGCAAGTAAATATGTAACAAGAGAATCTCTAAAAACAGGATAAAAACTGTATGGCTCCATACATTGTGCTGCTCACCAGGGAAACCTATATGTCCAGGATCTCCTCTAGGTCCAGTTTTGCCTGGTTCACCAGCAACAAAGCTGTCAGCACCTCTGTCACCAACAGGTCCTAGAAAACAAGCATTCAAATTGATAACCCTGTATCTAGCAAGCAAGGTTTTAATACCAGCATATCATTCCCTCACAAATGCTTTTATAATATGCACAAACACCAACCTGGCGGTCCAGACCTTCCAGTTATCCCATTGTTCCCATCACTTCCTCTAGCTCCTGGGGGTCCTGGATCTCCCTCTTCGCTAGTTGAACTGGGCGGGCCTATTAAAGGTTAACACAAATAAGACTCTTATTGAGTGGAGCAACACTGTCATAGCCATTTTAGAAACAGGCAGGTTTATCTGATTGCCTGTCTGGAATCTAAATGTCTTGTGACAAGGTAATAATGTGAGTGTAGTAAGCTGTGACAATAGCATACCATAGCTGAAAACCAATCCTTCTCCAATGTACTACAGTTCTGAAGCAGCTATGCTTCTCTAATATAATATTATTGAATACAAACTAAAATTGCTGTAAAGAGTTATGAGATATATGAAGGCTATTCACAACAGTGGACTGGCATTATAAGTTTTCAAAGATACCATTTTCACAAAAAGAGTATCCTTGTAAGATGGTACTTACCAGGTGGACCTGGGTCTCCTGGAGGCCCAGGTACAGGCGTGTCAGGACCTGGATCCCCAGGTGCCCCAGAATCTCCAGGAACACCAGGAGGACCTCTCTGACCACTTACTCCAGCGAAACCCCTACATCCTGTCAGCAGAATAAATTTTAACTCTGTTGATTTTACTTTGAAGCGTAAATGGCAAGTGTGCGTGTTGCAGCTTGTACTTGTGCCTGACCTTTTGGTCCAGGTGGCCCAGTTGGTCCAAAGGCACCATCTGGGCCTTCAACACCTGACGGTCCTAGTGGCCCCCGTTCTCCTTTGGCTCCTGGTTACCAATTAGAGAATTGAAAAATAAAATGCCAAGACGTCATTCAAAAATAAAGGGGTCACTTTCACATTTCCACATTTTCAAAGTATGGCAGGGTATATTCCACACAGAAGTGACCTGTTACCCCAGGAAGTCCATCTAACCCTGGGAAACCTTGCATTCCAGAAATCCCAGGTGGTCCCTGCACTGAGGACCCGGGTGGTCCAGAGTTTCCAGTTGGACCAGGATTACCAAAACCTGGCACACCGGGGCTTCCTCTAATGCCTTTCTGTCCACTTAGTCCTGTAAAATGTATGTTTTTGTAAGACAGATATTTCCTACAACATATGCCTACAAAAAAACAAAATTGTGATGTATACCCACCTAAATAGCTTATATTTACATAATTCCATAACCATATTCGAGAGAAGCATGTGCAGGCTAACCTGTGGGGCCTGGTAGACCTCTTCTTCCTGGAACTCCCGGTGGACCAGTTGCTAGCCGACAAGGGCCTGGTGCACCTGGTGGTCCCTGAAGGCCCACAGTACCTTTATTCCCTGTATTGAAATCACATGGTCACATAGTTCAGAAATCATGCCTGTATACTTAAGAGTATGTGAGTGCTCAATTGCCCAGTTTGCTCGTTAGGTCTGTACCTTTTTGGCCTAAACTCCCTGTCCCTCCTGGGCTTCCAAATGGTCCAGGCAATCCAGGAACCCCTGGGTCTCCTGGAGGCCCTTTACCACCGGGACCACCCGGAATCCCTGCAAATCCTTTTAGCCCTGGTGGGCTATATCCAGCTTCACCCTACAGACAGTTCATTTTTAGCAGTGAACTTGATCTCCAAAATGTTCATCAGCATGCGTACTTTGTACTGTTTCTGACCTTTGACCCTGGCATTCCTTGTGGTCCCACTGATCCAGGTAGCCCTTTTAGGCCTATTCCAGGAACTCCTGGTGGCCCCTGCTGGCCTTTGTTACCTATAGTAATGTACATTATGTACACATTGCAAATTCACAGTTTAACCTATTTAAGTTGAATGTGTGAATTAAATATATGAATGGATAAGTTGAGTATATGCACACCCTTGATCCCCGGTGGTCCAACACTTGCATGCAAAAAAATGCCACTGTCTCCCTTTGGACCATGGAAACCTGGAACGCCTGGATGACCTCGGGGTCCAGGACTGCCTGTGAACACATAAAAATCGTTACCTGAGAACAACATGGGCATTGCCAGTGTTCATGTCACCTCTGGAACTAGGAAGGCAAACATTAACACTCTAAATAGTAAATTGAGTAAGGCATGATAAAGGGCAACATTAATGCACGTGGCTGTCCTATCACTCACCTGGTGGTCCAGTTCGCCCTGGATGTCCCTTCTGGCCCTTTGGACCTGGAGATCCCTTCCTGAAACACTCTACTTTCTCACCTAACAAAGAAGTATAGAAGATTTACATTACCATCAAGAGGGTGAGTAATTACAGCATAGCATGTAAGGTTGTGTTGCTTGCCTGGAGGTCCAGATGGGCCCCTGATGCCTTGCACTCCACGGTTGCCTTTCTGTCCAGGAAGTCCAGGCAGTCCAACTCCTGGAGGACCTGGTGGCCCACTAGACCCTGGGCTTCCTTGAATCCCTGGTAACCCTGGAGGTCCGGGGTCTCCCATGTGGCTGAATGTCACATCCTAATTACAAAATGATCAATGGCTTTATGATTTCGTCTGCTGATGAACTGCTCAATAAAGTTAAGTTGGGGCTGCTTTTGAGTTCAGGTTGTTAGGGGTATGAAATCTCCCTGTCCTGTTTTATACTTCAAAATGTTTATAATTCTTCTAGAAATGACATGGACCAAGCAAGAACACCATTCTTTAGTAGTGTATTTTATTAATGCTATACTGTATTCAAATAATGCAAAACAAAATACCCTTTTGAGATGCAGTACCACTTACTGAATCTCCCTTGGGCCCAGGGAGTCCCTTAGGTCCAGGGCGTCCTGGTGGACCATGGAGACCGTCTAGACCAGGGAGGCCTGATTGCCCTGGAAAGCCCTTATCTCCCTTCCCTCCAAAGTGGTAGAAGTTTCCTCCACTGCCTCTCTCTCCTGGGGCACCCTGAAGTCCAGGTGGCCCTGGAGGCCCCTTCAGCCAATTAAAAAGCTTATTACAATCAACCAAATCTAAAAAAATTATATTTTAGAGATTTATACTATGCCGTATAAATGCCTGAAGGTGTTAGAGTATGAAATATTGAAGTTAGAGTGAAGTTAGAGTAATTAAAGAGTTCTTGCTGGGGTTGTGGGGCTCTGAATGTAACTAAATAATAGTGATATCATCAGTCAGCAGCATTATACCTCAAAACCTGGTAAACCGGGGAATCCTTTAAAACCCACATCTCCCTTTGGGCCAGGTGGGGCATTTATGCCTAAGAGTATAAAATAGTATACAAATAATCCATATTCATATTCTTCAGGTGATTTTCAGTTAAAAATAAATGTAAATGTAAATTCTAACTAAACATATGCAACCTACTGTAACTGTGGTCATGATTATATTATATACCTGGAAGGCCTTGTTGGCCTGCTGGGCCTCGAGGGCCTGGTAGTCCAGAGCAATATGTAGGACATTTATAACAGGGCTCCCCCTTCTCACCTGTAATAACATCATTAACATATCAAAACATTTTTAATACCACCCCCCCATAAAATGGTATTAAGACCAACAAAATATTCTTCTGTGACTTTGTGGCCTAATGTTATTGTACAATCCATTCTAGAATTTATGGCATGGCAGTTTGTGTACCCTTTGGTCCCTGTAGGCCATGTAATCCAGGACGACCGAGAAATCCCTTGGATCCTTTATTACCTGGAGGCCCCTTCTGGCTATCATCTACAAATTCAGATAATCAATGAGTAAATGTTATAACAAAGGCTCACAGAACACCCCTTGTAACACACAACAACCATAGAAACTAAGATTAAATTGATTGGTATGTAGGAAGGTTTTGAAACCTGGGCCAGGAAGGCCTGGAGGTCCTGGCTCTCCAGGAGGCCCCAATACGCCTTGAGGACCATCTCGACCTGGAGGTCCAACCTGATATGATGCTGGCTCACCCATCTCCCCTTTGGGTCCCATTAGGCCTAGCGGGCCTCTTGGCCCCGCAGGTCCAGGGACATGAGAACCTACAGACACAAAGAAAGGGCCAATTGCGATCTATGACTGTGGCTGATCACATACATATATTTAATAAAAAAGGAGATTATTTTTATATGACGTTAATTTTTGTGTCACAATTGTGTCACAATCTAATAATACAAAAAAAACGTTGCAAATACAAAAAAATAGAACTAAATCACAGTATTTTATTTTTAAATATTCGTTCTCTTTACGGCTTTCTCTTTTTTGAAATTTTTGGTTACAAATTTTACTGATGCATTTTTGAATTTTTTTTGCATATGGAATTATTTCTTTGCTTCTCACAGTTGACACATTTTTGACAGGTGGGTGTGTCTTAGAAGAAGGCGTACATCTTAAATGTGTACTGGTCAACTAGGATTTGGGCCAACAAGTCCTCTGACCCTTAGCCATGCATACTTAACAAACTATGACATTGCACCCAATATAAAAACAAAAAACAATATAAAGAAAAAACACATAACACTGCATAAAAGATAAAAAAATTGTTTTTTAAACTTTACTACTTTATTATTTATAGTCATTTGTCTTTAGTAACCGCTTTATCATGTTTAAGGTTGCGTTGGATTCAGAGCCTATCCTGGGAACACAGTTTTTGTTTTTTGTTTTTTAAATTAAGTTTTATTAAATTTTTATTTGTATATGCAAGAACCATGTTTAGTTTTTAATACTTATTATTTTTCTTGTGGATTTTTGTAATTTTGTTTAATACTTTTGACACAAAATTAACAAAATTAACAAAGTTACCTGGAAGTCCTGGTGGTCCTGGAAATCCTGAAACACCTTCAAAACATAAAAGACAGGACACAACTGTTAAAGGACAAGTTTGCAACCCAAATGTAGAGCTCCTGGCTGTTGGTAATGCCATTTAACCTACTGTTTTCACATGCCATTGTTTTGGTCGTGTATGCCTACCTGTATTGTAACAGTGCCAAAGACAGCACATCCCAGGCACCCTAAGGACTACAGACCAGTTGCACTCACCTCTCACATCATAAAGACCTTGAGAGGTCCTCAAACAGCTCCGACACTTGGTTATGGACCATCAGGACCCCCTATAGTTTGCCGACCAGGCACACATAGGTGTGGAGGATGCTCTGATCTACATGCTCCATAGAGGATCATGTTCTTTAATTTCCTCTCTGACTGGAAGACCAACAGTTTACAAGGCTCCAAAACTGTGTCAGAGGCAGTGGTGAGCATCACTGGGGGAACTGTCCTGTTTCCCTTCCTCTTCACATCAAACACCTTTATCCAGAGTGACAGGTCATGATACAATCAGAGAAGGTTACCCTTGTTCAAGGGCCCAACAATAGCTGCTTGAACCGAGGCTTGAACCTATGACCTTCTGATCAGTAGCCCAGAGCCCTAACCACTGAGCACTGAGCCACCACTGCCACGGGCAGTGATGCCCTCTGATGATTCCTCCATTGTAGGGTGCATTCAAAGTACAGGAGGCTGGTGGAGAACTTTTTCTTGTGATGCAGGGAAAACCACCTGCAGCTTAACACCAGCAAGACAAAGGAACATGTGGTGGATTTCCGGCATGTTCGGGGGCCGGTTGAACCAGTCACCATCCAGGGGGAGAATGTGTAGATGGTGCTGTGCTACAATTACCTGGGGCTCTAACACTGGCTCTTCTTTCTAAAGAGGCTCAGGTCTTTCAACATGTGCAGCAGGCTACTGAGGCTCTTCTAGCAGTCTATTGTGATGAACGTTCTCTTCTATGCTATGGTCTGTTGGGAAGGCCAACGCCATTGCAGAACTGGCCCTGAACTCACTGCAATCAGTGGCAGAGAAGAGGTAGCAGTTTTGGAAAACATTCGGAACAATTCTGCCCATCCCCTCCATGGCGTGATATCCAGGAGCACCTTTAGCAACTGGCTCATTCCACCAAGGTGCTCGAGGGAACGCTATCAGAACGAACAATAGGACTCAATCTAGATCTCTCGTTCTCTGTCACAAAGTAGCACGACCAACTGTAAACAATTTAAGATGCATAGATTTAAAATCTAATCATTTAATAAAATCGAATAATTGATCATCCTAACATGTAATTAGTGTATCATCCTTAGTTGCACTAACCTTGGACACCAGGTGGCCCAGGCGGTCCTTCACAACCAGGCTCTCCCTGTTCTCCTTTCAGTGAACATCCGGCAACCTGCAGATCCACGGTAATGATACCTGAAAATCGGCCTATAGGAACTTCTTTAAAAGAACAGTGTGTCCTTGGCGATATTGCTTATAGCAGGGTTTTTGTGCTGTTTAATTGTCCGTGTGGGAATCAATATGCAATTTTCATTGATTTGAAAGACTTGGAATGGACTAGTATCAGTTATCCAAAACTAACAAATATCTAAATATTAAAGTTTATGATAATAAAATAATAAATATACTTCAGATACGTCTCCGGGGGTACCTGGGGGACCGAGATCCCCTTTCTCTCCCTGAAAAAGATAAAAGGACAACATTCACTACTGAATTGTAGCATCCTGTGAGATTTAATGCATATTACCTAAGGGCGAAGTCATGATTGTGGTATCATTTATGGTTATATACTGTATAAACATGAACATATGTAATAGCATAACACTGACCTTGACTCCTGCTGGGCCAAGTGAGTATCCTGGAGGACCACGAGCTCCTTTTCTACCCTTAAGATTAATAAACAGACATTAACAAAGAGACTCACACGATAACATAGATAGACATAGAGACATAGACAGATATGCACTAGTAAACAAGGAAGAGCTGTTCTGCTTAGCCATTTTATAGAATAGCCATTGTCGAGTACCATGTGTAGGAATTACCACATGAACATATAATCAAGAAAACATTGGGCTTTTTTGTGTTCACATTAGCTTCCATACATACTGAATAATAGACACTACATGGGTGCGCATATCAGCCAGTGCATGTGTATAAATATATTGAAATGGGGACTTTATAGCAGAAATACACTGTATTTCATAGCAGAAATATTGGGGATATTGAAAAACAAATTACCGTCAATCCTCTTAATCCAGGCTCTCCATCCTTTCCCTAAATGTAACATATTTAGATATTAATACTTCAGCATTATCTAATACTAATACTAGCATAACATTAAAGCCAATTAACGCATTTGGATATGTAAAAAAAAAATCTATATAATTGTAGAAATTAGACAGACAAGATAGTGGAGTTAATTTGCCTACCCTTTATTAATAACAGAATTGAACACTAAAGTTACTTTGGGCTACTTTTTCAATCGCTTAGAAACTTTAAAGTACCCATAAACGTGTAATTTTAAACCAGTGGAGAATTGTTGACCTATCAGTATGGTGAGTTCAGTTATCGACTTGCGGTTACTGACGCTGCTCGTTGCTACTCTACAACTTCACTGTGTCTTACTGTAGGTAAGGTAGGTAATGTTAGCACTTAGCTAGTTCACTCCTAGTCAACTAGCTCACATTTGTCACGGGTAGAGACGAGTGGGATTTCAGTATTGTCATATTCTCGGCGATTTATTTAACAGTAGCCTAAACCAGTAAAAAAAATTACATAACAATCAGTATTTTATAATTGAATTAGTTAGACGACTAGCTTAGCATGCAGGTTTTGTGGCTAAAGGTTGCCAGAAATCACATCATCCTCTAATAATTAACATTTCAGACCATGATAGGTTCATAGTAAATGCTCCCTGAATCAGTTTTATACAGAAGTACAAATTACAGAGCAAAATTTTACCAAAGTACCAATCTCTATAATCAGAATCAGCCGCCCAAAGGGGAGTTAACCATTACATAGAAACATTTAGTTGCATCAAATAGCAGTGCTAACTGTCATGCAACACACGGTGCACCAACTCTATTCGCATGTGCACTTGGAAAAAACAGCCTTAAATCTACCTCAGGACCTTCGTCACCTCTGTCCCCCTTTTCACCTTTCTGTTGGGAAGAGCCAGGATGTCCCTAGAAGCAGGAAAAATGAGTACTATCTCTATAGACTACACAGAGAAAAGCCCAGGATCACAAGAACAGTCGTTTCTGGTCCAACAGGAATATTGAACACAAAACAATAAGCCACAAATTTCAGCTTGTACTCAGCTTTTAGAAATACTCACGGGTCTACCAGGATAGCCCATGTCGCCTGTGTCTCCGGGATCACCCTGAGGAGAGACATTCAAACAAGTGATCGGTTATTCCTGGACTTGAATAGAGGTGAATGATGAGTGAAGAGATAAGTTTTAAGCTTTAAAGGAAGTGAGAGAGAAGAAAGTTTTCAGAGAGTCAAAGTTTTGTAGCCATGTCACTGACAACCTCTGATTCCCCCATGATTAACAATTTTAACCTAAGGACCCCCAGGAGTCCAGAACCAGAGAGGAACTGGTGCATAACTGGAGCTAAATAGGACAAGGCCATGCAGGGAGCAGAATAACAGATTTAAATATTACCTTTAAACCCTTTCCAGTGGTCGCATACAGTATTCCATCTCCTCTTGGACCAGCTATGCCAGGAGGACCTTGATTTCCCTAAACATATAATATCATGACATGATATGATCATGACCCATACAGTAAAAGCCATTTCTAGGCCTGTAAAAAAGATATATACAGTGCAGAAGAAGTGAAACTAGGTGGAGAAATAGACACTGCAATAAGTGTTACAGGAAGTCAAAAAGGACTGAATCAGACTCAGTCGTTGAACGCTATCAGATGTACTGGAATACCCCTCGAATTGCAAAAATGAACTCTCTGAATACGCAAATTAGTATTTATTTGCTAATGTCACAGAAGCTTACTGTTTGCTTCCTGTTTTCCTCAGGTTTCCAGGCCACTGATTATTTGTCATGTCTTGTTAAGATTTGTATAAATACCTCTTTGTCTATGTGCTTTTTTGAGAAGTCTTGCATTTATTTTGTACTGTGAAGCCATGTTTACCCTTATTTCTGCATATAAGGGTAGGAAGTGGAATTTCATTGTACAGTGCAACTGTGCATATGATAATAAAAATCTTGAAAAATCTTGAAATATCCTCATTTGGATTTTACATTCAGTGAAATAAGGCTGGATTTGTGTGCGTATGCAGTGGTCTGAACTTGCTGTCACTTTGCTACGTCACTGAAGTATTGTGGTTATGGTTGATATCATAATGTACGCAAGCAGTCAATTGCAAGAAAAATGGACAGAAGTAAATGGTTACGGGCTCCTGAGTGGTGCAACAGAAAAGCGTTCGCCCTATCGTCTGGAGATCACAAGTTTGAATCTCAACGATACCACTGCCATCCGTGGCCGGGAGCCGGGAGTCTAAGAGAGCATAATTGGCCCTGCTCCCTGGGTGGGAGAGATGGCTTTACTCTTTCTCCCCTGTCGATCAGAGCGACACTATCCAATCGTGGGCGTCTGTGAGCTCATGCATACGGGAAAGGGCGGTTGGCGCTTTCCTCCGAGCGCGTTCGACTCCCCTGTGACGTTGCATGAGCACCAGTTCGAAAAGATGTGGTGGCTTTCGCCCTCTCCGGTTGGTAGCTGTTGTGCGATAGGGGAGAACTACCTAGTGGGTGGGAATTGGCAATGAATAAAAATTGGGAGAAAAATGTTCATAGAGTATAAAAACCTTATGTTTTACATATCTTTGCAAAGTCTTGCCATAACGAGAGTCTGTGCAAGTTTTGAGCGTTTGCTATTCTACCTGAGATTACCGTGTACCTGACACCCGCCGTGTTTCGACTATTGTTTTGGACTGTCCCTGAATCTTGATTGCCGAGTCTTTTGTGTATGACTCTTGCCTGTTTCCTGACTTCGAGCTTTGGATAACGTTAATAAGTTCTTTAAACCTGGATTTTGCAAACAAACTCCAGCACATGGATTCACACCCAAACCCAGAGTCTGACCCCTTGCTACAGAGGTTGTGATATTATAATAAAGTGTGCTTTTTCCAGTGGCTTGACATTGGGCTATTGGTCATTGCACCAGGAACCATCAGTCTTGACGTCCTGTAAAATATAAACTATCCTACATTGCGACAGGTCCATGCATCTGTTACGACTCTATGTTTCACCCAATGTTGTATTGAATTATCCAGTAAAAGCCTTTTTTTCCAAGCATCCCAGTACTTTTGTTAGAGTATTATACTGCAAACATATTGTGGAATCGTGAAGTTATTGCACATGAAGAGAAACATTAATATCAGATGAGGTTTGACCTTTGGACCAAAGAGTCCTGGAAAACCGGACCATCCCTGGGTACCCTAAAAGACACACACGCACACACACACACACACACACACACACACACACACACACACACACGCACACACACAGACATATAAACAAGTTCACATGGTATAGTAAATATTACCAAATTTAGTCTCAGAAAGGTAAGCGGTGAATACCTTTACTCCTGGAGGTCCAGAAGACCCAGGAGGTCCCTATAAAGAGAAACACAAACTCAGAACTTTTACTAACATGCTACCAGCAGTTTTTTTCAACTTATCTACAGACACATGAAAATTAAGTTTTTTTGGACATCCAGCTTGATGAACTCAAAAGCCAAGCAATAATCATTTACATATTATGTCTTATTATTACAAGGGACATAAATGTTTATCTAACTGTTATGAAAATGGAAGATGTCAATATGTTCCATAATCTAAATAGATATATTGTTATATATTTTTAATATTGTACATTCTTGTATGGGGAATATATATATGTTTGAAATCTTATCAAATCTTAAACAAAAGAAACTCTAATATAGATTACCTGTGTTACCTGTACTCTTTAAACTGTTTACAATTAGGAATGATGAGCAAAATTCCAAACTCACTTCAATGCCTCTAAAACCTGGGAATCCTTTTGGTCCCGGTGGTCCTGGCGGTCCCTGTGAAAAGGAAAAGGAAAAGGAAGGAAGTAAATGTTTTGCAGCAGGACCACTAGTCATTACTCTTCTAAGATTTCTAAGAACGTCTTGGGAAAAGCGAAGCGACATACTGGAGGTCCAGGCCTTCCTTCTGGATCGGGCCCTAGAGGGGCGGGGTCGCCCTGTCCCAAAACACACAGAGTAAGCTAAAAGTCAGAATGCAATAAAGGAGGAACAGTTAAATTAATATTTTGGTGAAAAATCAAATTGACATCATTCACAACATCAATCAGCCAAGCAGATGTTTGGTTTTGCACAGGAGCTACAAAGCTAATGTAGCTAACAAGTAAATCTTTTCCATAAATACATCTCCAAAACTTTATACACTTCCTTCAAACAACATCGTTAGGCTTAGTAATTTCATTGTTTTTTATTAAATAGCAGGGATAGTCTTGTATTTACAAATTTAAGTTCAAAATGGAACTATATTATCATCCATATAACTTCCAGCTTTCTGGTACTGTTCCGCTTTCCATATTTGGGAACTTGAAGTGATTCCGCCTGTCCAAGAAGGCCGCCCCCATAAGGTTCCAGCATTCATGTATATGGTGAAGTTTAGTTCATGTTTATTGATGACAGTAAGTCCCACTGTGTCCTAAACCACATCAGCACGTCTGTGTGACATCACTGAAAAACTGGATGTGGTTTGAGATGGTGCAGATATTTACAGAAAATATTTTGGGTGACTTGTTAGAAACGTCAGCCTCGTAGCTCCAGTTCAAGCAAACATGTCTTGGCTGATCGACTACTATTGGAGAAGTGTAATGTGATCCCCCCCCCAAAAAAAAATGTGTAAATGAGAATGATGATGACCTTGTCAGAAAAAAGAACTTACCATTGGCCCAGGCCAGCCAGGAGGCCCCTGAATGAAAAGATGAAAAGTCATTTTCCTGACTGTAACATTTACAAACCAGAGGAGATGATTAGGTCACAATCAAATTGCTTTATTACTTCACGCCCTTCTGAGCCAGGTTCCCCTTTTGGGCCAGGAAATCCTTCTTCTCCCTGTGTACGGCAGCTTTAAATGTATTTACGGCAGCTTTAAATGTATTTCATCTATTATATTCAATGTATTGTAAAAACTAACATTCTAATACAGCTTAAATACCTTAGCGCCATCACAGCCAGGGGCTCCGGGTGGACCAATGGGGCCTTGTTTTCCTGGTGTGCCCTTAAAAAGGAATATACACACAAAAGTTGGATGTAATATCACAGCACGACAGCAAAGGTGGACTGTCAGAGATCAGGCGTAACCTTACCCGAAAACTTGGTGCTCCAAGGAAACCCGGGCTTCCAACAGCTCCCTCAAATACACACAGACACACTTTCAGCTGACATAAACTATTAAAACACATTATTTGTGTTTACACCCTGTCAGAGCCACACACAGACTCACATGCTTTTCCACTTTCAGCCACACACACACACACACACACAGATATATATTGTTTTTTTAACAATAAAGCATCAAAATGTCACCCTGTCTCCTTTCGATCCTGCAGCACCAACAGGACCAGGGTTTTCCTTAAAAAAAAGAGAATAATATCATTCTGATGATCAACAGATGGACATTTGTTTCAAAGCAAGTGTAGCTTCATTTCCATTTCTATGGAGAGCAGGTATATGTTCTGGTGTATTTATACAAAAACTTCAGAAATCTTCAAATCTTTTATTCTAATGTTACCTTCTCGCCCTGAGGACCTTGATGACCCTCAGCTCCAGCATAGCCTTGTAATCCAGGAGGCCCGGGGGCACCAGGATATCCTTTTACACCCTGTGGGAAAAAAATCAGCACTTTTTAGATAAAAACAGAATCAAGGCTGTTCTGGGATTTTACCTGCAGAGACAGAAGCAAGTGAGAGCCAAAGTCTGTAGAAGAACTGTGGTAAGTTCTCCAAGATTCTTGGAACAACCTACCAGCTGATTTCCTTATAAAACTGCACGACAGTGTATCTAAGAGAACTGATGCAGCTTTAAAGACAAAGGCTGAAACACCAACACACTGATTTTAGTTTTTAGTTTTTTAACGTTTACTGCTCTTTATAATATATTCTTATATTCATATTTAAATTTCATTATTTTTAACAGCATTTTCGCTTTACAGAATTTCTTTACATGTGACTTTTGCATAGTACTGTATAAGCTATATGTTTGTGACAGACAGCATTCCAGCTGTATGTAATTTGCGGGCTTGTGGTTGTTTGTTGCATGCTCTATGCTTCAACTGTATTATGTTTACCAGTTAAAGTATGTAAATACACTTGTGTAAGTTTACATGCACACATACCGGTAGTCCGTTTAGCCCTGGTGGACCCTAATTTTTTTTTTTTTTTTTTTTACAAAACAAACAGTAAGCTCTTTCTAGATTTTTTTTATATTCAGGAAACGTTTAATTTAGGGTTTTTTTTAAAGCATTTCCGCTTTACAGAAGACTTTTGCACAGTACTGTATATACTTACTTACCTACTAGTTATTGTTTGGAATTACATTTCAAGATTGTTGAGACAGTTCCCCTGGACACATTAAAATGATTAGCTTTACTGTATTTTAGACCCTTTTTTGGTCTGTATTTGCCTATTAGAGCATCACATTCGGACATGACATTCACAGCTAGTTGTAGGAATTGTGTCATGTGACATTTTCAAATTGCACCAAGAACACTTGACAAACCAAAGGTTCCTAGAACCGTAATGTTCAGAGAACTTTCCGCTGACCACAAATTGTTAGCTGGGCTGTGTCTACCCATTTCTACACACGTTTGTGTTGTTCACTTCCTGACTTCCCAGTTTTCTGTTTATTGCTGATCAAGCAATATCAAGAAGCCCAAAAATACAGTATGTCCAAGTTCATCACCTCATTCTCAACCCTCAGTCTCTTTATTTCAATAAATCTTGACTAAAATCTGTTTCATTTCATGCATGGCCTATGAGTGTGAGCTACAGGAGTTCATTTCACTTCTTCAAGGTGTCCTATAGCAGCATAACAGTCTCTTAGTATTCAAAAACAAGAAAAATTAGATACTTTGGGACAGTTCTTGTAGTTCCTAAAGTCTCAGTGTGCCACATCCTTTTTATGGATGGAAGTCCAGAAGATATACAGCAGGCTGCAATGTCAATAGGAATAAAAAATAAAAGCAGGGTCTCTCTCCTCTACCACAGTGACCTACTGGGCCATCGGATGTCAAATATTTTATTCTTTAAGTTCTTCGAAGAGCTTAACAATGCTGTGCAGCCAAAACAGACACACTAGCAGATTTTACATGCATCAGCTAAAAGGTGTGCCGGCCTCTGTTTTCCCAGACTGTGCTGATAACCCTAAAACGTCTCTTTAAAATCAAAGTCATAACAGAATGAACTCAAGCTTTAGTTCAAGGCCAAATAAAAGTGACATTTTACGCTGGGAAGAGACAAATATCACACGTCTGAAATACTCTGGCCACTTCTGAACCCGAGGAACAAACTGGGGAGCGCTATCAATGTACAGTATATCACATTTATCACCTCCCCATCCTTCAAAAAGCAAAACTAGACCATGCTTTTAGACCAAGCTTTTTGTTCTGCGTTACATTAAACTAATACTGCTTTGCTGAATTCTTATGCTTTCACTATATCTACAGTAAAGATTTAGAACGTAGTATGTTGATGTACTTCTAGGATTCACAAT
>JAOUQW010000021.1:1297927-1317147 GCA_028565825.1 Olivaichthys viedmensis | reverse complement strand
GCATATACATATACATATACATCATTAGCATTAGCATTAGCATTTGACACCATATATGTGAGTCAAATGCTAATGCTAATGCTAATGATGTATATGTATATGTATATGCTCCTAACACACTGTGTTAATTGTTGTCATTGTCATTGTTGTAACTTTACATTAATGAAGAAAATGTTATCGTATTAACGCTTTTGATAACTGATGTCATGTGCTGCCTGTAATTCCAGGTCCCAAAGGTCGCTATTGTACAGTTATACCACTCATTCCAAACCCCCCTCCCAGGGGACCACCAGGATGGCCTGGGTCGCCTGGGCCTACAGGATTCCTGGGAGTAGCTGGAAGCCCAGGAAATCCAGGAGTCATCGGTAAGGTCACTTATCTTCACCCACACTTTTCAACACAATCTGTGGAGTGTGTCCATATTACACAGAAGTGTAACTCCTCATCATGTTGTGACCTCTTTAGGTCCCAAGGGTCCTTTAGGCCCTCGTGGGCTGCCTGGGGAACCAGGAATTGCAGGACCCTCAGGTCCTCCTGGAGATGCTGGAGATACTGGACAAGACGGTTTTGTGGGACTACAAGGTATAACAAGCAGCACACAAGGACATATACAGTAAAGATATCACAATATACGATATCCCCATCCCCTCTCTTTCCTTACACTACAAGACTAGGTGTCAATAATTTTACACCTGCTTGAAAATGCAGGCGCACCTGCGTTGACTCAAAGCACTTGATTTTGGCCAGAAGCACAGTACAGTTCAAGCTATTTCCTTGAAGCTTTGTACATTCTAATTCCTTTAAACAACGTAGAGTGATATTGGTTTGCTAAGTGGATAGCTACCCAGGGGGTATGCTAATTAGTCAGAATAAAACGAATAGAATAAAATGAAGTTGCAGCGGCTGTCATGTATAGTAGGTATAGTTGGCTACATAAAACTACATTTAATTGTGCCAAATCAAATGTTATTCTATTTTATTGTTACTTTTCTCCTAGCATGCTAACCTGCTAGAATGCTAATTAGCTAGCTAGCTAGCTAACTATCTAATAGAATAAACTGTGTTATGTCAACTGTCATGTAAAGATGGAGTAGTTAGCTATACATAAAACCCATTTTAAAAGCATTCTGAAACATTAAAACTACTAGCAAAATGGCCACGAACATCTGCTTACCTGCTACTATTATAAACGTAGTAGATCATAGTAGTTTCTTCTGGCCATCTCAGTTATGAGCTGATCTGGATCTAATTAGCAATTAGCATCATCCTTGAGCTCCCACCCAATTCAACCCAACATTGTAGGTATCTTGAGCTAGGTATTGAATGTCCCTTAAAATAGTGACCGAAATTCCCCCAAGGGAAATTGCAAAAGGAAGTCGACGAGTACGTGTTAAAACAGTATTTGAACGGTCTCTGGACTGACCACATGTGTTGGTGATGAACACACAACATTTTCCTCCTATCTGGGGTTTGTTACTCAAAAATCTGTCTGCATAACAGACAGTGAGAATGTTCCTTTACTTTTTACCACCACATCGTTTCACTCAATCATGTCTTTCTTGCCATCTATGGCTCTGTTCTCCCACTCTCTCTTTTTTATAGGCCCACCTGGGCCCCAGGGTGAACCAGGTTTCCCAGGGCCAGTGGATTTGGTGGGCTCTGGCTTTCTCCTAGTGATCCACAGTCAGTCAGAGACGGTGCCTGAGTGTCCAATTGGCATGCCTTTCCTCTGGAGTGGTTACAGTCTTCTCTATTTAGAGGGCCAGGAGAGAGCATACACACAAGACCTGGGTAAAATTTCAGTCTAGGGTTAATATTAAGCTGTCAGAAAGAATCTCACTGTTTTATTGTATTATTTGAATTTTCATAATATTTATGTATTAAAAGACAAAAACCACACATTCAAATGTTTAAGATTTTATGTACTATTTTTGAACGGTAAATGCCAGTTTTCTTTTATAGACCTAGGTCTTCAAACCCTAATGTATTACAATGCTGTGTGTAATTTTTTAATTTTTGCCTCACTCCCTGCGTTTAGGGCGAGCAGGCTCTTGTCTGCGTGTTTTCAGCACCATGCCCTTCTCCTACTGTAACTCTGCTGCCTGTCACTACGCCAGTCGCAATGACAAATCCTACTGGCTGAGCACCAATAAGCCATTGCCCATGATGCCCATATCGTGTGGAGTGATCCGCCAGTACATCAGCCGCTGCGTGGTGTGTGAAGCTCCCGCTACAGCCGTGGCAGTCCACAGCCAGAACACCAGTGTGCCCAGCTGTCCAATCGGCTGGAGCAGTCTATGGATAGGCTACTCGTTCCTCATGGTGAGTATGTCCTTGCTTTTATGTATGTCATCGTATTGCTATATCTGTAAAACCCAAATGTCCTGACAGTATCATAATGGAAAATAATTTATGTTATGGACTGAAAAAATTAGTTATAGGTTGTGATACTTGTGTGCACCTTGTGCAGTGAAGCAGTGGAACTTGCCAATCACACAAAAAGTTGTTGGGTGACTTTTCCCTAATAAGCTCCAGGTGGAGTAATGCCTAATCAGGTCACCTTTAAAAGCCCTTCAATCAGAAACATGCTTTTAAAATGGTTAACTTTATTATTCTGAAGGATTATTCGGACTATATTGATTGATATTTGGGTCAAATTTGTTAAAACAGCGTTAATTCACTTTTTCCCATTTAAAACAGAGACTTTTTCAGTACTTCCATAAAAAAAAAACCGAATTCAGGGGGGCGTTATGTATGAGCTCAGTTTGTAATGTTGCGGTAATATTTCGGTCCGATGCGCAAATTATTAGAGCATGACGTGGTACCCAGAATTATTTTTTAGCCACACAACAGGTTTAGTTAAAGAGACTTGGGTCTCCCTGTATCACAACATCAGGAGACGACGTGACCCTCTGCCTTCTAACGGCAGAAAACTTCATACTTATCAGGAATGGGAGAATCTTACAACTGCAGATTCTGCATGATGTATTGCTTTGTTTTCCTGGCTATTCTTGCTATTTATGCCATGATGTATTTATGTATATAGAAAAATGGTTGTTAGCCGAGCCAAAGATTCGTTTTCCCTTAAGTGGTTGGGTAAGGATTAGGTTTAGGTGTGTGGTTATGGGTTATTGTGTTACAGTATCATTGGAGTTAATGGAGGACAAGTATTGTAAAATATAATTGTGTGTGTGTAAGTGTGTGTGTGTAAGTGCCTAACCTGTGTCTGCTCTCTCAGTACACTGGCTCTGGTGATGAAGGCGGTGGTCAGTCTCTGACCTCATCTGGAAGCTGCCTGAAGGACTTCAGGACTCAGCCCTTCGTGGAGTGCCAGGGCCGGCGTGGCACGTGCCATTACTTTACCAACAGCTACAGTTTCTGGCTGACTACCGTGAATGATGTGAAGGAGCCTGACTCAACACCACAGACTCGCACACTGAAGACCGCTGGGCAGCAGCGGGCGTACACCAGCCGCTGCCATGTCTGCATGAAGCAGTGAAGAACTGAGGTAGCCATGTTTGGAACAGTTTATTCCCTAACGCATTCAGTTTGTGAGTTTAACTTGTGTGATCCATCAGAAACTGTAATATTAAAGATTTGACTTGTGAATTCACACAAATTAATACCATAGGTTTACTTAAGTAAAAAAAAAGAAAGTATTAATTTTCAGAGTTTTGATAGTAATATTATTATTAGGACCAAATGTCAAATGTTGCACAAAACACATAAAGCTTTTGTCCTTCCAGGCTTGCGTCACGAATTCTATTGTTATTTATTATTCAGCTAACCTTGTTATAGGCCTAATCAGTCTTTTAAACGGCACCAGAAAGGCTCCTAAGGAACCAAAATTGTGATTGTTCACATCAAAGCATGACAACAGTCAGAGAGCACCCTTTTGTTAATTCAGTTTTCATTGAAATGGCCATTCAGTACTTATTGTAAAATTATTTGGTGGTAAACAATAATGATGGGAAAGATTATTGGATTAAGTAAGATTATGATTATGATTACGTTTCGAGAGAGAGAGAGAACCGTGCATCTAAGAATCCATTATTTTAAAAGTTAAAGTGTTAAGAGTGAGATGAGAGAACAAAATGCACAGGTATGTGTTTTTAGCTAGCTACCGAGTTTAGCATTGGTATGGCGAGCGGAAGTTTGTTAGTCAGTTAGTTAGCTATGATAACTAGCTAGCTAAACAAAGTACAGTTCCAGGGATATGGTAGCTAGATAAAGTGAGCTTGGATCTTGTTAGCTAGCTAATACACTTAATGATATGTCAGCAAGTAAGCTATCATAATGAAAGTTTGGTTGTGGTTTTTCAAACACTAGCTAGCTACTGAATGCTCTGTGTTTATTCACCGTCAAACACCTACACAGCAAAGGAGATAAGGAAAGGGGTTGTGGAAAGGTCTCTTACTGAGGTAGAACATGGACGTATATGGTGCAGACAGCCCAAATCTAATTAATGCTAAATGCTAAAATCTCTCCTGGATTATAGCAAAAACATGTATTTGAGGATCTCATACAGTCTAAAAGCATTTGACTTATTTCATGTCCATAGCAGATTGAAGTTCGTATTTATTTCCCCTCAAAAAGACCCTTGTGACAATCAGCATACTTCGTTTTGTTTCCTCAAACATTACTATACAGATAAGAGAACACTCAGTGCAATAAGACAAAGGAACGTAGTCTTTCTACCTGTCACAGTGCACATTTTTACATACAGAGAGATTGTACATCGTTACATTTCCTTAACCTGCACCCTCGGGGCACTCCAGAGTGAATGTCAAACAATCATGTAATAGCTGACCTGCGTACATTGTAGTTCAACAGACATACAAACACAGGTTATTTAAAAAAAAAATTCAATTAAAAATCTCAGAACTTACATGTTTTTTTGACCATATAGTTACTGCTACTCTGGCTGCTGTGTTTTTACTCCATTTCATCTGAGACAGGCTCCTAGGGGCACTAAACTGACCTAGAGCCTGCTATTATGTACGCCATTTTTTTCCTCTTCCAAATGTCAAAATGGCTGTATGTATTAGTGTTTGGTTATGCCCAGTATGATGCTATTAGAATTACTTTTTTTTTTCTCCTAATGCCAAAATGCCTGCATTAGCTACTGTTAGGCTACAGTCTTTTGTTACTTTTTAGCCCAGTATGACCCAGTCACAGTGAGAGCCAACCTCCAAGGCAACACATATCTGTACAGACATGACCTTTGCCTACGAGGAGTTTATGGCAGGAATAAAAGGGGGTGAATTTCAGTCTAAGATCCAAAAATACTTTGGCAATGCATGACCACTTGAACTAATCTGAATGTTTGAGGTAGAGGGAGGGTGGCAAATATACAACCTAATGATGCAGAAGATTATGGGAGTGCATTTTCTTTTTCTTTACTGCCCCTTTTGTCATGCAACCATGATCCCTATTACTGGGTCATGTACCCACGGTTGCTACGTCCTTTAGGGCCCCAGCTGAGAGCCATTGGTCATTGGTTTCAAATACCCAAATAGGGCTGATTGTTTCAATCACAAATCTATCAAATCACACATTTATTAATACAGTCAGTGCGACCACAGCAATAAATTACCCTTCTAAAAACCTTTTCAATTAACAAGCACCACACATTTTAAATAGTGTTAAGATCTAAAGAATACTTCAAGATTCCCGATTGTCATTAATCTCTGGGCAACCATCCTCCTAACGCATGTTAGAGGATTCTCACTGGCTCCTGCCAGCTATTGCCACAGACCCAAAGGAAAGGTTATAACACCATCTGCCATTTACAAACACGGATCAAAATCAAGGGGATCCTTTTCTACATAACTTTTATCTTCCATTACCCTTTCATAAACTCTCTCTGGTTACCCTCATGCTGTGCCTTGTTTGCACATTGAATTAATTCATGCTTACATACCAAAACCTTCAATTTTGACTTGCATAATAAAGTCAAAGCTCACATAATGAAACATAAATGAGAAAAAAAAACGGAACATTTGTGATCAACTCGAGTAAAATCCCAGTACCCATTAATTGCACATTCTATCAAATCGAAAGTGTGGCAAGGCCGTAAAAAGAAAGCTAGCCCTCGTCCAATTTCACATGCAATGTGAAAATACACTTCATTTAATATGAACCACAGCAACGTAATTTTGAGAGGTCTGAAAGATAAAGGCTTGTGAAAGTTAAATGATAAGAGATTCCATTTTGTATTTTGCATTGCGGTGTAAAAAAAAAAAAAAAAAAAAAAAAAATACAAAAGAACAAACTTTGTATTGTGCTAACTCTACATATTCTTTGCAAAGATATTCCATTTCATTTAGAAAATATCTGTTAACGCTAGGTCATTTACAAGGAATCACAATACAAAAATATTAGATAAACGTTGATACAAAAACCTGACAATCGGCACCCTCAGAAATATTGCTATGTTAATCCCACTGCCTGTCTCTTTAAGACACTGCTAGAGATGATTGACTGCTCCGCTCATCCCAGTGACAAAGGGCAGAGCGAGGCTAAATCCTGAAGTGCTAAGTAACCAGTCAGATAGCCGTGTCCCAGAAGACAGTAGTCTGAGTGGGATATGGGGGTGGACCGTATTTCTTTTGCCCATTGGCTTTCTTGCAGTTGGGCATGGCCGGCATGCTCTCCGTCTGGCAGGGGCTCCTTTCAGGAAGCCGCTGACGGGACCTGATCTCGCGGCATAATCGTTGTTTCCTCTCAATCATCTCCAGCATGGTGCTGTCACCGTACAGCCAGGGTAAGGGTGGCATCTGCACATTTTGAGAAACAGAAATGAGATATTTATAAAATATATATTTATATTATATTGATAAATGTGATTCTGCGGCAGGAATCCTCAAATGTCATGCTGCGAAAGTGTAAGGAATCTGTAACTGCACTGGTGCCAAGTACCTCTTGGGCCTCTGAAGGCTGTCTCTGAGGTGTGCCTAATGGAGACGGTGCAATTGCTGTGGACAGGGACTGGGCTACCTTTGGAACCATCTTCAGTTCTGCAAGAATAGATGGAAATCTTTCATTACAACCATCAAGATTTGACAGTTAAACAGCACAAGTTTGGTCAGGTAAAAAGTGACTCAGAACATTCCATTGTTCTTTAGGATTTGTTTAGTGAAAAGCATCTAGTAGTAATAAGACAAGGCAACTCGACCTGTAGTAGGATCTTAAAGACGTTTCACCATTCATCCTAGAGCATGGATTTTCAATCTTATCCATCAAGGGCCAATGTGGCTGCAGGTTTTTATTTCAACCAACCAGGAGCCTCACCTGATTGCACTTGTTAAATCAGTTGATCTTGGTTTTGGTTTTGTATCAATAAACATTGATGCAAAAACCTGACAATTGGCACCCTCAGTTGGTCACTTGGTCTTCAATCGACACTTAAGTGTGGCTCCTATTTGGCTGGAATGAAAACCTGCAGTCACACCATTCCTTTGCGAATAAGGTTAAAGGTTCTTCTTCAGTATAATTGATGCCGCCTCTCAGATGACTGGTGAAATTGACTGCACCCCCAGTCCAGTCACCATGATTTACTACTACTACTACTAGATAATTAAAAATGACACAGATAATTAGGTACATTTAGGTACTCACCAGAGTTCCCCAACGTTGTGGTAGGACTAACAGGGGACCGTCTACTCCGGCTGGATATATTGGGTGGAGGTCCAGACCTTGTATCCCATTCATGTGCTTTGGGAGACTCTGTGCTGTAGCTGCTTTTGTCTTTACTCCTGTGTTGGGGTTCTGTCATGTGAATTCCTTTATCTTTACAGTCCCTTCTGTTTACAACGTCTGTTCCATTGCTGATCCGTTCCTTACAGTCCCATCCAGAGTCTGCAATGTTGCTGTTACCCTGATGAAAGTCCAAACCATTCTTTCTTCCTTCTTTGCTGTTGCGTCGGCACTCCAGGCCAGTCCTGCCCTGATCTTTACTATTGTGCCTGGGTAACAAGTCTGGCCCGTGACCGCTTCGGTCTCTGCTGTCGCGCCGTTCCAGACCATTCCTCAAAAAGTCTTTGCTGTCTTGTCTGGGCATGAGTTCTTGGCCGTTGCAGATCCTGTCCCTGCTGTCACGCCTAGGTAAAGGTTCCACGTTGTTACAGATCCAGTCTTTGCTGTCATGTCTCAATATGGGCTCACTGGTGCTGCACCCTCTGTCTTTGCTGCCTTGCCTGGGAATCAGCTCTGGACCACTGACGCCCCTGTCCTTGCTATTGCGCCTTGCTAATGGCTCCACGTTGCTGCAACCCCTGTCCTTGCTATCACGTCTCATTAATGGCTCTGCATTGCTGCAGCTCCTGTCCTTACTATCACGTTGCGGTAAGGCCTCAGTGCAGTTAGGCTCTCGGTCTTTGCTCTCACGCCGATGCGAGGATTTCCCGCTGCGCTCCTTGTCCCTTTTGGACTCCTTGCTGTGATGGCTTCTCTCCTTGTGCTCCCGTTTGGACTCAGAGCCACGTCTCTTCCCCTTGGCTTCACCTTTTTGGTAAAATAAAAATAAAAATAGCTTACATACATTCACTCATGCTCAACAATAAATTATTCCCAAGGGTACCTAAATCTGTGATTCCTGGTATCATCTAAATATTTGTAATATTTATACGACATTCCTTGTGACTTGTGAAAAAAAATCTAAATTGACCATCGTTGTATTAATTGCAGTTGGCCACTTGGCGTCACTTTGCCATTAAAGATGATGTGAGCTTGTTTTTCTATGCAAGTTTGTTTTGCAGTTGTCTTTGTGAATTCAATGTCAGTGTAGTTTTCACTGTAGGACATTTTTACAGATGCTGTGTTGGTATGTTAAGAGATTTTGGTATATTCGCATTGTAATTCTTCTTTGATCATACTACACTTACTGTATATACATATACTGTATACATCCGTTGTTAATTACCCCTGTAATATTAAACAGACACACAAGGTTACTGCGTGTTTGTAACAGCTTTTTTTTTTCATGTTTAGGTAATGTCATCATAGTTTAGTTCACTTAGCACTAATCTAAAGCTTCACCTCATGTAATGTCCCTCAAATGAGCTCTTAATACTTGTTGATAAATGTCTGTCACGGTTCTCTCCACTCTCTGAGGGTTTCTTAGCACATGCCAGTACAGTTTAATCTGCGCAGCATTGATTGGTGGCCTGATAAACAAGTCACTCACAATGTGCTTTCCACCCACAACCAAGACAGATGATGATCCTGATCAAACACAGTCCCTGACCAAGTCAAATGACTCCATTGGATGAAATACAGGCATGACACAGGTGCAAATTGCCACTGATCCATATGAAGATATTCACAACAAACAATCTCCATAACTACAGAGGCAAATCAGATGACCACATACCACATTGCAACTAGGCAGCACCTAAAAAACCTAGTGAAACAATATTATGTTTATGCTTTACAGCGGTGTAGGAAATCAAGCCCCACACAATCCCGAACAAACAAAAAAAAACAGGCTGCAGCCCTAATTAACACTGGACTAATTGCTCGATGTGAAAAAAAGCGGAACAGTTTTTTTTTGGAGCAGAATACATGTCTGTGCAGGTAGTGCAGCGCTATCTCAGTCGCTGCTTGTTTTCTCCACTGAGAACCTCCAGCTTCGTGTGTTTTCTGCAACGCAGTGGCTGTGGCCTGCATCGTGATTGGTCTGCTGCTCCTCAGAGGGTGAATCTGCAGGGAGTTCCCTTCCTCTGTTACCATGAGGAGCAAAAGCTTGCCAACAAGAGCTGCTCGGCATGCACGTTGCTTTATCCACACGCTCCACTCACACTCATGGTCACACACGTACAAAGCTCATGGAGAAAGAATGGGACAATTTTAAAAAGGATTTTGTCGACCTGACCTTTGTTTCGGTGGCGCATTTACCGAGGTCATTGCTCAAAGAGATGAAGTCAATTAGAACTGACAGCTTGTCACTATTCCATTAGTGAACTGTCATGAGCATTGCAGTGCAGTGTCATTTAAAATAGTGAATTCAGCATGCAGTTGTATACAAATAACATCACCAATGTAATAAAATTTCAAAAAAGTCTGCATGTCCTGGCCTATAAAAAAGAAATTATGACTATTTTTGACCAATTTCATTTTCACTTTAAAAACCCCCCAATTTTTCTTCAAAGTTTGGAAAAATTGTGTATAATCCAGTGTTTTTCGCTTCCCAAAAGCTGTTTTAGAGAACAACTTTTCATCCTACAATAACTTGGTACGCATACCTTCCATATTTTACTGTGGCTGTACACAAATATTGCAATGCAACGACCATGTAAAACACTGCAACGCTCCCTAACAAGCCCTATGCAAATCAAGCTGTTACCACATGTTAAAACCATTCATTATCTCTCTGTAAAAACACGCTAAACAGTGCTTTTGGCAGTGGACCTCTGCAGCACTGTGGTCCCCAAGGTTTAAACACTGTTTAGATATGTAAAAATAATATGCTGCTGTATCTTAATGCTTACTAAACAGGCCATGGAGTTATACAGGCTGCTCCGGCGCCTAATCTCTACGGATTAAATCGTATGATCTGCGCTAGCCTATTTGCAGCGCTTGGATTAAAGTAGCTCACAGAGGAAGCGGGCCAAAAATCCCCCATCTAGCACTGATGGAAAAATGGATGCCGTCCTCATGTTTTAACACAACACTCGTTTTCAGAGCCCATTAGGCCGTATAGACCTGTCACGTGAAGGGACTCCTGTGTGGCATTTTTATCCTTTTTATCTTTCCTGCTATTGTTTAGACGTTGCTAAAAGATGTTTAAGGGCAAAGCGAGGATGAATTAGCAAGTTCGGTAACGTTACAAAAGGTTGATTACACTGCTAGCTAAGCTACCTGTCTTAGTGCTTGATAACGTTTTGTAAACTGTTACTGTTTACACTTAAAAGAGCTTTTTTTTCCATTATAATGAGTCCTTATAAATGCCACAAGCAAATTTTCTAGCTCATTATTGCTTGGTGGCCTCGAGTCTTTGGCTAAGTCGTAAGAAATGTTGTTTTATTTTTCTCGCTAATGTTACAGAGTGATGCTGTTCAAGTTAGCTAACATTAGCTACAAGTTATAGCTATACATGTTATAGCTATACATTTAGCAAGTGAGGCTTGGTTTCACAGTTGCTAGTGCAGCATTTTTTTCATAATGAGACCTTATAAATGCCACGGGCGAATTTTCTAGCTCATTGTTGCTTGGTGGCCTGGAGGCTTTGGCTAAGCCCTAAGATATGCTGTTTTATTCTTCACGCTACAGTTACAGAGTGATGCTGTTCAAGTTACACGTTAGCTTATGTTATAGCTTTAAATTTACCAAGTGGTGCTTGGTTTCACAGTTGCTAGTGCATTATTTAGGCTATCACAACGTTAACCCGTTAAAAAATGCAATAACTTTATAGGTGTTTTCGTGTCATAACTTTTCTCAAGATCTTGCAGAGGGCCCCACACATGCACAGGCCAGCTCTGCAGAAAGTTGAGAAACCTCACCTCACATCGTTTGGACGTTGTGTTTGGTTTATCAATGTGGTCATGATATCCTATTTACTCCCTACAACTGCCCTTACTGCAACTGTTAACAGCTTTGCGGCCTAATTAATCATTTATCTCATTGACTGCTTTATTTAGTCCCTATTGATTAACCAATCGATTGTTGGGCATTAGGGAAACTCACTCTCGGCGGGCTCCTTGCTCTTCCGGCCACTGGAGTTCTTCTTCAGCATGTTCCTGCCGCTGGTGAACAGGTTGGTGAGTTCGTCCAGCGGGCTGGTGGGCGTCCGCGAGCGTCCCGCTGCAACATTCTGCGTTGAGCTGTGGTGTCGTGGCAGGACAGCCCCGCTGAAGGGCCCTTCGAAGGGTGGCGCCCTCATGAGGCTGAGCGGCGTGAGGCAGCGGCCCATGCTGACCGGAGACGGGCATGCAGAGTGGCTCCGCTGCGAGCCCACAGAGCCTGTGGAGCTCCTGTAGAGGGCGCATGGCAACGGCGGCGCCGAAGAGCGACCTGACTCCGTGATGGTGGCTGTCGCCGACGGCTCCCTCTCGGCCCGCCTCATGTGAGAGGTCGAGGCAGAACTAAGGGGCTCCATTGAGGAAGAGGAGGATGAGGGGGACTTTGCGTAGGAGGCATTCTCTAACATGGGCAGCTTGCCCACGTCCAGTGGTGTGAGTGGGGATTCGTCGGAATTAGGCGAACACTGCGCAGGCACCGGCGGGAAGACCAGCAATGGCGGCCGGTGGGTTAGCAGGTTGGGGAAGGGGGCAGGGATGTCGCAATAGGACGTGCTCCGAGATGTGAAGCCGTGGCTCAGAGCGGCGTGGATGTCTGTATCAGACGGACAAGGCGTGATGCACTGCGAGCGGTACCCCGAAAGGTCCCAGCGTGAATCAAAGTCGTCCAAAGCGGGGTACTTCATCTCCTCGTAGACGGCCTCACCCGGCTCCTCAGCCTCGGGGTGAGTGGCCGGATCACGCACTACGTTCCCTGACATCTCAATATAAACAGGTTCCTCCAAGTCTGAGTCACACCGCGGGCTCTGGGGCTGCGGAGGAGAAAGAGGAGAAATAGGAGAAGGGGCTTTGACCTCTCTAGAGTGGGCCATCGGGGGTGAGTCTTTTGAACAAGTGTTCAAGATGTAGGACTCGTCGAATGAAGTGCTCAACTGTGTGTTGGGATTCCTCTTGGGCTTCGGGGGTGGAACCCTTCTGCACTCCTCACTGCAGCCCTGAGTTGCTGGGGGGGAAAAATGAGGAGCAGATATTAGCATGAGCATTGTAGCATCAGGAGTACAGTCACCATCAGCACCTGTTTTCATATCTAAAAAAGAGAGAGAGGTAGGAAGAAATATTGTTGGTCACAAAACCTACAAGTATCCGCTGGGATATGAGATATGCTTAGGTTGATGAAGACAGGAGATATACGCTGGAGATATACTAGATGGTCCAAGCACACCATTCATTCTAATGAATTACCAAAAACCAGTGTAGTTGCATGGTTTAATGTTATTGAACGTTAAAGGAACAATTATATGCGTAGCCTTTACACACGTAAGAGCAAATCCCAGTCTCAAGTCATACGCTCTTTGAGAAAAAGGTTCCTAGCACCCTTCTTCTACAACAGGAGGTTTTCCTTTCAGAAAGGGTTCCAAGTATAATACCTTTAGAAAGCTAGAACCCTTAATCATCCTTGAGGAACCTTTTTTCTAAGAGCGTATATATACAGAAGTCCCAAATCAAGTCATGAAAATAGTGATTTAAATCGGACTTGGGTCCAAGTCCAGGACTCGAGTAGTACATCACTGCCAAACACACACACACACACACACACACACACTTAATATTGGTAAGACGTGCACGCATGCATCAGCATGCACACACACTGTTAGATGCAATTGTGTCTCCACACAAAAGTATATATGTGTCAAAATTGCAAAAAAATGCTTTATACTGGACATTGGGATGCTTTTTGTCAAAAATACATTTCAAATGGGATTCACAGAAATTCAGCCCACTAAAATGTCATTAAGTATAACAGATAATCACCAAAAAACAACATATTTTTTAGCTATACTTGAATAATGTACAAAAACCACACTTTAAGAATTATACAAAATATATATATATTTTTAAATCTTGCATACATTTTTTTTTCAAAGTTTTATACGTTATTTTATTTTTTCTTCGTATTTTGCTGTTATATACAACTCCTACTTTATTCTCTGTTTATCCGTTTTTGCAAGGACGCAGATTTATTTAAAATGTTAGTCAAATCTTTTCTTTTTTTTTATCAATTTGCATTCTTTGAGTCAATAATATTAATATTTAATATTAAATACTGCATGACAATGCACACCTTTTTAGTTTTTGACTATACAATATATAGTATAGTGAGAGTTTTCTGCAGCACTGCTCTTCTGAAGTGAGATCAGTAAAGATCTCGTTAGTACTCGGTGCTGGTGTTTGATATCCCTGATTTACTGCATTTATTACCACGCTGATAAACTATACCCTCTTATCTGAGAAAAAAAAAAAAAAGGGGGCTTGAGCTTAAACTAAGGCGTGGAGGATGCAGATAAAAACATGAAAAAAGGGAGTGAAACTGCATTGCAACCAGATTAAAGTCATTTTTCAAGCCCCCTGCACATGCCTGTGCCTTAATAAAAAATCACTATAGATATGTAAGGGGGGGCATCTCAAGATCTGTTTCTACGATTCTGCATGCGCTCATCCTCCCTCTGCCTCTCTCCTTTCGTCCTCCCTCCCTCTGCTAATGGATATGTTTACCCACGCCCCCTCTTCCCTGGTCTCCTCTAAATCTGGGTCAATCTCTCCTCCTGAATGAATTTCCACCTGACCTGGTCACTCCTCCCCTTTTCCCATACGTCCCGCCCTCTTTTCCTCTGCTTCTTCTCATCCCCATTTCCTCATCCTCGCAACACACAACTATCTCCTCTCAATGAGTTACATCCCACCACCTTCGATTGCCTATTGGACAAGGGCACACCGAGCTGGATCCTCATTAGTTGCTGTCTCGTCCTGACGTCCCGTCAGCTCTCTGGTGATTGGCCGAGGCTCATGTCTGACGTCGGGATTGGAGGAACACCAGGGGGGTCTCTGTTTCCGTGGGTCGGTTGCCGTGGCATTGAGGAAGATCTGCGTGCATGCTGTGATCCCATCAAGCCTAGGCAACTTCCAGTGCGCACTACAGTAACACACTGTTCACTACAGTTAATGCCTGTGCATTGGAAAGCTCTGCCTTTCTGGCTAAATCTTATTTGATTACTGTAGATAAGCCGTAATAATCTTTATATGCACACCAGTGCTGTTAATGGTGCTTTAATCACATTAAAAGACACTATAGACCGAAGATATTACGCATTACAGCTAATTGTTTTTTTTTTCTTCTAGTTTTCTCGTTTCTGTTTCCCAAAAATATCATCTGTAACCCAATAACTTGCTCTGAAATCCAATAACTTACTCTGTGCAATCCTGTAACTTGATTTAGCGCATGTCTGCTACAAAAATAAAAGATTTTAAAAAATGGGGCATACCAGTATTAAAAACAAGAGTTATAATCTGTGCACGCAGGACAATGAGCGCGTAATTACAGGAGTAATGGTATGACAAAGAAAAATGAACAAATTCCCTCCATTTTTATAGCTGAGGCTGTGTGGTTTTTTTTAACCACTATGCCTGCTGCTCTACATGAGAGGACACGCCTGAACTATAATCACGCCTGTGGCAAGCGATGCCCTCATTCATGCCCTCGACTTGCCGCTTGGCACGAGATCACTGAGGAAGTTCATCTCTGTCAGAAGATAGGCGAGGTTTTTTTTAAAATAATTACTAGGTTATCATCTAAGAGACATCACGCAAAGATCTCATTATGTTGAGATCGTAATGTTCACTGCCACAAGAATAACCGCTTTGTCAATGCATGGCAGCATTAATGCAATGGAAGTTCGGCAGGGGAAATCATGTTTTCAATATAAGGACCGTGGTAGTTCAGCTGTTAGGGTTCTGTGCTAGTGACTGGAAGGTTGTCTTTTTTCATAAGTACATGCCCAAATCTTCATATACTTGCATTTAATGACATTGTTAAGCTACATACATCAAATTGTTAAAGGAGAGTCCATATTTTACACATTTACAGTAAGTTTAAAAAAACACTATAGTATCACCTGTACCAGCTACAATTCCGCCTTCAAACTTTGGGAGGCGGGGCCTAGGTGGTGAAGTGATACCAAACTACACTAAGAAAGAAAATTTATTCCCGTTGTCCAAGATGGCCGCTCCTGTAACGTTACAGCGTTCGGTTAAACAGTGAAGTGGTGTTCATGTTTATAGATGACAGTAAGTCCCACTGTGTCCTAAACCACATCAGCACGTCTGTGTGACATCACTGAAGAATTGGATGTGCTTTAAGGCGGATATTTTCTTCTAACACACCAAATTTAGCCTATGATGGCTTTGGGAATTAGCTGATGAGTTGAATCAGGTGTGTTAAATGACGTAAGATGATAAACTCTGCAGTGCTGCAGCCCTCCAGGACTGGACTCTGACATCACTGCTCTCGATTATGAACTTACCATCCCACTTTTGGAAGTGTCCTCCCTTGCAGGTGGCGGCGCTGTGGTCCACGGCCTCAGAGGAGGCGCTGAGCTTGGTGTTGGGGTCCCGGCGCGGTTTGGGCGGAGGCTGTTTGCGGGAGTTCGGGCTGCCTTCCTCCTCTTCTGCTCCTCCTACAGAGTGGAGGGACTGAGAGCGAACGGAAAACTGCTGCTGCTCCGACATGGTCCCAGAGCCCATACGCAGCTGTTTGCCCTCCACTGCCACCTCCTCACTCGTCCTAAAGAGAATGAGAGAGTGTATGGTATTATGCTGAGTCTGGGTGAAGTCACTGCCCATGAATGTGTGAAATTGCATTGCCTTATGAACTTCAGTGAAACATTGTCATATATTTCATATGTTCATGCACAATAAGGACATAGTTGCATAATTGTATGGGGGAGAAATCCGTGCCACACATGAATACAATCAATGTGAAATGTAATGCGTATGTGCCATCGTGACATGAGGAAAAACATACCAAAATGAAAAGCAAGACCTTCATTACACTGTTTTAAAGGTGCCGTTTGTAATATTTAGGAATGTTTCTAGACCTGTAATAATCACATCATTTTTTAAAGATACCTCAGAAAAACTGTGGTTCGCAATCTTGCCATGCAATGAATCTCACTAATTTCTTCATTTTTTCTGGCCCGGAAATTAGCTCCGTCCCCCAGAACAGAGTTGCTTTTTCCTTAAAAGGCAAATCACCAGGCATATAAAGTTTCAACAGAGGGGGCTGGGGGGCAGTTGTCAATGTTTTGATTGCAATTCTCCTCACAGCCACCAGAGGACTCTAAAAATCACAAACGGCTCCTTTAACGTCACTTGATCTCTTTACTGGAAGACGACGTGCAGGAATTTGCTTTTAAAGCCTGAAATGCTGTATTTGTGTCAGAATTTAATGACAAAACTAAATGTTAAGTACTTTATTGATAATCATAGGGCATAGTTGAGTAACTAGTCTGTAATGGAGCACAGTTTAGCCTGTTTTTCGAGACTTGCTGAATTCACTCATTTCATTATATTCGCCATAGACACTGTACAAAAACCCACGTGGTGTTCTTTAGGCCTGTGTGATCACCGTAGCTCACTGTCTGTTTGTTTATCCATACATGTGTTCACGCCTGTGTGTTTTTGTCATCAGCACCTCTGCGCTGATTTATCCCATGCTGGAATTACTCATGTGAGTGAAAGGCTCGGTCAGAGGCATTGATTTCATTTTAGGCTGCACTCGCAGACACAAAAGGCCCGGTGAAAGGCACAGCACAGCGGGAATTGATTTCTGTGAGAGGGCTGAAACAGGGGGGGAATCTGTGGCCTTGCTGATGCAGGACTGGTGTTTTCTCTTAGAAAGCGAGTTACATGGGTTTGTATTGTTGCCCCATCCATATTCACGTATATAGTGGGACGAAATATCGTGCCTCCAGGTTCACGGTACAAGTAGTGCAACAACTGTCGCAGTGTACAAACTGCAGTTTAAATAAAAAAACGACAGAAGTACAATAACTAGAGAAGAAAGTGCAGGTTGTAACACTTTAACTACACAAAACAGGGGCAGCATCGGGACAATTCAAAGTGAGCATAGACCCTCATAAATCAAAATGTAGTGTGGAGTGGAGTTTTCCTCTTTTCTCAAATGTAGTCAATCAGCCAAGACATGTTTCAGTGTCTGAGGTTTGCTTTTATTATTTTTGCACTCAAGCCACAAGGTTAATGTTGCTACCGAGTAATGGAAGTCTATCTCACCCAAAAATCTTTTGCATAAATTAATTCTCAAATCTTCATGTACTTGCATTAAACAACATCGTTAAGCTATGTGGTCATATTTGTAAATAAAGGATTTTGTAAAATAGCAGTGAGAGTCCGTATTTACGCATTTAAGTTAAAAGTGGAACTAAATTATCATCTGTATCATTTTCAGCTTTCCGGTACAATTTTACCTTTGGGAGGCGGGGCCTAGCGGGCGGAATGATACCAAAAATTATAAAAGCAAAAGTCGGACACCAGACATGTCTGATTGACTACGTTTTCGGTATGTGGAAAATTGTGTAAATTAGAGTTTTCGCCAAACCATTCTTTTAAGGAAGAGTTTTCTCTGAAAGATAATAAATAAAGTATAGTAAAGTAAAGAATAAAGTAGAAAGATATCTACTTTCTAACATAGAAAGTATGTTTAATATTTTTGCCTTCCTCTTTAAAGTCCCAGAAGGATCAGTACGCCAGCTCTCAGCTCGAGCCCTGCTCATGTTAGCACAAGAATCACCTGGCAAGTTTCCTTTTATTACCTGAGCAAATGTGTGAGTGTGCACACACACACAAAAACACACACACACACACACACATGCAGACAAACCCACAGCTGGTGAACAGCAGGAGTTGGGAGGGAAGAGTTCATTGGTCAGGGGTTTAACTTTGCCTGGCAACAGGGTCCCTATGCAAAGCAGACACCAAATCTGCTAGTGCTGCTCGGCACAACCAGTCCACACACACTCACACACATACACACACGCTCCTGACGAGGCCCCCCAAACACACGTGACGACGTATCAGGCATTAAGCTCTCATTAGGAGGAAGAGCGTGATGCTGGAGCAGCTGTGTTCTCAACACGCTCAGGCCAAAAACTACACCTCTCCAGCAATGCCGAAACCGCTTCAGCCATCTTGAACCTTTTTAGTAATTGTCGACTAAATGATTCTTTGGTAGTATGAGGTTAATGAGCTGTAATTTCATTATTTCCACCTCTAATTGGGGGTCGGCGATATGGCAAAAATATCGTATCACGATACTGGAAGACATTTTAAATACACAATATGTAGCACGACATTTTAGGTTTGCTTGCAAAACAGTGGTTCCAAATTTTAACAGCAAATTATTATTATTTTACTATTATTATTATTATTATATATTTGTGTATATAAACAACCTATAACAACAATAATTCCATTTATTTTATATACTTTAATAATTAATTTATTTCATTGATATACTTCATTTATTATTTAAATTATTATACATTATTATAGTTATTATTTAAATTATTATACATTATTATAGTTATTATTTAAATAATAACTATAATAATGTATAATAATTTAAATAAT
>JAOUQW010000021.1:1272008-1297827 GCA_028565825.1 Olivaichthys viedmensis | reverse complement strand
TGGAAAAAAAAAAAAAAAAAAAAAAAAAATAATTTAAAAAACGTTGGAATTCAAAAAAAAAAAAATAATAATAATAATTTATTACACAAATATAATACAATAATGAAAAGAAAAAAAAAGAAAGAAAAGAAGATATTTCACACAATAATTCATTAGCCTACACATATCATTTGAAAGTAGAACCTAAATATTCAGGGTTGCTTTTAAAAACAGGTGAAATGACGTGAGGGTGAAATGCGCGCACTGTCCTCCAGGGGGCGCACGGAGAAATGGGCTGGGCCCGTCCGGGTGTGACCCGGAAGCAGGCGCGCTGCGTGTGTACCCGGGCGCAGACGTGGTACCGGATTGGTAGCCGTCGAGCAGATGGTGCAGCATCACTAGAAGGTGACAGGGTAAGTTGGTGCTGTATAGCAGGCTCCAGCTGCGGCCATGGCGCCCATGGGTATCCGGCTGTCCCCTCTCGGAGTGACGGTGTTCTTCCTCCTCGGCCTCGGCCTCCTTTACCACCTCTACTCCGGGGTCCTGACGAGCAGACTGGCCGCGTTCAGGCACAAGACGGTGGACCTGCGGGACCTCCTCGCGCTGTCCATGGAGGCGGCGGTGCAGGGCGGCTGGGAGGTGAAGCGCATCCGCATGGAGGACGCGCTGGACGAGAGGTCCAAGGGCGAAACCAAGGAAGGAGCCGCGGAAAAGCTCACGCTGGGGGATTTAAACTCGCACCGAAAGATGTACTACCTCATCAAGAACACGTACCCTTACATACAGGTGGGTTCTGAGCAGGAACCGGGCCAGGAACCGGGCCTTTAACTCCCAGTGGGTCTGAGCAGGAACCGAGCCCTTTAACTCCGCGTGGGTTCTGAGCAGGAACCGGGCCTTTAACTCCGCGTGGGTTCTGAGCAGGAACCGGGCCTTTAACTCCCCGTGGTTCTGAGCAGGAACCGGGCCTTTAACTCCGCGTGGGTTCTGAGCAGGAACCGGGTCTTTAACTCCCCGTGGTTCTGAGCAGGAACCGGGCCTTTAACTCCGCGTGGGTCTGAGCAGGAACCGGGTCTTTAACTCCCCGTGGTTCTGAGCAGGAACCGGGCCTTTAACTCTCTGTGGTTCTGAGCAGGAACCGGGCCTTTAACTCTCTGTGGGTCTGAGCAGGAACCGGGCCTTTAACTCTCTGTGGGTCTGAGCAGGAACCGGGCCTTTAACTCTCTGTGGTTCTGAGCAGGAACCGGGCCTTTAACTCTCTGTGGTTCTGAGCAGGAACCGGGCCTTTAACTCTCTGTGGGTTCTGAGCAGGAACCGGGCCTTTAACTCCGCGTGGGTTCTGAGCAGGAACCGGGTCTTTAACTCTCTGTGGGTTCTGAGCAGGAACCGGGTCTTTAACTCCCCGTGGGTTTGAGCAGGAACCGGGCCTTTAACTCTGCGTGGTTCTGAGCAGGAACCGGGCCTTTAACTCCCCGTGGGTCTGAGCAGGAACCGGGCCTTTAACTCCCCGTGGGTTCTGAGCAGGAACCGGGCCCTTTCCTCCCAGTGGGTCTGAGCAGGAACCGGGCCTTTAACTCCCCGTGGGTCTGAGCAGGAACCGGGCCTTTAACTCCGCGTGGGTCTGAGCAGGAACCGGGCCTTTAACTCCCCTTTCAAACGCCTTAACATCAACATTTTTATCTTTATTAAAACATTATGGGTGCAAAACTGTGTGCACGCGCCCGAAATCAAATGTACCTTTCATCCCTTTTTTATCCTTTCATCCCTTTTTTATCCTTTCATCGCGGTTTGTGACGTCATCACGACAGTTTATGATGTCATCACGATAGTGTATGACGTCATCACGGTTCGTCCTTTCATCACGGTTTATGACGTCAGTGCAGTCTTTTTTTAAACATCCCAATTCATGCCACAGACCCAAAAAAAAGGGGGGGTACAGAATGGAGATGGGAATAAGGGAAAACACAAGCGATGCACCGCCGTGAAAGAAGTCGGCGATCAGTGTGCGTCTGAGCTGTGTGTTTGGTTTGATTTGATTTGATTTGACGGACAGCCGAGCACCAGTGAAAAGTACAAACGCATGCTTTTTTTTATATCCGCAGCGAGAAAAGAGTGTCAAAAGTGTGGGCAGAGGTTCACGCCCCGCAATAATATGCTTTGTTGAATATTGTATAATCGGTTATTAACACACGCCTAGGCAAGACGTGCGTTACATAAGGAATAGAAGCAATACAATGGGGGGAAGAAAAAAAAACAATAAGAACAATGAAGTGTCAACAATAAGAAGCTATGAAGATTTTGAATGTGCTTTATGGCTCCCGGTCAGGTGAACTCTGAGGAGCACGACGACTCGGACGGCGAGGCCACCGTATGGACGCGCAACATCCCCGATGAGGTCCTGAGCAAGGTCCCGGAGGGTAAAGTCGTGCCTGCAGAGAGTGTGACGGTGTGGATCGACCCGCTCGACGCCACTCAGGAGTACACAGGTGGGTGTGTGCGTGCGTGCAGCCTGCATTACCGGTTCGAATGTGAATTTTCAAACCAGATTTTTAAGATCGAACGGCAAGGGCGTAACTTTAGGGTTGAACAGGACCTTCTGTAGGGGCTCGGGGGGCGTGCAGCCACGGGAAAGAAATGGCAAAAACAGCTTTTAGAAAAATGCAAAAACATAACCACAAGAATTCCAACCTAGATATCGTCGCTGTCCAATGAAAAGCATGTATTTCTACTTTTTGCGTTTATTTACTTTTTATCATATATGGAATGTGGGCAAAAACCTCCGTCTACCCCACAGTTAACATCTAAATGACCAAAGCTGACACATTACACCGTCAATTTCGGATTTATTGTGTCTGATTAATGATATGAAAAAGTGTTTTTTCGTGTTCCTGAAAAATTGGAATTTTGGAAATGCATGTTTTTCATTGGACAGCGACGATATGCAATAGTTTAACAGTTGGAGGACCAACTCTCTTCACAAATGTGTGTGTGTGTGTGTGTGTGTATATATATCTCTATTGGGTTTCATAGTGACAAGTTGTACATGTTAATAAATTCCTTAAAAAACATTCAGATTTTTTAGAAGGATTTTTACTTAGAAATATCACATTTGTATGCGAACACGTAAAAGGAATAAAACCTAATGTCGTGGCACTCGCGCCTCTTGCGATTGCTCTGTGAACGAGAGTTGAGAAAAAATATATATTACAGCCGGCCAGCTAGATTTTAAAGCTACCTTCATTTCAACTATTAGCACTAGCTACCACAAGCACAAATAACGCTGATGTAGCTAACGTTAGTCTCAGCCTCAGACGGAGTGATGTGTATCGATACTGATAGCTACTGCACACCGAACACCAAGCATTAAACCTCTTCTTTATACAGTAACATGTCCAAAATCTGGGCTAAACACACCAAAAGGCTTAGCGTTACTCGGAGGAACTCGCAGCAATTCAGTGTGAAGTCAGAGAACGTTTAAACTCTGGGGGAGGGGCAACACAAATATTTAGGATTCGAGCTGTAATATGAGGATTGCACTCGCAAAACTTTAGGTTATAGTCACGGTTGCAGGTTCACGAATCTGATTATGGATTTGTGATTCATGAAGTTGCGGTCTCGTCGTTGCATTTACGTGCGATTGACAGAAATGACTCTATAGAGGACCAAAAGGTAGACGGATGTGCTTAAAAAGACTGCGCTGGTAAAAGGGGATGAAGGTATAACTCATGGAGTTTCTCTTTTAAGTGTGCTCGGCTTGTTCAGGGTTTTGAAGAAGGTCCCTCTCGTATCATTTCTACAAAAATATTAAAAGCGCTCTTGAGTGCTTTAGAATTTATCTTCTTCATTGTTTAATTTTTGAACAGAAAACCTGCGGAAGTACGTCACGACCATGGTGTGTGTGGCTGTGAACGGGGAACCTGTTGTAGGTGTGATCCACAAACCCTTCACCGGCTTCACAGGTGTGTGTGTGTGTGCGCGCGCTTTTTTTCTTTTTTTAAAAACCAACATCAAATTACAAACTAGAAGTGATGTGACCAGTGGAAACTGGGGGATGTAGAGTATTAATGAATTGTAATTATTCTTGTATTTTTAGGGTGAATGGTAAAGACTTTTAACACCATGTTTAAGCAGTTGTTACACCTTGTTCTGTAACTCCTGGTTTCTTGTTTTCCCCAGCCTGGGGGATGGTGGGTAGAGGAGCGAACGTGGCACCGCGAGCCTCCTACGACGGCAACGCCCCGAAGGTCATAGTGTCGCGCTCGCACGCAGGCAAAGTGAAAGGCTTCATTCAGCAGGCGTTCGGGAACAACACTGAGATCATACCAGCAGGGGGCGCAGGTACTGCATGCTCAAAATGAGATGGGCTTGGGTTCAGTGGCCTGGAGCTGTGAAGTGAATTCATAAAGCCTGTTTTGGACAGGATTAGTTTTACATGGTGCTCTGGGGTCATTTCATCCTTCAAAGGAATTTATGTTCGAATTTATTTTTGTCTCGTTTGGCAGAGTCGGTATTTCATCATCTGCCTCATGAGAACGTTCCTGCCCAAACACGTCTGCTGCTTTTCGATAAACTCAAGGGTGAACTGATCAGTTTAATCCCATCTTAATTTCCTGCTGGAAATCAATTCATCCTTAATTCATAGCCGTCTGGAGCCGTCTGTGAGAAGATTATCATCAAGTCACCCTGAGAAACTAATACTGTCCAACCACTGTACTAAATAGCACGTTAAAAAGGTCCTGTTTTGACACAGTATTTCGTGTGGCAGTATGTAGTTTTGAACAGTTGTCATGGTAACAAGGGATGCTCTGTTGAGAGACTGATATACACAAACTCGCCACTTCATCTCGTACCTATGGAAGCTCGTTCCCGCCACTTAAAAAAAATCATAATTTTGAGAAATTAAGTCATAATTATAAGAAAGGTCATAATAATGAAAAACGTTCTTATAATTATGACGTAGCTTCTGGTAATAACGAGAAATTTCCTCATAATTATGACTTGGTTTAAACACCTCCCCACCATGAACTGAAAAGAGATTTGCGTGATGCGCATGAGCCTAGGTGTCCAAGCACAGAGCTGAGCACTTCAGGGTTCTTGCTAAAGGAACCCAACGTGGCTCTCTTGCAATCCTGGGATTTGAACTCGCCTAACCTGGTCCAAACTAAGCAGATGGAAATCTCACTCATTTAAAAAAAAAAAAAAAAAAAACGTCTGTCCTTCTCTCCTCAGGATACAAGGTGCTCGCTCTGCTGGACACCTCGGACGATGAGTACGAGAAGGCGGACATGTACATGCACGTGACCTTAATCAAGAAGTGGGACATCTGCGCCGGAAACGCCATTCTGAAGGCTCTGGGCGGTCACATGACCACGCTTAAAGGGGAGGAGATCGACTATTCGGGCTCGGAGAAGAACCCCGGCGGCCTGCTCGCTACGGTCAACATCGACCATGTCGCCGTGGTGAACAAGCTGCCGGCCTGGGAACAGAACTGAACGCTCGGGGTACCACAGACGGAACACAGAACCGCGCTAAACACGCAGTCAGGATGGAAAAAGCGGCAGCTGTTTAGTAGCACTGCTTCGGTGGACTGCCTTTGGCTGCGAGTGACAACGCGTGCTTAGCCTTTATCGGCGTTTAACATCAGATTTTTCTCCCGGAGGAGTCTTTTTAAAAATTGATGACACAAAGTGAAAGGACAGGGCGCCTCAATGCGGGAGCGTTATTATTATTATTATTTATCTCCGAGTTGAACACGAAGCTCGGTTTGATGATCCTCCGTTACATTCTGTCTATAGGTCCAATGTGTTGCTGGAATTAAACAGGACGTTTGGTTAGTACTGTGAATTAGGCGGGTGCCAATATAAAATTTCCATGTCGCGGTTTATAATGTTATCACAACGAAACACCGAATCCTAGCATTTCCTTTTCAGGGGAACGACACATGCAGTGTCGAACCTTATAGAAGACTTGATCTCACGAGCACAAACTCCACCTACCCAGGCTGCCTCCTCTCAAATGGGACACAACGGCACCAAATATTTGAAAGTTTCCACGATAACGATATTATGTGGGGTCAATATTCACTTCATCATCTAAACATCTGACACCCATGCGCATGTCATCACTCCTCCTCTCTTCAGCACTCTGATCGTCCTCGTCGCTGTCGATTAAAGCAGCAGGTCAGCGAAAAAATCGAATTTACACAATTTTCCACTTCGTCCGAATGTGGTCAGTCAGCCAAGACGTGTTCGGCGTCTGACGTTTGCGTCTTTAGTTTTTGCATTGGAGGCGCCGAGGCTAATGGAAGTCTATCTCACCCAAAATCTTTTCCATAAATACATGCACAAATCTTCACAAAGGACATAATTAAGCTCCGTAATCTGACTTTTAAATAAAGGATTTTGTTAAACAGCAGCAATAGACCGAATTTACCAGGGCTGTCAAATACCTTTAAAAAAATTGCATTCGAATTCCAGTTACTTAAAATATTTAGTATTTGAATATTAATTAGGTATAAAATGAGCGTGAATTTTATTCTGCCATCAGACGAGCAAACGTTCACGTTGGTATGACCTCCCTGAACGACTGGGTGTGGTTTGAGGCAGATATTTACAGGAAAGATTTTGGGTGAGATAGACTTTCATGACTTGATGGCTACATTAGCCTCGTAGTGCAAAACTAAAGCAGCAAACGTCAGACACCGAACATGTCCACACTTGGGCTAAGTGAAGAATTGTGTACATTTGAATTTCCGCTGAACTTCTCCTTTAATCACGTGATTTGTAAGATATTGTGATTACGCTAATGGGATCGTTGCTGATCTTTTTCTTTTTGAGTGTTGTAATATATTTGGGTGTATTTAATTTTAACTGAATAGCATAATAGCAGGTGGTTCCGATTTTAATGTAGCACTCGTAACGCACACTCACTGTGATGACTGACGGTCGTTTGAGTGCCCCGCCCTCGTCCGTCTCCCTAAAGGTTTTGCTGTTAAAATCCTGCATGTGCCCCGTTACATACGACCGAGGTATGCTGCGTGACGTCGTCGTGCTACCTTTAATTAAATTTTTCATTTTTCGATTGTAATAAATAAAAGAGCAACCTTTTTTTTCTCTCTCTCTCTCTCTCTCTCTCTGAAGCTATTCTCAAGGTGGCTTGCCTTGTTGGAAGATGTTATGAAAAATATTTTTTGATGAAAAAAAAAAAAGAAGCTAAAATGGAAATAATGAAATAAAGTTGCGGTACACTGTATCCCTGTCGGCGAAATCTGTACACATGGGACGGGTGCAAACTCAGGACAAAATGTAATTTATAGCAACAAGACATTTAGTGTGTTGGGTTTCACAGCTGTTCCTTCATTATCACAAGTAACAAAAATGGTCAAATAATGTATGTTAAGATGTTGGTAGTGAAAAAATCCTAAATGATGTCAGTTCAAAAGTTTGGATCCCGCTTTCTAAATGTGATATAAATATTCTCTAATAACTTAAATGTCCACCCTTTGCCTTTATAACTGCCTCCACCCTCTTTCATCCTCTGAACATCTTTTGGATCCTCTCAGTTGTAATATTCGGCCCCCCACCTGTAGCACACCGTCCTGCATGTTCTTCCTCACAGCTCAAGGTGTCATACTCTGCCTTTTTCTGCTCAGGTCTGGAGACAGAGAGGCTCATGATCTCAATCTATTTTTCTGTTGATTGTGTCTTGTGATGTTTTTTAATTGTTGTCTTGTTTTTGTTTGCAGATCAGTTTGTAAAATAGAGGTTCCCCATTCAAAAACTAGGGGGGATGCAAACTTTTGCACTTAACTAATATGTCAGTATGATGGTATGCTGTCATAAGAAAGTCTGAAATATATGTATTGGTGTAGAAATTGACGATAAACAAAAATTACTTCTAACGAGTCATTTAAATCCGCTTGAGCAAAATGACACAGATTCGAATGTGAACTGATTCAAAGTTTTATTTTTTTTATTGATTCGAAGTTTTAAAACTTGGGTTTGGCACGTGACATAAATGTGTATTGATTTATGGAGGTGTAAAAGAAATAGTCTGTTCTACTAAAGCTTATTTATTCATGTTTGGACACTGCTGCTGAGCTTTTGTCCTGAAAATGAAACCTCATTCATCTATTGATGGTGTTGTATTAATTAGAAGGGTTCTAACTAAAAGTAAATAAAATAAATGTTTAAAAAAAAGGGCTTTACACAGGAATCAGACACGTGTATTCCGAGTTATTGGATCCAAAAGTAGCAGAGGCGTGAGGAAACCTGATTGGAGCATTCACCACAAAGTGAATCCATGTGATGACGCAGAGAACGTGCGCTTCAAGCTGCTACTACTTCTAGATATGCTACAAGATTTTAAATCAGGGTGGCCTACCGTTTAACAAACATGCCTAATCGAAAACACCCCAAGCGAAAATCAGAGAAAAGAGCGATTTTAGAAAGTTTCCATTATAAAAAATATTCTAGCAGTCAGGTTGCCTAACCGAATAATTGTTATATTGGAATGATATTAGAAATTATAAGCAGATACAGTGCTGTACTGAAAACTGATATTAGATTGTACCATAGCATGTAAAAAGAACATTGATGTGAACGTGTGATCACCACTAGATGGTGAGCAAGTGCAGTTTTATAAGGATACCTCCAAGAATCTTGGAGACCTTGTCACGGTTCTTCTGCAGAACTTTGGCTCTGCAGGTAAAATCCCAGAACAGCCTTGATTCTGTTTTTATCTAAAAAGTGCTCTAGTGCTGAATATCTCACTTTCTTTAATGACCTACAAACATTTCACTGTAACATTGAATTTTTTGGGAAATGAGTGTATGAAAATCTAAAAATTTGCTCTTTTCTAATGACGCACTAATGCAGAAGACATCAAATAAACATCTAAGAGAAAATGTATATAAAAAATTTAGGGTACACAGTTCTGTATATTTATACCTGTCTTCCATTGATGTGTAACTAAAGGAAACACAAATTTTAGGGGTTTAATCTGAGCACTAACAAATATGGACACACAATTTTCCTTTCCAAAAACCTTCAACTGTGGTGCTGCTCATGTGCAAAAGTCTGCGCAGCAAACCTCTGGGATTCGGGTAGTTCGCATACAAAAGTGCCCGTTTGTGTTTCTCATAATTCTTGTTTTGGGATTCTTCTGTTCCAGATAGACGTCTTTAAAAGAAACAAAATCAATGGGGTATTACGGGAGTCTTTGTTGTGAATTAGATTTGAAGGAGCTTTTTCCTGCGTTCCTCAGACAAAGCAAGAAAATCTGCCTTTAGTAAAAAGAAGAGGAAGACCAGCAAAAATAGAGTTCAATAAAAGGAATAGTTTGGCCAAAAAACGAAATTTATAACAAACGTAGTCAAGCAGCCAAGACATGTTTGGTGTCTCTAACGTTTGCTTCTTTCGCACTGATAGCTGAAAAGGAAGGGAAGCTTATGAGAACTTATCTCATTCAATTACATCTGCTCTGTGAGTCACGATTATGGTTTATGCCTTCATTAACACGCCAGAGGAATAAAGTAATGAGGTTATGGCAGACGTCACGGACAGATGGAGTCCCCGGCTACATAAAACCCATAAAATGTGGAAATACTAAGTGCTCCCGTTTACATTTATTAACAGCTTCATCCACTGTTGTTTTAAAAAAATAACTTCTGGGTCAGTTCTGCTCCTGAAGCCTATAGTGATGTTGACCTGATCCCTTAGACCTCGAAGGGGTCATCTAACAAACTCCGGAAATCGGAACAGCCCTTAGGATACAGACAGGGATTAACACAAAAGAATATAGCGAAGGGGAAGTCAACAAGGGCGTGTTAAAGACAATATTGAGACTAAGGGGGCGTTGTGGTGGTCCTACAGCACTGACAGCTCCTTTACCAGCTCTGTGCTCACTTGTAAGTTGTTTTTGGATAAAGGCATCTGCCAAATGAAATACAGACATTATAAATGACTGGAAAAAAACACTTAGACTCCCTTTTACCACCACTTTTATATATGAATGTAGGAAAACCAAGCCTGCTTTATTATTTAACTCATAAAACACATAATAACGAAGCAGAAAATAAACAGATTCGCTGTAGGATCTCATTTGCATTAACTCTGCAGGTGATGCGATGTGTTGCACTTTGCGCTCGGTAAGCTGCCACCTCCTATTAGCACCATGTTGACATTTCAGCACCGCCGTGTTTCCAGGAAAAATAAACAAAGTAGTTTTATGGGGTTTTTTTGTGGAAAAACCCCCAATTCTCAAATACTTAGACAGGCTTTCAATGTTAGCTACAGGATTGACTGTTGTATAGCATTAAAAGGCTCAGGACCAATCAAATGGCATTTCACCTACCATACAGGTCATTTTGTTAGGTGTACAATTACTGAGTGTAGCCGATCTGTGGCTTTGCACAATGTATTGGCCCCCCTCTACCATGTCCATCAATGGAAAGAGACCACCACTGAGCAGATATTGTTTGGATGGTGGTCCATTCTCAGCATGGTAGTGTGGTGTAATCTCCAGCTAACAGCGGTCCTGTGGTCAGAAACTGATACTGATGAACGCTAGAGGACGATTAACACGCACTGTGCATGGACAAAAGATGAGCTGAAGTCTCAAACTAAACACCTACAAGGTGACCAATAAGGTAGGAGTGTGTAGTAAAAGTGCAGTAAGTGTTTAACAAGGTGTTTAAAACCCCCAACAACACCACCGCTGTACCTGATCCACACGCACTACCATGCTGAGAATTAACCACCACCCAAATAATATGTGCTCACCGGTGGTTCTATGGTGGTCCCTTTCCATTGATGGACAGGGTAGAGGGGGGCTAATACATTGTGCAGAGCAACAGATGGGCTACAGTCAGTAATTGTACACCTACAAAGTGACCCGATGTGGTAAGTGGACCTGATAAACTGCCAACTCAACTCAATGTATTTCATGCTGCAGATCCTGAAACGTTGCTTTAAATCTATTGTCATAGTATGAAAAGTAAACAAAAAGAAAGGAACTGCCTTGCTGAATAAACTCTAAGCATTACAGATTGCATTTTAAAGCTCTTTAGAGGATGCTTTATGATTCAAAAGAAAAGCTGCACTAATTTTTACTCAGCAATGTTTCAGGGTTCGTCACTAAATGTAATGGGACACTGAGAGAAACGGCAACAATACGGAGCTCAGAGGAGAAATGGTTTTTACCTGAAAGAATCTTCTTCCTGTTCTGAGAAATGCAAAACAGGAGCACTTACTGTATGTCTCTTCTTTTGAAGCGCACTGAATGACAGCTTAAGTGTGCATTACACTGATAGGCCTATATGAAGGGAATGGCGATATGTTGTTAAAATTCCCCTGTATTATTAGTTGAAAGTGTTATGGTCCTTCATTTACCTAGAAGTTATTACAGAGGTGTGTGTATGGCTACATCCAGACTGCAAGCCTAAGTGCTCCATTCGAATTTACTGCCCAAATCCCCTTTTTTTTTTTTTTTGGGCCGGTTGTTCACATTATCTTTTGAATGTGGCCGATGTCCGACACCAGTCTGAAAAATGACAAACTGCACTTTTAACTGCTCTGTGTTAGGATCGGATTCCGCCTCACTCGTAAGACACTTTGGATCAAATGTAAATAAATGTAAATAAAATGCTATTACAGCATTAATAGAGCCATATTAGTATTGCCACTACTCAGGGCAAACATTATGAAACAGCAAAGGGCTATCTAAGATGGCCGTGGGAGGACTGGTAAGAAAAGTTATTCCTCATTTCAGTTTTCTTAACAATTAGGTTGTGTTGCTTAAGCGTGCTTAATTAATTGGTTTAATTTAGATTTCGGTATCGAGCCGATATCAGCAGAAAATGCTGGATTGGATATCGGAGGGGAATATAAAGAACAAATCTGATTTCTTTATTTTCTACTTTTAAGTTGTTGGGTTTTTTTTAAAAACTGTTTTGTTTAAATATTGTCTGTGTATTTCTTCCTGTACGGTAGTCGAGTGTTTGAGCAGTTTGAGTAATTGCTCATTACAGATGGCTGTCTTAAGTGAAGCTTCAATTAAAAATCGCTCATTTTAAAGCTTAGTAGTAAAAAAAATAATTAAGTATTAAGTATCAGTATTGGTATCGTGCTCCAGTTTAATTGGATAACAATTTGTAATAATACCTTTACAATGCATTTATTAATTTGGAAGACACTTTTATCTAAAGACATACACACACAAACACAGAAAGCGAGGGGCAACTGAACAAGAGGGCTGGAGTAAGTAAATGCTAGTACTGGGGTGCTATAATTACTAGTCATGAGGTGGAAACAACTTACAAAACGGTGGTCAAACTACGAATTATACAATCTCACAAACTGAAGAAGGCCAACTTGCAATAGAGTGTTAAGTAATCCACATATTGGGGGGTTTTCCTTCCTTTTTTTCTAACCTTGAATGTATGTGAATGCCAGGAGGAAGATCTGCTCCAAAGGGGATCCTTCTAAAACAATACACTAATAAAAAAATAACACAACTTTAGGCCAGGGCAAGATAAAGTTACATGCAGAGGCTCAGACTTCAGGAACAGGATGAAATATGGGTTTTTATGTTCACTGACCAAAAAAGTCCATGCAGCCTCATGGAAAAAACAACGAGCTGACGTCCACCTGTCATTTGTGACTGCCGTTTTTTTAACAGACGGCTCCTTTGAAGTGCAAACAGAGCTGGAGTTTGGGAGCAATTATGGCATGGCGGTCACGCAGTCACGGGGTCCATAAAAACTGGAGGGCTCCCAGCAGTGTAATTATCTTCAAACGGGTAATGCGGAAAATGATAATGTCTGTTTTGTCACCTTTTCTCACCCCACCTACGCTCCTTATACCAGACTAATTAAAATAGTGGCTAAACCTATGCAGAACACACGACTGGAGGATTTAATTAACCCTATGTATTTATCAGATACTGAACAGTCACTCTACAGTATTTAATATATGGCTCAGGATAAGGCACGCTAATCAGGTCCTGCCATAATGGCCCCGTGTGCTGGCTCAAGTAAATAATGAGCTCTAATATTACCCTTAGGCCTCTACAATTCATTTTAAAAGCGGACACGTCCCTGCAAAGTGCGGAGTGTGTCACACAGCTGGGTCTTGTGTGGCATTTTTAATATTAAACTAATTCAAATATCAGCTATATGATTATCATCATTCTTTTAGTCGTGTCACTGATATGAGGTTTTATTTTCAGTTGGGAAATTAAAATTTTAAGTGAAGCTGTCATGCTGCCAGGCCGGCATTAGACACAGACACGAACCATAGAACGGCATATTTATTTAACGTTAAACACAAACAAACACTAACTACAAAACAGCAAGACAATGAGGCGGCATGCGCGTGACAGAACCCCCCCCCCAAAGACACGCTTCCTGGTGCGCACAGGCCCCCAAAGGGGGGGTGGGGGGGCCCGGGCCCGTGAGGCCACGTCCATGTCCAGGTGGTGGCACGGAGGCCGGCCTCGCGCCGGGTACCGACCACCCCCAGCGCAGCCATGGAGCGGAGCAATAACGTACTCCGCCGGGGCAGAACACAGCGCGTCGCCGTCCCCGAAGCCCAGGGGTGGAGCGATGACGTCCTCTGTGAGGGCAGGAGGCAGAGCGGCGTCGCTGTCCCCGAAGCCCGGGGGCGGAGCGATGACGTCCTCGCAGGGGACTGGAAGCTCCTGGAGCTCCTCCTCAGAGCGATGCGGGAAGCGACTCGCTGTGTCTGCTTTTCGGTTGGTAATTCTGTCATGCTGCCAGGCCGGCATTAGACACAGACGCCAACCATAGAACGACATATTTATTTAACATTAAACACAACCAAACACGGAACTACAAAACAGCATGACATTCACACAACAGGGAACAATGGCGACCACCACGCTGGGTCACGCGTACCGCAGAGTGAGGCGGTATAAATAAATAAATAATCACGCAAAATATTCACAAAATGATGTCTATCGAATGGCGAACGTAAGAGTAATAAGTGAACAACAATCATAATACTTGCACATGAATCACAGATTAGCTGTGGTGGGGGATTTAAAGACAGATAACACATTATATGACTATCATTTTAGAAATGTATGTTATGTAGGAAAATGTTTTGTGTGATATTGTCAAATCTTGAGACATTCATATCATAAACAACAATTGAAGGTGCTGTGGAAAACAGACTATCTTATCAAGACTCAAGACAGTACTTGTTTTTTTTTTGTTTTTTTTGGGGGGGGGGAACCTTTTGATTCATCCATGCTTGTAAATTGATTCACTTAAAAGAGTCATTGAACGAAAATGATTAGTTTGAGAATCACTCATCTCTCTGGGCTGAAAGAGGCTATTGGAAAGGAGTTGAATGTGGCTTGTGAGTCACGAATGTCCCAAAGAGGACACATTGGGGTTCTGGAAAGTATGCAAAGGCATGGACAAAAACTTGGCCGCCTTTTCCCCCTGATTCCTCGTCTCTTCTCTTCTCGTTCTCCAGTATCAGAGCTTCAGAATGTTTAGGGGGCCTCTGTGATCGACACTCGAGAATCGTGGCTAAATTGCTTGAATTCCCTTTCCACCTCGTTGGCAATAAATTCCAAGTGCTTCAGTTTGATCGAAAAGTGTTTGAACGCAACATTTCAAGCATGAAAAAACTTTGCCCCAATGTCAAAGAAAAAAACTTTGTCCTTTCTCGCATGATGACAGTCATGTGCTAATGTGTACGTTTTTGTCTCCTAGCTTGCGTGTCCCACCCCTGCGGCCAGCTCGAGGGGCCTTTTAATTCCATCGTAATGTCTCTTCGTGTGGTAGTCGACATGTCTGTCTTCCTCAGGCTTCAAGTAATTATCGCAACCATCTGCCTGCATCTCAGACACAGATGGAGGGACCCTGACACCCTTGTGCTTCGCCCAACAGACAAAAAGTCTCTCCGAATCAATGACACATGACATTTTTTTTTTTTTAGATTTGGAGACCCCCGCAGAGTGACTCACAAGGTCGGCAACGAAACCCAAGGAAAAAACTGTGGATGACAATGCGAAAGAAAAAAAAAAAAATTCTCATGGATTGCAAACTTGTTTAAATATCAATAATTAGCCCAATTAATCTTGGCTGGTCATGCAGTCATGCACAAAACTAATTTTCGTATGTAAAAATTTGCTTGATAAAACGGCTACTGTTAATTTCACAATTTTTGCCATTCTTTATAGAAAATGAACAAAAATAAATATCTAAAAAGAATAATAATAATAATTGTGGAGTCAATTGTATTTGAACACAGTCCAGTTCATTTAACAGAGATAAATCTGTTTGAGACGTGTTTCAAAATATATCTCATAAGAAAGAAACCTGTAGATTCTCCCTGTTGCAGATGCTGTTATTAGCCGTGCCATAACAATCTTAAGCTGCATTAAACCACTAAACTAAACTGGATAGATAAGAAAAGGACCAAATATGTTATAAAATATTGCACAAATGTTCATCATTCTGTGCAATTGGTTCCTCTTTTATTCTCTTTGGAGGGCCATTTACTGTCCAAACATCGTTAGCATTACTTTAGCGAAGCAGTTAGCAAAGCTGTTCATAGCTGGAGGGTTTATATAAAAGCAGATGTGTCTCGTGTACCATCATGTGACTGCAAACAAATAGAAACTCCACAGAGGAACTTTTAATTAGTTGAAAGATTCTTCTTAAGATTAAAGTAGGCTATATAAACCGCATTGGCACCATTTAAGCACCAAGGGTATGGCATGTTATGTATTTGAAACCACTGTAATTCATTTAACAGAGGTAACTCTGGGCAAAATACTTTATCTAATAAGAAGGTGCAAATCTTGTCCTATGTACTTGACAAAGCATCCCAAATTATGCTAAACTAACCAGGCTTCTCCATTATACCCCCCATCCTTACTGTACTCCATTACATACTATGAGAGGTCCCCTTTTGATATATGGTTAGACCATTTATTTCCTGATTAATTATAATAGCACATTAATGTGAGTAATTATGTAACCTTATAAATAATTCTCCTCGCTTTCTAGGTTTTTTTTTTTTTTTTTTACAGCAGTTTGACGCTTTCAGTAAGATTCATGCTGGATAAAAATAAAGATTAAAATGTGGAGTGTCTCTCCAACCACCCTTGTATTATTGTGCACTTAGACACCCAACACAAATCATGAACTTGACGAAAGTAGGTCGAGCAGATTTGGCAAGGTGTGTGAGTGATTCTTCCCCCATGTGGCGATTGTGCCTCAACGTGAAAATAGACTATTGATGGATGAGAGAGAGAGAGAAAGAGAGAGACTGAGGCTCCTCGGTTGGTCTCCAGGCCTTCAGGCTATGCGATGCAGTTCAGAGAGGACACAAGACACACTCTGACTTTTTGGAACGTGTCCGTACTGCCCCTGAATCTGGAGCTACAGGACACCAAAACTTTCTCGAGGCTGGTGACTTCTAAATGTATGCAAGAAGGATGCCTGGTCTCATCAGGAGAGGAACGACTTCTTAATCATCATAAAATTGCATGAATAATAACTTGTCATAATCTATGAATCTGGGTGGAAAAGAGCTACCTTTTTATCTTTCAAACTACGAGGGTCCATAAGTGCCAAAATGAGTCGAATGCGTTAAAGCTTTGCCAATGTTGACCATCGTCGTCTACTTTTTTAGCTTAAAATTGTGTAATTCTCCCCACCATCTGACCATATAATGACAAATAAACCCAAATAATCAGTTAATGGGGAAACTTTATCCAGTCAAGTCGCCCCAATGAACTGATATAGACATAAGTCAGTTCATAAGGTTACATTATGTACCTCTGACATACCAGAAGTAGACTGAGCTACAAAGTCAGTTGTCATGATGTTCTAACGTAAGTCAACCTGGAAAGTGTCATAACAGCCTTTTATCAACTCAAATCTGTCACTTGACATGGGTGTACTGTCAACACGGCATCAAAATTGACGAAAGCAGTCTTTATGACAGGTGTTGAAGGTTCTAGGTAAGCCTTTAAAAGTGTCATAACATAACCTTATGTCAACAAACATCTACTGTATGTCACTTCACATCAAAATTGGCAGAATCAGTCCTTATGACAGCTGATGCATGTTGGAATAGGTCAAGAAGTTTACGGTCTGGACACAACAGAGAGAGCGATACAACAAAATGACACAGACAAAGCAAATATGCATTAATATGAAGTTCACAAAGTGCTTTACGGAACAAATCTGACATAAAAAGACTAAAGATTAAGATACAAAGACAGAAAAAAGCTAAATTGAAACAAAAAATGGAGATATTGAAGAAATGTGTTTTCAAATTATTTTTAAAACTGTTGATGGTGTCAATGGCTCGCAGGTTTTCAGGTAGCTTGGGCCCATAATAACTAAAAGCTAACGCCTCCCCTTTCAGCTGGGTTTTTGGGATGACCAGTGTCAAGGAAAACTATACAAAAAGACAACAACAATTACACATCAAAGGCTGTTTCAGCATTGCACAAAGCAGACAGCATTTTTGGCACTAATGAATCCTCATAATAAACTGGGTAGCGAAAAGCAGAGGCTACAGGAGATCAAAAAATAATTTTGCTAATCTTGAGGCTGGTGACATCAAAATTTATGCAAAAATTATTTACGATTAGTCTTATCAGTGGAGGAATGATTATAAATGATTTAATTATTTCTTACTTTTGGAAGACTCACACAAAAAGATGGGAAACCAGGAGCTAATTTGCATCTGCTCTGAAAACATCTTAGCATTCAGACCTTCATGAAGAAATAGGATGTGCATGAGCATGTGGGTGTTCAGTATGTGTATGCAGAGTGCCTTGTGCATGAATACCTTGAGTGACTTTGCCATTTGAGGGAAATCTGATAAAGCACAGTGAAAGGTGATCAGAAACGTGCAGGACGGCCTGTTACATATTTAACACACTGAGCAGAAATGATAGCAGTCCACATTGATAACTACGAAACACAGAAACTACGGAAAGAAATGAAACACTTCAGTTAGCGCTGTTAGTCCCTTTCTTTGCCATATGAAACAAAAGAGTCTGTTAAAAATCACAATAATACTTATTCCTTATTATTGTGGAATTATATTATTATATATTATTATCCCTTATTTTGTTTGCAGTATCAAAAGTAGGCTACAGTAATTTTAACAGTTGATGAACTACAATGTCTTAAGTGAAAAAAATAAAAATAATTTGCCTTATAAGGACAGTCTGAAATATTCACTGTATGATAACCATACAACCCAATATGACCGTAAATGCGATATTTCAGTCTTTTATTTTTAATAAATTTACAAAACATTCCAAAAACCTTTTTTTGCTTTGTCATTGTGGAGTATTGTGTGTAGATTGATGAGAAAAAAAAAGAGTTGAATCCATTTTAAGATGAGTCTGAAACATTCCAAAATGTGGAAAACTTGAACTTTCTGTATGCACTGTATAGGGTTAGTGTTCTAACTATGTACCTGTGCCTTTGCTATGTCTCTAAAACAGATTTTTCATTTCGCCGTAACTATTTCTCAAATCCAAGTTCCCATTTATACTATACATAACATTTTATGATTTGTCAAGATAACTAATTTAGACGTGGTAAGAATCTATCTTGCTTTGAAAAAAAATGTTGAAAAGGGAAAGTTCAACCAGTTCATATGCACATTAAATATATTGACTTATAGTGCTTTTAATCAACATCTAGTTTTTTGTGTTGTACAATTCTTGTAAACGTCATGTACAATAGTGTCTGCTTCTATTAATATAAGTCGGAGGCACCTGTACACATGATCACTGATCCATCTATATAAGTGGGTAACAGTTAAAATTACAACACGGAGAGCCGAGGGATAGACACAGGACTTTTAATGCTGTTTTAGCTCTGGTCGATCATGACAGTACATCGTTTTGTTATGCATATTAACAACTCTAACAGGTTGGTGATAGCAGTGCCAGTGTCACAAATCAAACACAGGTAGTTTAATCAAGCCTTCGATAAAGCTTGTGGTCTCACGGACACAGTTACATTTATAGCAAGTAATATAAAATGAAAATCCAGCATAAAATACTTTAAGAACTTGCAAGGTTTGTGTCGCGTTTGTATGATATTCCCATGATATTCTTTTTTTAACCATTAGACCTATTAATACGGAAGTGCGCGACGTATCAAATAGGGTTTGGCAATCGACGTCACATTGTGGTGCATTATGGGATCGTTCCACCACTTTGGCAGGGTTAGTTATTTGTTTACATGCTACAAACACATGTACACACACTGCAAGAGCTTAAAGAGATTGACGTTTTATTGATTTTTTTCGGACTTGTCATGCTTAAAAGCGAATCAAAGGAGAAGCATTTGTATTGCGACAAACACCAGAGGGATGGGAAAAAAATGTGTCTTATTGACGGTGTGGATCCATATGAAATCCCAAACAAAGAGTGGAGTAATGCTCTGCATATGCTGCTTCCTATTACATTTCCGTATCTGGTGTGAAGCCCATGTACAGTTTACGAATGGATGGGTACAGGACCTGCCATGCCATGGGCCTTTCTCAGTTCCACTGGCTATGTAGAGTGTGCACATGTATGGCAGGCATTGCAGAGCTCACATGTTCACATGTAGGGTCACTGCTCTTCAAAGTGGAGGCAATAGTTTGCATGTGTGGGACACCGATGTGTCCTCTTACTGGATGATGCCCAGCAGTGTGGACAAGGTTCATTCAGTGGTGTTGCATAAAAACGATTTTACTTAAAGTCGACACTGAATGATTTTTTACAACTGTTGGAGACATTACATAAGCACAGTAAGGCCATTTGTCTGACTGGAATGGAACAGTACTACAACATGTACAGAGACCCTGTGCAGCCATGTGTGGTACCAAAGTCCCTTCCCCAGCGCATGCGAGACCAAAGACAGGATGGATGTTCTCCACTAGCACTGTGAGGTAGGGCTGGGCGATATGGCAAAAAAATAAAATCTTGATTTTTTTTCAAACTTATCAACGATTCTCGATTTTGATTTTTTTGGTTTTTATGTAATCCAACTGCATTTTCATCCTGTAGTTTCACACATTTCTCCCATTCCACTGGGTGTCTTTGGCAGTGCTAGAATAATTGTTGCGATTGGCTTTCTTCAAACTTTAAACTTTACAGTAGTTTGTTCAACATCAGACTTTTTTGATCAATTCCATATTACTGAGGTGATGTTACCACCTTTCTTGGTTACAAGCGCATCCGTCTGTGAAAGTAATTAAGCTTTCCAGTCAATTGTAGCCTAGCGTTTCAGTCACGTGACTTCTCTGCTGCGGCCGCTATATTTGGGACCGATATTTGGGCTTCGCTGCACAACGCGAACGTAACTAGAGGTGAAAGATGGCTAAAATTACTCACTTTACTTCAAAAGAGAATAAACGGTACCTCGACAAAGTCAATAAAATAGGCTGTGATCATTATGTACATTCCCCCGAACTGCTGAGCCCACTTAAACTGGCAGAAAACTCAAAGCAATTAGGAACACAGAAGCCTAGGCTCTTCAGGTGTGGGTGGGTAAAGGGTCCCAGGGTGCTTCATCAGAGGAGAAAAACTCTGTCATCATAGGAGGGGCAAGTCGATATCAGCTAACTAACTTCTGCTGATGTTAACAATACTTGCTGCTGAGATAAACTCCCCGGTTGCCCCATAACGTAGATTAGCTAGCATAGTTGGGTAAACTCGTCTGTTTGTGTTGATTTAAACGTTGTTTGAAGAGAAAAACGCGAACGGTAAAGATAAGACATTCAGTCAGATGGTTCAGAAAACAACGTTTAGTTTCGACAGATGTGGTTAAGTGCAGCTCCTAACACCAGCCCTGGAGCCCCTGCACCGCATAGTTTCCCTACTCTAAAAGACCTCATATGAGTGGCTAATTCATCCATTTTTGAGCTGAAACAGGTGTAGAGCAGAGAAAACACAACACTATGGGGTGCTCCAAGACTGGAGTTGGGAAACACTGAACTTGTGGTCTTACGTCATTGCCCACTGTTGTTGCGTCTTGCATCTCTTTAGCCCAGTCAGTCCCCAAATTGGCAGCGATTATACAGTGTGACGTCACATGAAACGCAAGTATTGAAAAGGGTTCATTACTCGAAGCTTTACACGGTGCATGTTGGCGACATCTGGTGGTCAAAAACATGAAGCGCATTTCTGTCTACTGCACCAGAGTAGCGGGGTTTCAGATTACATCTAATAAAACGATCATTTCCAGTGTTTTGAAAACATGTCAACCATCGGAAACCCGCGCCGGAGTTCGTGCTGATTTAGATTTAGAGCGAAGCAGTCACGTGGTTCCGTGACGAATAAATCTTCTGACGTCATTGATCACGTGTTTATGGAAAACGACTCAAGCTTAGATACAGCGCTTCTAAAACCAGTGCGTCGGTTTTTTTTTTTTTTGAGCTTCAGTGTCGTTCGTATTGCTTGACAAAAGTGAAACAGTATATGTAACGTAAAATCTTGATTTTTCACATTTTGCACTTTAATTACCTTTTAGATTAAAACATTAAAGGTACACTACATGCACCTTCCCAGGTAAAATATACATACTAAAGGTACAAAAGATGTTCCTTTTAGGGTACCACCCCAGTGACAAGAAAAGGTACAATTTAGTACCTTTTTTTCTGAGAGTGTACAGACACAGATCTTTGTGACAGACTCATAATTTTGTGACCTTGTGATTTGGACACGTGCGTCATGCCAGACCCAGACTTCTGGTATGTGCGCCTGGAGAAGGCACAAGAGTTTTTCGTAAAGGTATGCCTTCCTGAGCTTGTACCTAAGCACTTTACACAAGCATTCTTCCACAACTCTGCCTCTTCCACGATGCTGACCATCTCACACCAACCTACACACAACCGTCTGGCTCTAAAACAAGCCCAGCTGCGAGGAGACCTGTGAGAGGGAAGTGAAAGTTAAAGGAAGAGGAGAGACTGTGGTTCCTATGTCGTGGGCATGAGGAGTTGGATGACATGGTTGCATGTGACAACCAGAATTGTATAATCCAGTAGTTTCACCTTGGGTGTGTGGAACTTGATCATGCTCCATCTGCAGATGACACTTGGTTTTGTGCATCTTGTGCACAATAGACATTTCACAATAGACATTTCATTTCAACTTAACTACTGGTTTTTGGATAAATCAATATATGTTTATTATTTTGAGTGCAGTTATTATATATTTACATTGCAGACATGTTTACTATTTTGAACAAGCTTTATGATGCTGCTAAAGCATAGCACAACCACATTTGTACTTGTTTATTATGACAGGTTTTACACGTAACAAATTTTGTATTTTTATGCTGCTATTGTAAACTTTTGTATTTATGATAGCAAAAAGCAACAAACCACATTTTCAAGATGTGCACTTTATTAAAGCCAATTGCAAATAAAATTCCTCAAAATTAATTCATCATGTCAGTTATCATGCTATCCAATCACACTGGGACACATGTTAGTTAATGCACAACACACCGTGACAATTTTATCAAGCAGTGTCATCTCTTCACACTCACATGGAAGCACCATACTGATAGGAATTGTCTTATACCGCCTATCACCCTCTCCACATGGATTCTAAAGTGAGCTGTTTGATGTGTTTCTTCCACATCCTTCGCATCCAACTGACGCCGTCCTTTTGTGAATGTAGGGATTTTCACCTCAGCGCACATAATTCCCCACATTGTCCTTGATGTCAAAACCACGATCAGCCAACACCAAATCACCAGGTAACAGTTTGTCCAGAAGGCCACTGTTTTGTTGCATGCTTGTCACTGGCATGGCCTCTCCATCCCATGGAAATGAATAAAATTGCTCCTAGTGGTGTCATGTCAATGAGGTACTTCATTGTGTGACTGTTTGTAGTGGGGAAAATGTCTGTGCTTTCAGATTAGATGGTCTCTCAATTTGTATATCATAACAGTCCAAGATAATTGAAACACGGATCCACAAAGTGATGGGGCATAGTGGCCCAGAAACAGTGTATTTCTGGGAAGTGTATCAGAGCGCAAAGTCTTGCATACAAAACATCAATGGTGTCAACAAATATAGTGGAAACAGTTTTTCAGCCTATGTGGAAAAGGGGAGCAATGTGTTGGATGGGCAGGTCTAGTCTCAGGCACATAAGGGTTACCCTGAATTCACACCAGACGAGTCACGTCAAGTGGCGTGTAAAAAGTCAATCCACGCCAGCTGCGTCTCAGCTGAGTTTCTGTAGCTACTGGCAGGAGAAAGAGCAACAACTCACTTCAATTTTAATCTGTTTTGGCAACTCCAGCGTTTGATTATCAGTTATGAGTAAGTGAATTTACACCTCTGGCGATTTAGATTTTTGTTTTGATATATATTAACTGTTTAATAATTAATAAAATCACCCTAGTTGGAGCGCTGTATAAATGGTGTCGTGGGTCGTAAAGCTCTGCATATTTTTCCATTTCGACAATCAGGTGAACGTCGTCCATGGTTGTGCCGCTAGATATGACGGGCTGTTTGTTTTGGTCTCACTCAGGACCTCAGCAGCCGGTGAGCACGCGGGAGAACGAGAATCCTTTTTATACAGTGTTAATACCGATATGGAAGGATTGGGCCAGCTGTAATTACAAACCACTTCACCTAAAAATGGGACATGGGACAGTGGACAACCAGCATATTTGTGTTTATTTTATTTCCTCATGTTGGGGTAAAATGAGTATCATATCACACAAACACTTTGCTATGCAACACCAGGGTGCACAGCCATGACATCGTTGTAGATTATTATTTTAAATAAAGTTTACAGCGTACAAAAAGTGTGACTTTGTAATTTCAATGGAGTTTACGGTTCACTGATGCACGTGAGTGAAAAAACTAAAAAGACACGACGCGAATGCTCCTCTGACGCGGCTGGTGTGGATTGACACACTTGTTAAAATGGAAGCATAACTGCAGTGTGACGCGCGTCAAAAAAAACGCTTCAGAAACGTGGAGTTTGGAGTGTGGATTGGCCTTTAAGAAAAGCATCTGAAATGGTGTCAGTATTCTATTTGTTTGTGGTAGGAACGGCACAATGTGGTTTAACACGCCCATCAAAACTTCTGTAACACTCACAGAGACGAGAGTTGGATTCAAACTCGTAGTAGATAAACAGGCAGCGGGTCATACACAGAATTAGGCAAACAAAACCAAAGGGACAAGTGAGACTCGAAAACTAAATCAGAGTCTTGAACCAGACTGCAAATTTGGCAAGACCGCGCTCAGTAATGCAAGCGATGAGTAGGCAGTACTTCATAATGAGATGCAGGAAGCTGGAGCTATTTATACTGTGAGTCTTTGATTAAGCAGATGCGGAACAGGTGAGTGTGCAGGTAACCCGGAAGTGACTAGAATTCCAGCGACGGAGCCCTCCGGTGGTGTGAGGTGGTATTGTCAGGAGAGTTTGTGACTGGAACAGCGTCGATCAGCATGGACCTTTTGGTGTCACACGGCACGTTAGATTCTTACATGGGAGACGTCCGAGGGCTCACCTGACCAAGAGAATCTGTGGCTGGTAGCCTAGGACACATTAGAAAGGGGTCATGCTGGTATAGGAGCTAATTTAGGAGTTTTGTGCATATTCTGCCCAAGGAATGTATCGACTCCACTGATTCTGTGTTGAGCTGCAATATGATCAGAGGAATCGATTGATCTCCTGGTTGATGCGTTCTACTTGGCCATTGGCTTGGGGGTGATATCCGGAGGTTAAATTGACATTGATGTTGAGCTTTTTATAGAAAGCTTGCCAAACATGAGAAGTAAACTATGGCCCTTCGGTCCAAGACGATGTCTTCTGGGAGCCCATAGAACCAAAACACCTGTTGAAAGAGGACATCTGCGCTCTCAGAAGCAGTGGGTAATTTGGGTAGTGGAATGAAACGACATGCTTTTGAAAAACGGTTCGCAACCGCGAGGATCGTGGTGTTACCTTGGGAGGCAGGTAAGTCAGTGATGAAGTCCACAGTGATGTGTGACCAGGGGCATTGTAGTATGGGGAGAGGCACGCCTCCAACGGCGCTTGGGAGCTCGGCCACGCCTCCAGCGACGTCCGAGAGCTCAGCCACGCCTCCAGCAGCGTCAGGTAGCTAGGTAGCCGTCTCTAGCCCCCCCCCCCCAGTTCCTGTTTTTTTTTTTTCTCCACTCCTGGGAGAGTAGTGCTCCGGTCTGGTTGGTCGCCGCGCGGCCGCTGCGGCAGGTCTTGAGGCGCGGCGGGAGTAGCACGGACAAGCGCGTTGTCTTCGTGGTGAAGGCGCGCCTCCCTATAGCGGTGACTTTCGCCACGATGCAACTGATCTCGTCCACCCGCCGCCGATGTCTCATCAAGCTTTAGCAGCAGCCCTTTTAAGTCCGCCTCCATCCCGGCTTGCTGTGTTCTTCTTTAGGGCCGTGATTCTGTCACACTTGTAGCGAAGCGGCGGACACAAGCGCAAAGCCGGTTTAAACATATAACATTTATTACTTCACAGATTCAAAAACACAATGCGGAACTGAATCCAAGCGGATATACAAACAATCACGGACAACTAGACGGAAACAAGGAGGGCTTTTGTAACACTACTGATTACAAACAAAGGACATGCAGGTGGAGACAATCACATCATGAGACAGGGATATCACACACACACACACACACCAGCGCCATGCCAACCACCCGCTAGTTCACGCGCCCAGCCGCGCACGTGACATACATATTGTTGGTATTTGCACTTCGGAGTATGTCTTATTTTTAGTTAACTTTGCTACTGTACTAAATAAAAATCTAGGATTATTTTTGTTATCTTCTATTAGGGTGG
>JAOUQW010000021.1:1247689-1258722 GCA_028565825.1 Olivaichthys viedmensis | reverse complement strand
TATTGTCTGACACCAAAAAGGTAATAATGTGTTACTGCACGGCTGTTTGACTGAAAATGTAAATGAATGTACTGTAAAATTATCATTATTGTTTACCACCAAATAATTAACAATAAATACTGAATAAACAAAAGGCTGCGCTCTGACTTTTGCACAGTACTGTATATTAACATGAACTAACATGCACGAAACTGTAAGTGTATAAGGTGTACTGAAACGGACTGGAGGACAAATGCACCAGCAGGGAGCAGTAGAGCGTCGTGCTGTAACGCTCACTGGTGGTCCGTGTGCTTTGCAGGTGTTATTGCCTTCTTTTTCTTCACACACAAGATCCCCGTCGTTCAGGAAGAAGTCCCCGTCCTGAATAACTACTGGGTGCCTCTGCTGGTAAGAAAACCGTTCGTGTGTTCAATGTTTGCGAGTTTTTGTGGCTTTCGCTTGACAGGAGTGTGTGTCTCACTCACAGACGGTGGTGTTCGGCTCGTACCTGATTGCACACGGCTTCTTCAGCGTCTATGCAATGTGTGTGGACACGCTGTTCCTCTGCTTCTGTAAGTGCACTCTCAGTCTCACAGACGGGTAACAAATAGTAGGAAAAACCAACATGAGGTGTTTGGGCCATCACGAGCCTCCAGAACAGCTTCAATGCGCCTTGGCGTAGATTCTACACGTCTCTGGAACTGTACTGGAGGAACTGATGGAGAACCGTTCGTTCTTCCTAAAGATGTTCCCAATGATGGTGGTGGAGAGCCGCTGTCTAACACATCACTCCAAAATCTCCCACAGGTGTTCAATTGGGTTAAGAATCTGGAGACTGAAGGCCATAGCATATGATTTACATCATTTTCATCCTCATCATAGCGTTCAGTGACCACTCGTGACCTGGGGATGCTCAGGGTTCTCCTTTCATTTGTTACCCATCTGTATATATGAATTTAAGGCATTGAGGCCACAACAAGGAGGGCGTCATTATGGTATCATGTCATTACAAAAAAACATCCATAGTTTCTGCTTCAGCCAATGAATATTTTGGAAAACAGGCTAAAAAAAGGAGACGCTCACCTTTTGTATGAAAAAAACCACGCACTACACGTGACATTTTATGAGAATCTTTTATTAATTTTTTCACGAGACCAGTCACCGTATTTAAGATTACTTTGAATTTTTATTTTATTTTATTAAAACAAATGTTATTCCTAATTCATCTCATTAAGCGATAAGTAAGAATGGTAGATATTTTAAGGTGATTTTTTTTTGTGCTTTAATTGCTGTTAATTCAATAAGATTTCAGTGGCAGAAAACCAAAACAAACTCCAGAATAATGTAGAGTCCAGAAAATATAGTAAGAAAACCAGTTTATAAGCATAAAGAGCAGCAGTAAAACTTGTGGTTCTTGTTTTTAAATTTCCTTTTCACTTCTTGCTCTTGACATATTCATGGTGATCTCTGATTGACATTAACCCTACTCTCTGATCCAAGGCTTTTCATTTCGCTTTTATTCACACGTTCCTTTTCACCTATGACCTTTTCCTTCCTCTCTGTCTGTTTCCTTCTCTCTTTGCCCCACTGTATACTGGATGCAGGTGAGGACTTGGAGAGGAACGACGGCACGCCGGCGAAACCTTTCCTCATGTCTCCCGGCCTGCGCAGAATTCTGGGTGGTGCGAACACGAGCCCGAAGAAATCACGGACAACGCTGCATCAGCTCACCATTAGAGAATAAGCTTTCCACCCCCTGATAGTTAGCATGCTTTACCTTCTCCCGCGGCTGAGAGGACTGCGGCCGCTCCGCCCTGTACTGTAATCTGACTCGGATGCACTATGACTGGGAACGACAGGAACGTTTACTTCCATGAGAGGAGACTGAAGGTGCTATGCACTAAAACACACACGGCTGATCTCCGATTCTGCCCAACTTTCTAACATTCTCTCTGCTGCCTTATTCCAGACGCGTCGGGCCGTTTTGAAAAGATTTGCGACATCAGTAGTAACCCGAGGTTTGATCAGAGGTAGACGGATTAAAATAAACAAGGACATGTTCGAGTTTTGCAGTTTAAGGCTTCATGAGTGACGCATCAACCTCATCTACACACATTACTTGTGTGAGGTACTGTAAAATACTGCAAATCGGTTTTTTTTGGCTTCAACCTCATTGTGGAATGCTAATTTGTCAGTGTTTTTGCAGTATCCCACAATCCCTTGCACATGTATTGAAAATAAATGGGAGCAAATTCCCATTTCTTAGATAGTGAATCCACTTTCAGTGTGCACATACGGTAAGATTTCACTCTTTCAGAATAAGCTGAGGCTAACTGACCTACTATGGGCATTTTACAGCTGAATTTCACCAGTTTGCATTTTTTAATTGAAATACACAGCCTGTTTTGTCTGCATGTCATCCAATTGAGACCAAAGGGATTTTCAAATGACTAATTGGCTTTGCTGGATAAGACACTCATAGCTTAAAATCTTAAGCTCTTTTTCTAAGGCCATCAAGCATTGTTCTTCTATATTTCTCTGATAAGACCCCAATGAAGAAAAGAAAAAAGTATGCACTTAATCTTTTGGTTACAATTTTGCCTTACTGTTAAATTAAGATGCAGCTTGGACGGTGGAGCACGAATCTTTCCTGTCAAACGCGTGACATAAATGAGCTTCTTGTTTTGGAGAATAATCAACACACTTTTCTATATGGTCCTTCTCTGTGTGGTTTAAACCAGTGATCAGCAAACCCTGTTTCTGGAGAGCTACCTTTCTACAGAACAGGGTGGCCAGGTCTGTGTGACAAAAGCAGCTCTATGGTCCATACCAAAGACCCTCTCAAACCCTGTATTAAACTCCAAAATCATGACTACCATTGACATTGTTATAATACAAAACACTTAATGAAGCAATATTAAATCCGGTTTTCTTCAATAATATACAGTACTGTGCAAAAGTCTTCGTCACATGTAAAGAAATTAGTTCCTGAATAAAAAATAAAAAAAATCCTATAAAAGAACAGTAAACAGTAAAAACCTAAAATCAATTTGCTGAACAGCCTTTGCCTTTTAAACATTTAATCTTTTTGGAAAACAGGTTTTGGAAATCTAAAATTTGTTCTTCTCTAATGACAGCAAATAAACATCGAAGACAAAATTGATATAAAACATTTAGGCCAAAGACTTTCACAGTACTGCATGTCAAATAAAGAATAACTATGAATAGTGTGTAGATCAGTTCTCTAGATGCACAAGCACTGTATGAATGATATACACCATTTTTTTGTGTTATTAAAACCAACTAGCTAAGTTTGTTAGCAAGCTAACTAACATTAGACTAATTATCGTATTGTGTAATTAAACCGTGTGTCTGAAATGATTCCCTACAAACTTCAAAGTGCATTAAAGGTATTCTGCACACTCTAGGATACATTATTTGGGCCTAACCTATTGCAATGCATTGTGGGATTTCATGAGCACACTGTTCTCCATTACACTTTCAGACATGGCTACAAAACTCCTGAAATAGCGCACTATATAGTGAACAGGATGTGATTTCGGCCGTGCGGCGGGAGCGAAATTCACTAGCAAGCTCGTGTTGTGATGTCATACAAGTTTGCATCTGACTGATCAAATGTATCCTAAGCTCCGCCCTTAAATAGTCTGCACTAGAGTCTACCTGATTAACTGGACCAGCCCAAAGTTCTGTATGAAGGAGGATCTCCAGAAACAGGTTTGGTGATCATTGGTTTAAAGACAAATCACTATGTCTAAAGTCTACTGCTCACACCAAGGGCTTTCTGATCTTTTTCTTACTCCCTCCACTTTGCTAATGTCCCAGTTTTTTTTTTTTTTTGTTGACTTGTGCTATGTCTCAAATTGGTCACTCTGCGTATTTTTACTGCATGAAATGTGTTCATACTGACTGGAACATTTAATACGCCCAATACCCGGACGACATACTAGAACCAGACCCTGTGGTCAGAGCCTGCTTTACGTAGCGGAAAGGGGCGGGGCCACCAGAGGGCACTGTGGTTTGAGTTTTTCTAAATGGACAATGGATAGAGTGAAAATGCCACTTTAGTGCAGACACAATTCAGATGCAAAACGTTTAGGGAAGCCGAATTATCCTCGTCCCAATGCAACGTCCTGAGAGCCACACGTTTTAGACGCGTAGCTTCTTTTTTTTCTTTCCTTAGGGTTCATTAAGAGTGACTGAAGAATCTTGTGGAAATACAAGAATACGTGGGGGAAAATGTCATGCACGAAACAACTTTTCAAGTTCATACCGTCTCCTCCACAAGGATGTCAAAGCCATCGGGTTCATTTGTATAATCGGGAGGCGTAGGTTTTAAACTGCTACAGTTTTTGTATGTTGTGGGAAAGGGGATTTGATGTATTTGTATCTTTTGTACTACAAAGAAAAGAAAAAGAAAAAAGAAACTGCGAATGTGTTTGGTTTTTTAAAAAAAAAAAATCATTTCAAGACATCAAGTATTGCCAAAGAGTTGCAATTCTGCCTGATTGACACACATGTAAAATATATTTATACAAGTATTAAATCCATGATCATCATATATACCATTATTAAACTCCTTTACATTTATCCATTTGGCAGACGCTTTTATCTGTGAGGTAGTACACACACACATACGGTCGGCGTAAAGTGCTAATACTCAGCAGTGCTACACACTAGTCTCAGTCAGTCATTCAGGCTATAAATGATACACTCATGATATAATAACAATAATACCAATTGCGGAACTGAAGCGTTAACTGCACACAAACAGACAAATACACACTCGGAGGGAAAAAGCTGAGGGTGTTTCTGCATCAGTGTTCAAGTGCTTTCTCAACAAGAAATTGTGGGCGATGTTCTTAGTACAGCAACAAGTCATTTTGCTATTGACTTAGTGAATACAAGCTCAGAACACCACTCAATTTTCCTCCATATATGCAAAGTAAGTGTCAAAATGGTCTCTTTAAAAATGTAGGTCACATTGTAGATCTGTTATAAGATGGATCTAAAATATGGGCTACATATCTTGAAGTTCTTGAACATTGTAGTGTTTGGAATGCATTTCAGGAATTAAACAGTGTACTTTAAATTAATTTCACACATTAAAAAAAATAAAAAATAAAATTCTCAGCTTCAGAAGCACTTTGCTTAAACAGCTGATATCTAAAACGGTCCTGTGGTTTTTTTTTTTCTGGAAACTTTCCAAACTAGGTCACTTTATATATCTACACACCTTTTTATGCATATATATAATTTAGATTGTTTTGGAAATTTATACATAGGCATCAGTAAGCCTTTAGATCGTGAGAAACAGACCTTCAATCAGGGGTGTACAAACTATTGACAGGCACTGAAATCAAGCAGATTGTAAGAGTTCAGTCTCTCACCGGCCTGTCTTTCCAGCTTTGTTCATTCGGATTCAGACAAAACCCGTCATCGCCATCGAACCACTAATTGGCACCTGCTAATATCTTAACAGAACTGAATTATTGTTTATAGAGTTCACACAATAAATTATAAATACAGCACAGTAAATTACTCCTGCATGACCAAACATGAGCTCAGACTGAAAAGCTACACCGAAGAAAAGAAAAGCAGCTAATCTGTTCACGAGTCAAGAGCAAATTAATAAATAATAAAAAGTTGATCCATTATGTAAGGATGGAACTCCGTCACACTAATGTAGTGCATTACAAATAGCATTTAACCCTAGTATAAATCCAAAAGAGTGCTCAGAGAGTGCGCCGCTTAAACCCTTTCCTAAACAATGACTGATCAGTTGCAGCTTAACAAACGTCCCTTAATTCAGGGCTCCCGAGTGAAGCCTGAACAACAGAAAATCGCCGGGAGATCACCAGTCCGAATCCCGACAATGCCACGGACATCCGTGCCCGGAAGTCCAAGAGAGTATAATTGGCCCTGCTCTCTGGGTGGGAACGATGGCGTTACTCTCTCTCCCCGGTCAATCAGAGCAACACTAGCCAATCGCAGGCGTCTGTGAGCTCATGTATACAGAAAAGGGAGGTTAGAGTCTCCTCCAAGTGTGTTCAGCTGTGACGTTGCATGAGCAGCACATGTCTCAGAGGAAGCACACGTTAGCCCTCACCCTTCCCGGGTGGTAGCTGCGATGTGATGGGGGAAAACTAGCTAGTGGGCGGGAATTGGCAATGGGCAAATTGGGGTAAGAAAAAAAAAGGGTACCTTCCTATGCTATACTAGAGAGATGGGAGGCCACTTGGCCGCCATACGGGCGCTTTCTGCTTGTGCCGTGAACGAAACGATGAACGCCTGTCTACAGACGTAGCGTAAACATTACATAGAATAAAAAATGACAAGGTGCATTACATTTTCCTGTAACACCACCCAGCTGGAGCGTGGTGCCAAGACATTTCACATACAAGTATTTGCGTAAAAGTCTGGTCTAGTGTTACTTAGCCAATTTTCTCTTCAAACATCAGCTAGCTATGTCGGTTTGCTTTTTTTCAGTTAAGCAATTAAAAGGAGAGTCAAATAAAAAAAATAAAACAAGTCAATCTTGTAGAATTTACGAGTTTATAAGGAAATAAATGCATTATATTTAAAAATAAAAATGTGTTTTCTGCAGAAGACACCACCTTCAATTGTGCCATGTATCTAAATGATAAATACCTTTAGAAATTGGAAAATATCAATGCAGGCCTATGGGGAACACTTGTTTCCGAGGAGCCATGGCTTCAGTCTTGCTTAACTAAGCCTTTAGTAAAAGGGAAACGTGAAAACATGCCCATTTTTCTAAGCCTGAGCCACAAAAGGGGAGTTCTAGGATCTGGGATAAATAATTTGGAAGATCGCTTTACCATTACGCTCTTTAAATAAAAATAATAATGATAAATCACATGGAACACGCATGTCGTCTGCTTCAAGGTGACTAGCAAAGAAACAGCAGCAAAGAAAGGCTTCATTAGACAGAGTAGCTAGCTAATGTATGGTAACAGTAAGCCAGGGGCAGGGCTAAGGAAAGGGACTGCGTTTGTTTTTGCACAATGAAATGGAGCAGTTACTCGACAATCCAATGGGCAATTAACATTTTTATTGGCTTTTTGTTCAGCTTTCAATCGTTGAGATTCATCCACAAAACCAAAAAAACCAAAACAAACAAAACAAAAAACAAAAACGCAGCTGTAACACCGACAAAACCAGAAACTAAGACTTCCATCATAAATTTATTTTAAAACAAAGTGCTCAGTCACATACAAGAAATAAATTAAATGTGATGTATTTAACCGTTAGAGAAATTTTTTAATATATACATATATTAAACAAACAAAAAAGAAATTTCAGCCTTTCACAATAACATTGAAATCTTTTTCTTGGACCATTGCAAGATCCTTGCAAGCCATCCTTCAGTAAACACCCATGAAAGAGAGAACGGTCACGGTGCAAGACTCAGTCAACAGAGCGATGAAAAGTTCCTCACGCTTTCCTCAAGACTCTGACCTGATTGGTTGAGAGGGTGCAGGGAGGCAGGGTTTGTCTCAGGCATGGCTGATGGGCAGCTGTGTCATGGAGTGGGACAGGAGAGGCTGGAACACCAGCGATGTTGGAGACTGAACTGCAAAACAGAAGCACGGAGGTTAAACTTTAAAGTGTTAAAAGTGTCAAGCTGCCTGTACGAACAGCCACTGTATGATGGAATAGCATGAAAAGGAAACCAGAAATAGTTATAGGGCATAAATGATCATTTTACTGAAAGCTTTACTTCCAGGTGCCTTGAAATCTGCTAGAAGATTTTAAAAACAAAACGTTGCCTTTTTCTCGCTCCCTTTAAAAAAAAAAAATTATATAAAAGGTGTCAAAATCAGAGAAAACTATTTCTACTTTTGTTTTTTAAAAACTGAAGCTATAAGCAAATACAGTGATGTACACAATACTAAAACCTGCGATTGGGTGGTACTTAGTCCTGCACAATAACAGGTAAAATAACCATTTTGCATAATAATATAATCTTTATCATCAGTTCAATAAAACTATTGACCATTTTATTATCTTGCTTCCACATAAAGCAGCCTACATTATTGAAAATTTATGAATGGCCGAAGACAATAAACGTCGAAGGCAGGCTCGCTCATTATGCGGGACATTCATAAATATTAATACGCATAAATATTATACATCCTTCCACTATTTAATCCTCTGTTGTCTAATAAAAAATTAAAATTGAGGGAGAAATACTGCAAAATTGTCATTCAGAACAATCACAATAAAAATAAAAATAAATTTTTTTTGCCGTTTTGAAAATCCTTTTCATTTTTTGACAAATCTTTTAATCAGCTTTAAAAGACTGAGGACAACTGCTTAGTTACTGTGAATTAATCTCTTAAACACCAAATATAAATGCAATTTATGCAATCGTGGCAGTGGTAAGTTTAGCCCTCCTCGTCTAGTGAGCTTTAGTTTTGCCTTTGTTTACAGTCTCAGTGTTTGGGAAGCCGTTTTAACCGTCTGACTAGAGTCAGATATAAAAACTGATATCTAACTTTAGCCAAGCTTACCATCATCGTAGTCAATTTTATTGACTTAATTGCAGAAGCCAAAAACTGTCACCACAATTAATTGTGCAGCCCTTCTTGTACTCTTGTTACACCATAAACTTTTCACATGGTTTCATTTCTAGTATCAGCACATCGACTACATGTGACATTTTATAAAAGCAGACCAGCGTTAATGAACCCAGACCAACATCAGCCCAAACCAGGATTTAACTTACCATCCATATAGGAGTGCAGAGTAGTGAGCATGGGAGTGTCCACTGGTGTGAACGCAGTGTACTGCAGCTCCTCCATCAGAGGAGGGGAGAGTCTGCCAGGCTGCAGGGAGGACACGGGCGCCGTGGACGAGTGGTTTGGACTCACGTGCTTCTTATGACGCGCTCGGCAGTTCTGAAACCAAACCTGCCAACCGCAAACATGATGCAAAAAACAGAACGGTTCGAATGTTCAGAAGAGATGAATATCAAAATGTACATAAAAAGGCAGATATTGGAAATGTAAAGACCATAAGAATGTTAGGAATTAAAGAGCAGGACTGACAGCAGAAGGATAACGATGCACACATGGTATTTGATTCAAAAGTTGTTGTGAAGTATATCTACATGTTGCTTTGTTTTATAAATCACATCAATGAACCTAGAATATTTATTTTTTAGGATAGCTACGGCGTAACTTACCGACAGCTGCGTTTAGACGAGCTTTCACCTACAAAGCTGTGTTTCTCAGCCATGCTGGTTTTTTATTGGGCTACTGCTTACACTTTTTGCAAGTCACTTTGGATAAGAGCATCTACCAAATGGCTAAATGTAAAATGTCAAAGCAAGCCAAAAAAATAAAATAAATCACCAAACAGCTGTAAAGCACAACGATACACAAAGTACTTCAAGTCTTTAAGGTTATGAATCCTTAAAAATTCTAAAAGATTCAGTAATGATGGTCTGCCCTTGTAAAATGTCACATGTGGCTGAAATGCTGATACTAGAAGTGTAACAATATGGAACAAACCTACGGTGTAAAAACCGTACAACGAGGGCTGCACAACTAATTGTATTTTATATACGCAAGTGAGTGCATAAACAGTAAATTCCAGTGCAGAGAAACACAAAGAGATGTTATCTTAGAGCTTGTCTGAAGGCCGTTCAGACTGGAGAGGGAGGCGGCACACTAAATTAGAGATCTTGCCTTAAATCAGCATACTTGGATCATACTTTTTTTTATATTTTACAAGATATTTATTGAAACGCATGATTTTACTGTGGGTTGGTTTGAATTATATTGCAAATTATTAAAAAAGGCTAATACAAAAAAATTATAGCATACACGTCACTACACAATCGCAGCACTTTCTAGAGGGCAAATGCGTCTTATAGTCAGAAAAATACGGCAAGTGTAAATTTTCTACAAAGTTATTCATATAAAGTGATTGAACCTTGGCTACATAAAATACTGTAAATTTAGCCATGATCCAGTTAAAAATTGATAAGGCTTCATTGCTTAATAAAAAGCCTGGATTAAGTACTTCCAAGCTATATTTCTGAAATAAAAGTGTAGCTTGTGCTTCACCTGAATAACTCTGCGGCTGAGTCCGGTCCTTTCAGCCAGCTTCTGCAGCGTCTGAGCGTCCGGATTGTTGTCCTGAGCAAACTGAGCCTGCATTACCTACCAACACAATACACACACACACACCATCACACATTCAGCATTTGCACATTAAAGATAATGCTAACGCAGAACAGATATTCCTTAACTATTGGGTAGGAGTGGGCGATATGGCAAAACTATATCATAATACACAATACGCATTACAATATTTAGTTTTGTTGACAAATTTACAAAAATTAAGATTTTAATGTCCAATAATGTGTACTGTGAGTGACAATGGAGTTGTTTAGTGTTAAAAAAATATATACTTTCAATTACCGCAATACTCTGAAAGTGTATCATGACATAATTTATAGCAATATCGTGATCTTATCGTGATTTCGCCCAGCCCTACTGTTGTGGAGCAAAAAGGTGATCCATAGATGCAAATCTGAGAATTAACCTGCAGCTGGTCAGCCGTGAAGCTCGTTCGTGCCCTCTTTGCTGGCTTGGGCTGGTTTACCTCCTGTTCTGAAGGTACAGCTCCTTCTACATTCACTCCTTTTCCTATGGGGAAACGTGAAGTTGGCGTGAAATGACGCAAAGATATTAAGAGGCTAAACACTGGCTATTTAAATGCCGCAAATAGTGAAGACACAATGGACCAGACTTCTGTATAAAACCAAACTCCAGCCCTAGTTTGACTGATCGCTTGTAGTAGCATATAATTCAATCCTCGTGTTCAGCTGCTGAAAGCGACAACCATCTGGCACTCGTATTGGTCAACTGGTGGAAACGCAGTCTTGCAGCACTTGTAACAACAACAATATATACACTTTTCATTTTGAGTTCAAAATCTCAAAAGTGCTTTACATAAATACTTTTTGACTTTCAAATCTTTTATATGATCGAGCACATTAAAGA
>JAOUQW010000021.1:1229251-1240509 GCA_028565825.1 Olivaichthys viedmensis | reverse complement strand
AAATTGGGGGGTGTGGGGGGGGGGGGTGGGGGGGTGTTAGGTGAGGTACATGAGCACATAAACAAGACCGTTATTGTCTGAAGATGGGGAGTGAGGAGGGAAAAGTGAAGCGGATTACGTCACCAAGTTGTTTACCAGCCCAAACTTTACAAGCTTTGTACAATGTCCTCAGGTTTCATGCTAAAGTATTGTGTTTTATCTGTCAAGATGTTGAAAGATAAATGACAGGCAGTGATGACGGTGTTTCCAAAGATAGTGACACTGCATCATAAGTTAATAGAGAAAGACTGGCCAAGACATTGTGGTCACATTAGGGCCTGTAAGATCTCATTTTACATGATTAACTATATACACATGGACATTTTATCAAACCCTGTACCAAACATGCGCACACACTTTTTTTATTTCATGCGAGATCATGTCTTTTACTGAATGCAAATGCCTTTTCCTCTAAGACTCGTCTTAGTCCATCTCGGGGGTTAAAGCCAGCTTTTAGTGTAGTAAATGGATATCATTTTGACATTGCTCAATATTCCCTTCTCATTTTAATCATCTACCAAAATCTGACCCAAAGCTGTCTAACTCTTCTGAATTCTCACTAACTTTCTTGCTGTATTTCTCATGCATGTGTGATTTATTAAGTGTTTCTCTCATATCATGGTAAATTAAAGGAAAAGTTCAGCTGAAAAACGAAATATAGATAATTGGCTCCTTACCACAATTGTAGTCAGTCAGCCGATGTTTAGTGTCTGACTTTTGCTTCTTTAAATGTGTACTTGAGTACACGTATACCTCGAGACGTACGCTTTTTCTTCACCGAAATGCAAGGCTAATGTTGCTACCAAGCAAGGGAAGCGTATTGCCACCAGTTTAGCATTATGCAAACTGCATGTCTAAATCATCACACATTCGCCACAAAAGACATCATTTGACTAATATCATTTGTACATAAACAGTTTTAAAAAAAATTATAATAATAAAAAAATGGAACATGCTAATTGAATTGGGACTATATTATCATCCAAATCACTTCTAATGTACAATTCCGCCTTCAAACTTTAGGTCACGCCTCCTACCTGAGTCAAACTATGTGCTGAGGAAGAAAGTGATTCGGCTTCAAAATGGAGCTCCGACTGTTTTTAGCTCTGCGACCTCCTTTTGTCCATGTTTATAGATAACAGTGTGTCATACAGTGTCAGAAAGCACATCAGCAAATGTGTTTGACATTACTTGACGCAGTGTGAGGCAAGTGTGTGATGTAGATATTCTTTTTGCACAACGCTAAACTGGTAGCCATAAGCTTCCCTCAGCAAAATGAGCCTTGTAGCTCCAGTGCAAAACTAAAGAAGCAAATGTTGGACACGAAACAGGTCTTGGTTGAACGACTACATTTGCGGCAAGGGGAAAACTATGTAAATGTCATATTTGGCCAAACTGTTGTTTTAAGGTTGCTGGAAGGTGATGCTGGAATAAACACGAAATAGTCAAACCTTTGTGTAATTTGCTCCTAAAGAAAGTTTTCTTATACTTGTCAAAATCATTCTACAATTAATCATATTTATTTCCTGTTCATGAAATAAAACGGCCAATACGATCTGTTTAGTTCATCCAAATCAGGATGCCATTATGATCACATGGATTTAGTTGGACTAACAGTTATTAGAATGCTTTCCTTAGTAAATTCTGTAAAGACAAACCAGAACTAAACGTTTTTATAACATGGATATGTCTCGTTTTTTTCTGTTGACCACAGGACCCCTCTTTTAACTTATAAATATAGCAATAGATGAACCCAACATATTGATATAATAAACAGAAAATTTGTTGCATATTAGCTTTTCATATTTGCCATCATTATTCAGTTTTTTTGCCAATAGGATCTAAATCATGACGTCATTATCATCACATGGATTAAGATATTTCCATCGCCATGTTGGTTAGAGTGGCTGTTACTAGACTGAGTAAAAATATTTTCCAGATATTACATAAATGCTGTCTTGACAGACCAGCACAAGCACATTTTCTTTGCACTCTTCTTCTAACTGATAAATGTAATGATAACGTGCTACAATACACAGAAATCTGTAAACGTTCAAGATGTTATGTCAGCTACACATTAACCAAAAAAAAAAAAAACAGATGCAAAAGAAAAGTACTTGACATCAATTGGATTAGAAGCATTCCGCAGTGTGAAAAGCTCAGCCACCCTGGGACTCTCTTTTCTTCCCAGACGTTCATTCATAAGGCTTTGGACGGCTGGAAGTGGGGGAGTGGTTGTAGTGCATGTAACTCAACACTGAGGGCCTGGGAGGTGAGGGGTCTCAGAGCTCCACGACTCGAGTAAATGGACTCTGACAGCTCGATTTGGGGAACGTCGTGGTTATGTTTCCTGAAACTTGCATTGAAGCTGGATGCCGGAGGAAAAGGAAAAAAAAACAAAAAAACTTAAATGCATGGCCAAGCAGCAGGCCTCCACATACCAAGTGAATCATGGGGCTATACACAAGCTCTGCCACGTCAAGTCTGTAATAGAGATGGCAATTAAAAAGTAAAGCTGCACCAAAAACATTATAGCATTCATTAATCATGCTAGCTAACAGTCATATTGTATGAAATCGGTCTTAAAGTCACTGTTTCCTTTGACCTTTTAGGATAATCACTTACATTTTGAATTGTAAATAGATTAAAAAATTATAATACGAGGTAGATTGTGGATTTGTAAAATCATCTTCCAAGGTAGACACTCTTAGAATAAACTGTTCTTCAGCCTGTCCCTCTGGTGGAACCCTTAAAGGTTCTATGTAAAACCCTACAACAGAGTGTTTCCCTACCAGAGAGGGTTCCAACCCCTCTAGGAAAGGCTAAGAACCCTTAACTATCCAAGGAACCCTTGAAGAACCCTTTTTTCTAAGAGTGTATTACGAATTTGTAAAATCATCATCATCTGAAGTAGGTTACGTAAGTAGAGCGTCTGCTAAATGACTAAATGTTATGGATCTGTAAAATCATCATGTGAGGTAGATTTTGCCCTCCTGATAAATAAAGGATGATAACTTTGGGTGCTTTTGCGTGTCAAGAGGCCACAGGCGTTAGATGCCATCAACGTCCTTGTGGAAGAGGAAATGGAGCCGATGACAGCTCTTCATAGAGCGGCAGTCCCCGGCCCACCGCTATCATACTAGCTAAAGGAAACAGATTACTCTGACATGGAAGTTGTACCCAAAACACACCCACTTCAGCCTATAAGCTCGCCGGGTCTCCCTGCTAACACAGGCTTTTGTTTCGGCGCCACTGAGAAGTTTCCCTAAGAGTGACGACTCCTCACTTCCGGACGTTTCCTCGGATGACGTTACTTGTGTTTTGCTCTACTGCCACCCTCTCTATTTATAAAGCCAACTGGACAATACTGCTTTAGACCTGATGAAACTTTCATTGTTGACTTTTATCTTTCAGATGTACAGTGGGGTTTTTTCTAAGTGGTTGACCTGACAAATTGACAGGTTTCACAGTGAGCTTTGACATTGACATTGCTTTCTCCTGCACTGTTGGGAATCTCTTGACCAGAGGATGCCGTCTAGACATGGGGCTTTTAAAATCCCTTCTGTCCCAGAGATATCACTTTAGTTATTCTCTAACTTAACACCAAACCCATTTTGCGATGCCCTTTGACCCATTTGCACGGAACTGTCCCACTCTGCTTTCTTTTCTTTCTCTCCTGGGTCTTCTCACTTTGGCTGAATGGTGCAAGCCCAGAGGAAACGTCCTGGATGTGAGCAGCACCCTCGAGCTCTTTTCATCTTTCCATCTTTCCAGGAAAAATAATCCGCATATTCGCCCCTCTCAAGCAGCAACAGGCATTGTTCAATTACATCTCCGCTTGAAACTTGACCAATCTGAATGAGAGATGAGGAACATAATTCCTGTTTTATATATTTAACAGCTGTCCATGAATAAATTCACTAAGTAGTCACACAGATGGCATGGTGTTCTCCAATATTTAATAGAACCAACATTTAGATACTACTTAGATAGCTACTATATAAGGTGACATATTGGGCATTTGGCTGAACCCTTCAAAAACACTTGTTATTGTCCCTTTTTCTTTTTCGTGTCTGCTTCTAAGATACCAATCGGTCATGATTACGTGCAGCACGATTTAGGTTCTTATACCTTTTGAGGTTAAGCTGGGCACTTAGTCCTACTTCCATCTCATTGTTATTCTAAATGAGTGTCCCTCTGAGAGAGAGAAAGAGAGAAGGAGGAGGAGGAGGAGGAGGAGGAGAGGGAGGAAACACACAGTGTAAAGTCCGGCTCTCATATGGTTGTAGTTTGTCTTTCCAAGTGTAGCCTTGGCCCATATTGAGCATGGCGTCTGCCACAATGCGTGCCAGGGGAGAGCTCTCATTACGCCCACTGATGAGTGAGACCCAGGGTCCGGGTTCAGCCTGTAAAGCTACCCTGGTCTCAGACACACTTTGAGTTGTAGATATTTATGATTGAAAATTGCATGTTTGACAGTAGTAAGGTAAAGTGCATTGTGACCTTTGGTGAAAAGTCTCTTATTTGGTCAATTTCCTGTCGTGCAACTTCTAAAAAAAATATATATATAATAATAAAAAAAAAAAGATGGAGGTATTAAACTCTCACCTGTGGTCTGGTACTCTAGCAGGGGAGTCATATATCACTGGGTTTGTTTTATTATAAAACTGACTGGTGGCTGGACAGGTTTACAAAAGCAGTTGCTATTCGTATCCCCTACGATGCATCGGCAAAACTACCATTGTCCTAAACTTTGGTCCAACACCATAAAACGTATTCCTTAGATGTTCACATGCTCCTAACCATCCTAATTACTTGGATGAAGTGTGGCCCGGAAGTGGCTCTTTGGCAGGCCTTGGATTTGAACTCGCAACCATCCAGCCATTAGCACAGAACCTTACCGTCTGAGCTATCACTGCCTAGAATAAGATTGTAGCCAATCAGAAGCCAATTATGGGAATACCCTTCAGATTAAATACTTATACATTGTCAGAATAAAATGTAACGTAGAGGTACATTTTTGTTCCCCAAAATACAAGCAACGTAAACATACCCTCAAAGGTACAACAGTGGTCATGATCATCGCTGGTAACACTAGCCAGCTGGCTAACGTGAGCTAATCTGACAGGATTTTTTGATGGATTTTTAAGTCCTATTCATAAATGTTATTTACTGATAATGCTAGCTAACTGCTAGCATAATCTAACCTGACAGTATTTCTGAGAGTCATTATCATAAATGTTCATAACCTTCACTGATAACCCTAGCTAGCTGGCTAACATAAGCTAACATGACAGGATCACTGAGAGGAGTTTTAGGTCATATTCATAAATGTTCCTAATGTTAGCTAGCTGGCTAATAATGGAAAGGTTTTCTCAGATACCATGTTAAATAGGCTTTAACATGATGTCTGAGAAAACCTTTCCACTATAAAACTACTTTTGAGGGCCAGGTGCCTACTCAAAAACATTTGAAAAGTGTGTCTTTCAGTTCATATATGGGCTCAAAGACACGCCCATCTGTCCATGCTCCTTTGTTATGTACCTAAAATGTGTTTTAAAGGATCCTCTGCGTGCTCTAAAGGTACAAAAGATGCGTTTGTACTCCGAAAGGTGCAGTTTTGGTCCCTTTTTTTCTGAAACTGTACACTCTCATCGCATCATTTCCGACAGGCCTTTCAAAGGCCACACATATCGGTGAACATATCGGTTTCCTGAAATTAAAACAAACAAATAAATCAACAGTGCTTTGCCAAAAACTCTTCAGGCCTCTGATCACTCTTATGCAATAACAAATACTCAGACTACTCAGGATTTGCCACAAAAAATGGTTATAACCTGCCAAATCAAACAGCAAAGAAACACATTATTCATCCTCACTTTGTGGGAGTCTGCCTCTCCATTGTGTGTAAATGGGAAAGAAATCATGTAGATAAGTGAAGTTTACACATACTTGTTCCTCTCTCCCGTCCCGATTTGAATGGTGTGAACATGTCACAAGTGAAAAGGCCTGAAAAGGCGTGAAAAGGCGTGAAAAGGCGTCTTTTTACGTCAAGGCAGGCGTGAAGCAGCCGTGCTGACAGCGGTCTCCTCAATTACTCCAGCTGTGGCAAGGTGGGAGAGAGAGGCTAAAAAGTCTGCACCTGTCCCAGAATCCTGTTCACCTCACTGCGGCTGTATGGAGCTGCCTAGCCTGTGACATCACCACGCCTGTAAACACACACACACACACACACACACACACACACACACCTGCTAACCCACCCGATTCTTCTGGGAGAGTCCCGAATTTTCATCACCATCACGTGGTGTTTTTACAGGGTTGAAATTCTTCCAAATTTCTCACGTTTTAGGACGATATTTTCACTTTTTTTGTACCTGCATGAAGAAGGTAGCTAATGGTGATTTGATCAATAGATGAGTCAAAGACTAGACTGAAGTTCTGTATATGGGTGAGGACTGATTCTTTGATTACCCGGACAACCAACCACGCCTATCCAACAGCAATATCATTTAGGGTCATGCCAACTGAACTGTCATTACTTTTACATACCTTTACACCACATTACGTTTACTTTTAGATTTGCTTAAAATTTTTGTGTAGTGATAAATAAGTGTTTAACAATAATGCATTGGCTTTATAATTTGTGCTTTTCATACATAAAAAGTCATAAGTCACTTTGCAAGTTTCCGAGCTCTCAAGCTTGGCAAGTAATCACACATGCAGAACATATGTTGCACAATTATTATTTATCCTCATCAGTTTCTGGAGATATGTATTTCTTTAAAAAGGTTTTATTTAGAATTTGGTAAACATGTTGAATTGACATCCATTGATTGAAATCTCTACACATATAACCATATTGAATAAAATCAGTGATGCGTAGTCATGCATTTAGACAATGCATGTGGAGGGCAACATGGTGGCCTGTGAGTGAAACTAATACAATTCAATCAAAACAGTGCCTGACATTCGCAGAGATCTCTGAAATATAAAAAAGTAGTGGGCCTAGACATCATTGGTCTTCGTTGATAAGGTTGATGGAACATGGGAAGAAGTTGTTGTGATGACGAGCTCTCTTGGTGCATATGGTTCGGTAGCACATGCCTGATGGTAGCTTCCGAAACAGGTGGTTGCCCGGATGGGTGGGGTCAAGCACTGAAGAAAAGAATTGTGTTCAAGAACAACAAAAAGAATTCAAAGAAAAACGGACTGCGTGTTTCTTTTCGTCATGAGTGAACGTGGCTCAGTAGTTGTGCCAGTGCTTGGATACCGAAAATTCCCAAATAAAACGGTTTTCTGGGTATAGTCACCTTAGAGTTGTGAACAGCAAGAATCCACAATGCAAGTCAGAAAACCATCGGCAGTTGGACGTCGGCAAAAACCATAATCATAAGAATATAATCATAATCATATCAGATAATCAGATAATGAGACAAAGTAGAAGGATGAACACGATATTAACATTATCAATATAACACAGATTTAAATATTGGGAGGTAGAACACTGTCAGCTGGGGTTGTGGGAGGGGTATGTATGGTATAGATTGGCACAATTATTATTCTCACTGTGTAAAATATACATTAAAATGATATGGACCATTAGCGTAACTTTGTTTTGAAAAGTGCTGGCGACAAGAATGATGAGAAAAGAAAAAGAAACCAGGCCAATTCGCACCGAATGCGTTTCAGAAGTGTTTTAACTCTGTATCAAGCGCGTCTCCCGGAAAAGATAGGCTTCCATTTTAACCAGCGTGTAAATCCACACCAGCGTTTCAAACTCTCCAGCAATCACGAAATGATGGATGCTTTGGAAGTCTTTTAAAATTTAGTCGCTATGGTTTACATCACCTACATTGTGTTGCACTGGAAGCCCATTAGAAGAACAAAGTAAACCAAAGAGCGCAGTCCTGCAGGCTGAATAAATTGGCCATTATAATGACAGCTAGTCAGTATAAAGCAACCACATATGTGACGCCATCATGAAACGCAGGAAAAGAACCTGGTTTAAACTCGCTCGTGCCGTGTTAATTTATAGCCGTCCGATACGAGAGTTTGCTTCCAACAGCACTTTAAGATTACTTCCACCTATCCAGCCTTTAAGGTAAACAGAGTGGCCGTCCTCTGAAGTTTTGTGAAGAACACTGTCAATGACAAGTGTGATGTGTGGCACGTGTGTTTTCACCGGGGTTGCGCGACCTGTTGCCCTTTGCACGCTTTCTTGCTGGCAAATCAAGCGAAGCCTGGAGGGCCTTTTAAAAAGCGTAAACATGGGATTAATATGAACCAAAACTGTTTGCTTATTCAAATAAAGAGCTCTAAAGACGGCGTGCTCGGAACGTACTATTCATTTGGACACATCGACATTTTCAAAGATTTCAATACATTATATTTATTGCCGTTTCAGGTTTATTGTTTCACTGCAAATGCGTTTGGAAGTTTCTTCATTTTCTACACCTCACGTCCGCAGTGACAACTCGCTCTCAAGAACCCTTGACTCCATGTGTGGTTTAAGCGATTAGAATCAAGACCTTTTAGGGTAAATAGCCTTTTTTTTTTTTTTTAATCCTTCCCATCACCCAAAGACAAATAACACGCATAAAAAGGCTCTTCAGACCAGGGAAACCAATCTTTCAGGGATCGGAATAGACCGAGCGAGCCTTCCCCCATCTCCCTGACTCTCGGCCTGACGTTGGCCCTTCATGCTGGGCCTCCTAATTATTTCATCGTGTAGCAGGAAATCCTACCAGGCCTACATAAACAGTGCTGGGAGTGGAGTGGGGGGGGGGGGTCTTCTATACCAGAGCACTGGTGACATCTGACATGCGAGTGCCCCCCTCCATCGCTAAAGCTGCAGCCCCAAACACACCCTCAAAACCCCAGAGCACCACCCCTCTTTCCTTTCAGAGGTTAAGATACGGAGATGTTTAAGTGGTTGAGGTTTAAGAGGTTGAGGCCTTTGTGATGCTGAGCTCTAAAGTGCAAGGCTGTTTTAACCCCATCACTGCAGCCGTCCAGATGACAAGACGACATTCAACGTTGTCTTTAGAGCATCGCTGCTCTTTAGTTCTTTGAGTGAGAGATGCATATTTAAAAAATATTGTGTTAACGAGCCACGGTTTGTAACTATGGACAATATCCATGCGTCATCAATTTACAACTATCGAGTAAATTGGTAGCAAAGTTTGATAGATGCTTGGGGCGTTGCTTGGACTATTGTTTTGTATATAGATCAGTTTTCATCCACTGACTTTGTTGGTGACGTATAAAATTATGATTTCAAGACATTTTTGAGTCCTTTGTTTTTTAATGTCATTCATTTAGATTTTATTATTGGCTGTAGGTCTTATTTCCTGTTATTTAAGTACCCCTTAACTCAAAATGGGATTTCTTAAATGATTAACTCCTCTCGGATGTTTGATTCCTATTATATAGATTGGTGTATGGGTCAAATTTAATAACGCACTCTTAAAAATAAAAATTTTCCATTTGAAATAGACTTTGGCAGTACTTGCGTTAAAAAAAAACACCCAGATAACCGGTGAGTGTTATGCATGAGCTCAGTTTGTGATTTTTTAAAGTACAATGATGTGGTTTGTTCGCTTAGCAAAACCTCCATGCTAAGCTATCTAGCTATTTTATCTAATGTAAGTGCTAAACAAAATCGTGGTTGTTATGGTATATTTTGACATGTGTAGAGATGTTCCATTTTTAGTAGATTATTGGGTACTGAAAAAATATTCAATTATTTATTATTCTGCATTGATTATTCTTAATGGCAGGGTTATTCAATTAGTTCTAGAGTGGGGATCAGTTTACAAAAACAGTACCATGTGAGGGGCCAAAGACGTCTGATCAAAAAACAAAAAAACTTATAACTTGTCCTTTCAGTATTTTAATTACCTTTGTAAGTGCAAAGTGGTTCAAATAATAGTGAAACTGACTGTGTAGCATAGAACTGTATCATAAAACATGAGAGCAGTCTGTCCAAAAGAGTCTGGAACACATCCAATGCAAGGACCTTCAGTCTTCTTATCGCTGATGTGTCCCAATTTCTGTCCACTTTGTGTTAATATGTCTATTTTTTGTGCGATCTTTCTCTTTTTTAAAGTAGAAAGCAAGATTTTGCCAACAGACAGATAAGATAGTTATGTACGCGAATTATAATTGTCTGTTAACACTGATGGCTAGGGACAAATAGGAATAACTCAGATTAATGTTCCAAATGCATACAAAATGATAATCCAATTAATATTCATTTAGTTAGCGAGCAGGAACCAATCAAAGGGCCAGTAAAAATGTACTCAAGGGCGAGACATGGCGCTAATTAAACAGCCCTGCTTAATGGTTTAAAATGACATGTTCAGGGGCACTTTAATCTTACTGGATTATATTATCTATAATTATCTCCCTGTATGATGTATTGCATATAGATCTAATTCCTCATTAGTTTTTTTTTACTTCTTGTTAACATGGAGGGCAATGAAAATGAGACACTATAGTCACTGTAGTCTCAATATGGCTTCCCTGCTTAAAAGATGATTAAATGAATGACTGGAAAAAGTCCAAATGGTTACATTACAATATAACCCCAATATAACAATATTACAATATTAAAACAGTTGATATTATTTTCTGTCTACAACTTTTACAAGTTTTAAAGCATTAATGTAGGTCTAAATGAATGCAATAGGGTCTGGACATTTGAGTCCACTAGCCAGAGGTGTTTGTATTTCATCATTAATCAAAAATTCATACAAAATTTGAAGACCAACACTTGATATTGACTCAGTTACGATGCTTCCTCAATGCATTATGCATTATTTGAGTCAATAAGGTCACGCATTTTCATGGGATAAAAACTCAGACTCTCTGGCCTGAAGGTGAAGGTGTAAGATATGCACTGTTGGCAGCAGCGAATATAAATTACGCCTCGTGAACTTTCAGCAGGGAGCTCTTTCTTACATGCTGTGTGTTTTCCTAACAGGCTGCTCAGAGAACCTCAGACACACACATACACACACACACACACACACACACACACACACGTCAGCTTCCACAGTCTGGAATCGCTCACTGACAACAGCTAGTGAGGAGTGATCCACCGCAATCACGCTGTCTCAGACACACAAGGTGGGCTGTACACACACACACACACACACACACACACACAAGGGCAAGGTGGAGCAGGCAATTTCCCAGGTGCCAAAACCACTCGA
>JAOUQW010000021.1:1187843-1206346 GCA_028565825.1 Olivaichthys viedmensis | reverse complement strand
GGATCATGCATTGGAGCAGTGCTCCTCAGATGGTCCTGCCTTTATCTGATATCTATTTGAATCAGGGATCATGCATTGGAGCAGTGCTCCTCAGATGGTCCTGCCTTTATCTGATATCTATTTGAATCAGGGATCATGCATTAGAGCAGTGCTCCTCAGATGGTCCTGCCTCTGGACCAACATTTGTCCATTTATCAGGACCAACAAAACTCTTCTCATTCATTTCATGAGATAAATAGTACAGTTGTAGGATGTGCTTTCATGCTGTAAACACAGGAAACACCTTATAGTGTAACAAGGTTTAAAAAAATAAAGAAATCATTATAACATATAAGGCTGCATCTAGATCCTTCAAAACCAAAACACTGCTTTCCTAATCTTGAGTACAGGAATAATATGGTTAATTAAATAACAGCCCATATTCAGGCATAATAATAATAATTATAACAAGATCTCATTAGCACTCTGTTTAGCCTAATTATGCTGTAGTTTACATGCTTAACAAGTCGTAATGTTCAGCTTTGATAGGAGTGGAATGTGTGTCAATGTTACTCAATTAAAAGTGAAGTCAAGTGGAGTCGAGTCAAAATCATACTTGAGTCAAAGTTAAATGTACTCATGTGTTTAAAAGATTTAAAAAGTAAATGATTTGAACTGAAATTAGAAGTCATGTGACATGTGAACATGCCCCCCTTCCCCCCAAACATGGTCTCAGACTCGTAATTATTCACACGACTCATGTAAATGTCAGGGTTAAAGGTGGGGTTAGCTTTCATATCTCTGACTTTTTTAAATGGAGAAACCACCAGTTGCGAACCACTGCATTAGTATCAAAGTGCTGACTTGTCATCTTGTGACAGTGCTCTTCCCCCTAATCAAGATGGCGTCAGTTAAAGTAATGAAAGCCATACGGGTGTCAGAGTTTGGAGCCCCCTCAGTTCTGAAGCTCTGCTCAGATTTACCTGTTCCTGCTCCTGCACCCAAGCAGGTAAAGCCAATTTCGTTATATAGCAGCTGTGTCAAACATTGCATAGAATCAAACTTAGTCTACGTTACGTTTTTGTCTCGCCTGTTTCAGGTGCTCATTCGAGTGCACGCATGTGGAGTGAATCCAGTGGAGACGTATATTCGCTCCGGTTCGTACGCCCGCAAGCCCAACCTGCCCTACACTCCTGGATCGGATGTGGCTGGAGTGGTGGAAGCTGTGGGGGATGGGGTTCGCTTTCTGCAGGTTTCCTGACCTCTTTTTTGTTTTGTTTTTTGGACTTTTTTTTTTACAATAATTAGGTCCCACTGGCGTTTTCTAAATTCGATACGATTTATAGTCAAAAGCACTTTTTCGAGTCCAGTTTCTAGCTGTGGCACGTGACCTCCGCCGTCATATCACCATGTTCTCACTGAGCCCAATCATTGACACATGTACAGTGTGATGAAATGTCGAGTCTCCGGTATCACAGTGCAACATACAAGACAATACTGAGCAACGTACAAAACTACAGTCTCGATTAAAACAACAAGTGCAGCATAATACAATAAATACACAGGACATTATAGGTAATTATACAGTGCACACTCACTACCCAGAATTCCGCAAGTCCCTCTATAACCATGCACACATGCTCCAAACGTTAACCTCTTTAACACATGGTGTCCGCCCTCGTGGACATTTGAAGTTGTAAGTCAGCTCCAAACCAGTAGGTGGCAGAGACATGTGCCATTACTCCAATGCAACATTAACCATTAAACTGATTTCTATGGCACCCTTAAGTATTGTCACTCCTAATCCAAGATGGCTGACAGTGACATGGTGGCTCAGTGGTTAAGGTTCTGAGCTAGTGATTGAAAGGTTATGAGTTTAAATCCCAGGATGGCCAGATAGCCACTGTTGGACTCTTGAGCAAGAGCGTTAAAGGAATAGTGTGGCCAAATATGAAATGTACACAATTTCCGCCTAACCCCAAATGTAGTCGATAAGCAAAGACATGTTTGGTGTTTGCTTATTTAGTTTTGCACTGGAGCTACGAGGCTAATGTAGCTAACAAGTAATAGAAGTCTATCTCACCCAAATGACATTAAGGTACTTGATCTCATTTTTAAAAAATAAACAGTTTTGTGAAAATACCAGAAAGAGTCCACTTCCAGCTTTCCACTAAAATTCTAGGGGTTGGAGTGATACCAGATTGCACCAAGTAAAAAAAAAAAAAAGAAGTGATTCCAGTTGTCCAAGATGGCCGTCCCCATAACGTTCCAGCGTTCAGCTAGACGGTGAAGTTTTGTTCATGTTTATAGATGACAGTAAGTCTCACCTAAACCACATCAGCACGTCTGTGTGACATCACTGAACATCTGGATGTGGTTTGAGATGCTGCAGATATTTACACAAAAGATTGTTTGATTTACTTTCATTATTTGTTAGCTACATTAGCCCCATAGCTCCAGTACAAAACTGAAAAATCAAATGTCGGACACCAAACATGTGTTGGCTGATTGACTACATTTGGGGGTAAGGGGCAGATTGTGTAAATTAAATTTTTGTGCTGAACTATCGCTTTAACTGCTCGGCTCTGTGCTTGGATTGTATCCTGTCTCACTTGTAGGTCGCTTTGGATAAAAGTGTCTGCCAAATGAATTAATGCAAATGTGAATAAGCAGTACTCATTGTCAGGTGCGCAGCTTGGACACGCCCTCCTACGCTTTTTGCTTATCTGTTGTGTTCTTCCAGGCAGGTGATCGTGTGTTCACCACCAGCAGTGAGACTGGAGGATATGCTGAATACACCGTCGCTTCAGAGGACTCCGTTCACAAACTGCCTGATTCTCTAGGTTACAAACAGGGCGCTGCTATTGGAATCCCATACTTCACTGCATACCGGGCCTTATTTCACAAGTAAGGGGGAAATGATCACAAACCATTGTGTGTGTGTAATAAATAAATAAATATATATATATATATATATATATGGTTTTGTCTCTAAAAGGGCGCATGCCAAAGCAGGAGAGACGGTTCTGATTCATGGCGCTAGCGGTGGGGTAAGAGCACTCACTGAACTCTTTATTTTTTATATAAGGCCAAAACTGTATGTGAAAAGAGAGCAAAATGTATATTTAAAAAAAATTGTTTGGAAGTAGTCATGGTGTAAGCAAGATAATGCCCAACGAAGGATTCCAGTATTAGCAAATAATCGACTGCGCTTTGCATCATGACATTCTTCTGCCTCGTCCGTTATTTTCTGATATCAGGACATTTATTCTGCTTGTACCACGGCTACTTAACAGCGCTAAAACAAACGCTTTTGCTTGCTCATAACTGAATGATATAAAATTAGAAACTTGTCATTTTATTTAACTAACTTTCTAGCCCCCCACATAGCAATACCATTATACGATTGTTGTTATGGTTACATCTCTCTCGCTGTGTTCTTGTTGCTTATAATTCGAAAAGTAAAGCGTAACTATAGGCGTAATCCAAACTGATCTTTGATCTTTCATGATCTTTGATTTAAAGGCTTATGCTTAAAATATAAATCGTGAAGATGATGCTTTTCTATAAATTTTTTAAAAATAAAAATCCTTAGCATGTGGAAAATTCTTCTTGTTGTAAAAGCAGCCGAGTCTGTGCAAAGTTCCATCAAGGCTCCTCTGAAGAATCAAAAATTTACAATAGTTTTGATTTGTTTAATATTGTTTAATATTTATTCAGAAGTCTGAATAAATATGCTGTTCGTGTGGTTAGGTTGGAATTGCGGCGTGTCAGCTGGCGCGAGCGTTTGGCCTGAAGGTCCTGGGAACCGCTGGCACCCCTGAGGGCATAAAGCTCGTGCTCAACAACGGAGCCCACATGGCCTTCAACCACAGAGAAAAAGACTACCTGGACAAAATTCAGGTTGAATTTACTTCTCGTGTAAGGCTGCTTTCACAAGGACGACAGGAAACAGAACATGCTGTTCAAGTTGGTAAAACATGCATAGAAACATCCTGAAATAAAAATGACGGATAACTTTTATCACAGTATTTTTATGCATCGCCGTGCTTTGGCGCGTGTTGTCGTGGTGTTCTTATTGAATTCAACAGCAAGACGTGCGTTTTTTTAACGAATGCCATAACGTCCTTGTGTACGCAGTGTAATGCATCACATGTGAAGGAGAAAGATGAGCCAACACATTTGTGTCTGTTTCTAGGATGCTACCGATGGCCAAGGTGTTAATGTGATCATCGAGATGCTGTCAAACGTGAACCTCAGCAACGACCTAAAACTGCTGGCTTTCGGTGGCAGGGTGACGGTGAGTCGCTTGTGTTTCTCCATAGACCTCTTTTAATTTGTTTGTGTGCAACAGTTCCTTACTGTCATCATGCTGTTCTTTCAGATCGTAGGATGTAGGGGTCCTATTGAGATTAACCCGAGAGACACCATGGCTAAGGAAGCCAGTATCATTGGTGTGGCTTTGTTCCATGCGAAAAAGGTAACATGGAACTGCTTCTTTTTTCTTTCTCCAGTGCACTTTACCATGACCACTGTGTGTGTGTTTTTAACCCATTATATTAGTGCTACTATATTAATTTGTGTTTGTGATTTAGCGTGATTTCTCTCTTTTTTTTTTTTTTATCTGTTTTCTATTTGCTCTGATTCAGTTTCACACTGCACAAATTTAACAAATTAACAAGCTGATGTAGGAAGGATACATTTTAAACATTTACCTATTCAATATAATAAGATTTAGAGATGCTTTGAGGCAGTCAGTTCAATTTCAACTGAAAATAAATTGTTGAGGGTAAAGAATGTGAAGCCACGCCTCCTTCATCGGGACTGACGGGCACAAAGGCCACGCTTCCTTTACTGGCACTGGTGGGCACTGAGGCCACGCGTCCTTTACTGGGGCTGCTGGGCACAGAGGCCACACCTATTTCACTAGGACAGGGCACAGAGGCCACGCCTCCTTCACTGGGACAGACAGGCACCCCTAGTAACTGTCTGATGCTAATTTCATCTGTATGTCTCCTCTACTGATTGGATGATGATGATGATCAATAAACCCAGCAACCAGTTAGCTCCTTGGGGGGTATACACGGTTTATTTACTTTAATTCAATATGCAGCATCAGGTCTAAACAGTACACACTAAACACACCGGTTTTGAGAGCTACTTCACGCTGTCCGTTTCTGCTTTCTGAAGGAGGAGACAGCAGAGACAACATCGGCCCTGTATGCAGGCATGGAGGCCGGTTGGCTCAAACCTGTGGTCGGTCCGGAGTACACACTCAACAAAGCTGAACAAGCCCACGAGGACATCATTAACAGTTCTGGGGCTTCTGGGAAAATTATCCTGACTATGTGAAACTAATAAAAAAAAATCTGTAATGAAGTCATAATCGATCTGTCTTCTAAAGTTCCTTGTGTTTGGTCAAATTTGAGGCAGCATTGCATGTGTCCTCACTGAAGCCGTAGCCTTTTCCGCTACCTTTCGGTTGTATTTGCAGAGATCGCCACAAGTCCTTCTCGTAGTTAGTTTTAACAAGCTGACATCATGAAATCCGACAGACAGCGTATGGAATTTGCCAGCTAGCATTAGTTGGCAAGCCAGCTGGTTACCTGTGATGGACCTTATTTAAAAAGCTTAATTGTGTCGCTTTAATTAAAAGTGGAAGCTAGTGAGGAATTGCAGTAAACAAATGTCACATGCAGATGATGCTAAAGGTTTTAATGTATGATGATGATAATGAGCGTCCTGAATGTAATGCCAGCCATGTAAAGATTGAATAATTGTCTAATTTTCCTAGAAGGAAAATACTGTGTCATTTTAGTCTCAGTCAAAAACAAAAAAGCTTAATGGTGAATTTACTGTTATTTTGGTGAAAGATTTACATCCATAAATGTAAATTCTTAAATGGAAAAAAAATTGTTAAAAAAAAAAATATATATATATATATGTACATTCTACCAACCCTAATCCCTCTGTATGTACTACATTGTTTAATTAAAGTCGAGATGGGGAAATGTTTTAAAATTCTTTAAATTTTAATATATTGAAAATATCAGTACATGTCTAGATGGTTTCACTACATCATAATTGAGTTGGGTTTTCCCAGATATGTATTATAAAATCTACACTAAAATATTGATTACTATGTTGACTTTATTATCAATAAAGTGATATATTTGCATACAGTGTTGAGTCCGCTTTGATGAACTGCACGTCCGTTCTCCCTTTAGGGAAGGGGCTAGTGTGAGAAAAGGGAGCAAGTGAACTGGTGTCCTTGCCTGTCTGGCACCAGCAAAGACGGCTAAAAGATCAGGTAGCACTCGGGGTAAGAGCATGCTCAGTCTACACAGTAACAGTACACTGCTAGTCTGGCGTCAACGTTGAATGTCACTGGGACACATTAGCAGTTACCTGTTGTACACCTTCGTTTTAACTGAAGTCGGCTGAACAAATAGATGCTCCACTGAAAATGGACCATGATCTGGATTACAGGAAGAGTGTTGGTTAACTGTGTGTTGCCTTTTGTGTGGTAGGTGAACTGGTTTCATTGTGATGTGATGGAAAAACTGGAAAAAAGTGTTCCCGAAGAGAAAGTATATCTTAACGTAATAAAGTAGAACATATTCAGCTTCACTTAATGTCTAAAAAAGTAGTTTTTCTTTACAGTAATGATCTATGAGATTTACTTTACATCTGATGGTTGCATTAAAGCTAAAAGGTGAATAAGAACCCATGTTTTTTCTCTTTCTCTAGAGTTGTCAAGCTGAAAACACACTGAAGACGGCACATTTTGAAACTAGAGACTATTTTTTGAGCCACATATAAACTCGCAAATTTGTCACTAAATACATGGGTGCTGTCACTGGATTTACCATGACCTAAAGAGGAAAAAACACACCCTCACGCCATGTACATTGGAGGTGGAGAATCGTCTACGAGGGAGGAAACAGGTGCAGCATCATGCATGTTTTATCGCGTTGCTTCATCTTGTCTGCCAGCCAGAGTTGCCAGAGTAACAGGGACATAGTGGCAGATGGGGATGACACAAACAAGACAAAACAGTGTGAAATGTGAGAGATCCGGTTATGTCGGGTTACTAACTGACTGAGATCACTCCAAATTTCAGGATGAGTCGACATGGTCGCCACTGTGCAGAAAGAAAAAGTTCATTTAAGGCCGACTTGAGAAAGCAAAGTCAACAATTAACCAATTAGTGACAAACCATGAGAAGTAAGTACAACTTAGCATTGTGTATGCTATTAATAATAGTCTAAACCAATGTTTTCCAGCCCAGTCCTCAGGGACCTCCAGATGGTCCACATTTTTGCCCCTTCCCAACTCTCAACATTCCTGAAGTAGATATTTAGTGTTCTTGATTGCTTGGTTCAGGTTAGTCTCAGCCTCAGATACTCTGCCCAAGGCGCTATGGACCGTCTCATATCTTTTGTAGCTGGCCAGAATCTTGAAGGTTAGCTGGCCACAAGCTTCAAAATCATGAAGGTTGCAATCTAATTGGCTATTCGCACTTCCGTTTATACGCACTGGTTTCCAAAGGGAAAAACTTTTGAACATCGTTACACAATGAGCTTTAAAGGAGCAAGATATAGTCATTGGATTTAAAAAAGGTTCACAGCATCATGTCTTTAAAAAGTTATTCCAGAGTTTTGTTTGAAATGTGGTTGGCCGTTTGCAATGTCAGTCCAAATGGCCTGTTCCTGTGAAAGTAGGCTGTTCTTGGTCATGTTTCGTCTGAGACTAGGTTCAGGAATGTTGGGAGCTGGAAGAGAGCAAAAATGTAGACTGTCTGAGGACTGGGTTGGAAAACAGTGGGCTAAACCAATCAAGATGCGATCGAGCTAAACCTTCTGGTCTTGTCACTCTTAGATATCTTCTGGCCGTGTCTGTTACACTTTAGGACAATGTAAGACTGTGCTAAACTGCCTGTAATTAGTCTAAGCTTGTTGATGATTTTAACTGTCCTTCTCAGGTGTTCTCCTTATGCTGATGGTGTCCTTAACACAAGTTCAGCTTTCTTTGCTCTGCCCAGCGTCCTGTGTTGTGTGCTCTGAGGATGCCATTATCTGCAATAAGCTCTCCAGCATCATAGGTGATGAAGTTTCTATACAATCTATGCTCACTTTCCATGTTAAAAATTTCAAGATGTAAAATAATGTTGAGTTTCTTATTTTTTACCCTGCTATTCTTTTGGCATCTCTAGAGGCTCCGGACTCAACCAAAGCCTTGATGCTCACTGATGGGCTTATAGACACCGTGGACGGCATTGTGTTTTCTGATTTATCTAACATGAGTGTTTTGGTGCTCAGCAACAATATCATCTCTACCATCATGGTTAACGCTTTCCAAAACCTCACCGTCCTCAGTAAGCTGTTTCTGGACCACAACAATATCTCCAGCCACTCCCTGGACAGTTCTACCTTCTCCTGGCTTCGTAAACTAGAGACGCTTCATTTGGGCAATAATGCTCTAAACGACATCAATGGCTCCTGGTTTCAGAAGACCAATGCTTTAAAAACCCTGCTGCTGGTGGGGAACCTACTCACCAGCCTTAACTCAAGTACTTTTGCTTTATCTGACCTGAGAAACTTGGAGACACTGAATTTGTCAGACAACCTCATTACATTCGTTGGACGGGACAGTTTCCGCAACCTACCACGTCTCTGTAGTCTGGATCTATCTCGCAACAGATTGCAGAATGCACCTGATGCCTTCTCCTATCTCTCATGGCTCTCAATGCTAAACCTGGACCTTAATAGCTGGAACTGTAGCTGTGAGCTGAAAGAACTAGCTTTTTTTCTCAACAGCTACATTCAGTCTCCAGGCAAAGTGTTGTACAATGGGCAGAGGATGGTATGCGCCAGTTCAGACAACCCTTCAGTGCAAACAGTGTTGGAGCTAACTAAGGCTAACTGTATACCAGCTAAGAGTAATATTACAGTGGAAGTTGTTGCTAAGAATTCAATAAGATCTCAGCGCTACATCAGAGATGTTGCTCTCTCTGCTGCCTGTTCCTGTCTGGGTAAGTATTTACTGGTTAAGAACCCCTTTTCTTAGTGGAAGCTCAGCAGTTAAGAGTCTGTGCTAGTGACCAGATTGTTGTGAGTTCAAATCCCTGGTCTGCCAGAGGGCAACTGTAGGTGCCTTGAACAAGGATGTTAGCCCTCAACTTTGGATAACTTTGCTGAATGAATAAATGTAAAATGTAAATGTTAAATTCTCTGGAATTTTGTGACACTGAAACCTTCACATTTCAGGTGGTGTTGTGATTACACTTGCAGTACTTGCAATTGTATACAGGAAACTGGGTAACAGATTGAGACCATGGCAGGGGAAGAAAGGAGTTGAGGAACAGTCTAGCCAGACATGGGACTTCTCTGAAGGCAAGGAGGCTCTCTCGATGTCTTATGCTCTCCATAACAGCAACTGCCATGGGCATCAGCCTTGGGACAAAGAGGATACTTCATCTGATAGCAGGCCAGATACAATGGAAAACCATTTCATATGCCCCAACTGCAGTTCAGCAACTCTTGGAACCTGTTCCAGGAGAGAGACTTTCCGGCAGAGAACCAACTGCATGGGAATTCAGCGTAATATAGAAGAAGACTGGTCAACCCATTTGGGGAGTGACCAATGGAAAGATGCCAAAGGCCACTCAGTTTTTCCTTCAAGGATCAAAGGTGAACATATGGGAATGTCTTAGGAATGTTTCATTTGCTCAGGATCATTTATAAACCTTTTCTTTTTTTAAAACATATTTTCTGTTCGATTCACAGATGTTGGAGCTCAAATATATAATAGGAAAGGCATTGGTGGGTTAAACACCCACCATTTTCGCGGTCAAGAAAATCCTCAACATGGAGTTTCAAAAGACATGTCTACCATGAGAATGCAACAGATGGCTCTCAGAAGACACATATCAATTGCCCAAAGACAAACATTTACACCAGAAGAACAAATAAACAGCAAAATGGCAACTCATGAGAATCACCCATTCTTGAAGCATCAACATGAAGAATATGGTACTCTACCAGTTTACCAAACTATGAATTGCTTCCACTGTCATCAAACTTATGAATACAAGCAAACTGGGAATATAGACCGGGACAGTATGTTTAGAAATCACAAAGACGGTATACTGTCCAGAGGAGACAGAAGATCTAGGGTAATTCTATACAGAGATACTTTAAATTACAACCAGTCTAACATAGATCACCAGGGTGAAGGTCAAGCAAGAGTGCAAAGAAGTGTTACCTTTGATTTGTCCATGGAGCATGGCCTTGTTGTACCTAGTAAAGAGGGTCCATACAGAATCGGCAGGACAAAAATGTCTAAAACACTAGAACAGAAAAGCAATCCAAGCCTAGTCAAGGTATCTGCCAAAGGAAACAGGAGTACCACACATAGGCATTCGAAAATCCATAAACCCAGATCTCAAGTGAATGGTAAACTAAAGGTCAAGATAAATCTGAACATTTTTAGAAGAAGTCAGGTTCATCCCAAGTCCAGCCCTAACCATGAGAACAAAGATGTAGACAAAACATCCAAAAAAGTCAAGAAAGACAAACTTCAAAAGAGTAAGGTGAGAAAGGATAGTGACAGTCATTCAAAACAAAAATCCAAGAAAGACAAGACTACCAAGAAGTCCCAATATGCTGAAAGTTCAAACGATCCAGGTGAAACTCAAAACTTACAAAAGTCTGCAGAGGAATCAGTTTTACTGACACAGAATTCAAATCTTTTAGCTGAAAGTACAGACAGTGTAACAACACAACCACTTAGTACAGTGAATACAATAGACCCTCATCAAGTCACAACCCCCGACTTGAACCTGCCAGTGAACACATTGGAAGACGCCAGTGGTCCACAGGAAGAGTCCACTGTTCCACAGGATGGAGGGGATCTTCCAAGTGACTCCATGACCCCAATGTCCACAAACCTCTCTGTTGTCCAGGAGTACCTGTCATCAGGTGATGGCTCACCAAAGAGGAAGATTAGACTGATTATACCCGAAAAAACCTCCAGCAGGCCTCAGACAGCACTTGAAAAGAAAATCAGATAGTCATGTACAACTATGAGTATTCAATGACAGTTGCTCCGTAAGGTCTAAACATGCCACAGTTCATAATCCTTTTCATTTTTTTGTTGTCTTCCTGCACGATATATGAATGAATTATGCCTATATGTTCTGTAAAGTGTCATATTTAGCTATTCATTCAACACTGGTGTTAATGATCAAATTGTTTCAAGCCAGAAAAAAACCCTGAATATTTTCCATGCAATCTAAGGGCCAAGAGTCTTTTTTTATAAGTCAGATAACAGCAGCACAAAGTGCTTGCTCTCCAGAGTCAATTTTACTTTATGATCCATTGATAAGGTACAGCTAGACTTTAAGCGACTGTGCTGCAAAAAAAGCCCATAGCACATGCTCACACTGCGACAGAACTGAGCTTTCTTCTAAGAATACAGAGCAAGCAACAAAAACAACAGTTCAATATAATGGATGAGGCAAAGACGAAAAGGGAAGAAAGCAAAGGGGATGAGGAAGAGGATGAAGAGAAGGAACCAAAGACCATACTGGGTATTTTCACCAGACAGCAGTTCACCATGTTCTGTGTTGCGGTTGGTCTGGTTGTACTGCTGCTCATCATAACAATAACCTCCGTGGTTGTGACTATGAATTTGGATTCAGGTACATTTCTTGCTACCAAATGTCCTTTATGTTGGGTACATTACACCATCTATGATGTCTTTTGCAAGCTAATGTGAATTTAAAATATTCTGAATTACAATTTTGTAATTCTGAATTTCTGTTTACAAAAATGATGGTAGAACTTTGATTCTTCAGGGAGCTCAGAGACCATGGCTCCTTTCCCTACGGATGGAGATATGCTGGAATTTCTCTTTCAGAATGGGGTGATTCAAGAGAAAGATGGACTCTATGCCACATGGTATCATGCTGCCAACAGCAAAGCCGAAACCAACAAAGCTCTGGAAAGTAAATATGAAAAAGAGTACTTTTGATCCCTTGAACTATCATGTTCAAATACCTTTTATGCCAAGTTTATAAGGTGTAACTACACTATTATGTAACTAGTGAGGAGTTATTGCTTAATTTCCCAACAGGTTATTCTTATCACTGTCTAGATTGATGGTTATACAAGATAAACAGGCACTGTGACAATCTTTTATTAACCAAACCAATTCCTCAGGTGAAGTTATGATTCTGGAGGCTGATGTCAATGTACAAGGTCATAATACCATCAATGAAACCAATATTCCAATCATGGCCCATCCACCAGATGTCTACAGTGACAACACTTTGGAAGAGTGGCTTGATGCTGTTCTCAAATCTAAAAAAGGTGAAGAATCGTTAATGATAGAGAACTATAGCGTGTTACATCATCATTATTTCTTGCAAACTATTGTTTTTTTCCCCTCTGAGCAGGGATAAAACTGGATTTTAAAAGTCTTCAAGCTGTGGAGCCTTCACTCAATCTCCTGAGGATCAAGAATCAAACAGGAATCAACCGTCCTGTATGGCTAAATGCTGATATTCTTCATGGCCCGAATGTTCCCAGTTTCTGGCCTGTGGTCAATGCCACTCAGTGAGAGCATAATATGCATTTACACTAACTGCTAGCTTGTGGAACCCGTATGCTAAAAAACAAAGATGGCATTTTATTATTATAGATCAAATGGTTATGGAGATTGTGGAATAACTTGATTATAAAGTGTCCACTCCTCTTCTTTGAATTCCCCAGGTTCCTTGAACTTATTCAGAGGACGTTTCCAGATGTCACCATCTCACCAGGATGGAAGGTTCTTTATCTGCCCATCTTCCCCTATGTGACTTACACACAGTCCATGGTGAAGAAGATGTATGACACTGTCAAACACCTTCCACAAAAAATCACATTTCCTATTCTGGCAGTCATGGTCAAGAATGGTTGGCCACATCTAAGCTGGCTCCTCAGCCAGTCATCCAGGTATTTTACAACATAAGGAAATTAATTTGTAAAGATGAAGTAGTGCTTCTCATTTTAAGCGCTTGTACTCTTGGTGTGGTCTAGGTTCAGTCTGACCTTGTGGCAAGGGGAGGAGAACCCCACTGTGAATGACCTGCTCTTCATTAGAGATAACAGTAACCCTCAGCGGATCTACTATGACATCAACGAGTCTTTGCTGTCCCAGTTTAAAGAGGCTGCAAGTGGGTACCGTCACATCTTTACCACCACCTTGGAACTTTTATATATAAGCTAACCTTGATTTTCTGCATTGTCCAGGGCAGAAGGATAGACCAAGACGGTTCTATACAGGTGGGGACATAGTTGACTATTTCAAGCCTGCAAACAGTGACGGTCTTAACATCCTGTGGGAGGAGGTGCTTGACAGAGATTCTCTTCTATCTATACTCAAAGGTATGGCAGGCCAGAAACTATGGTTAATATAGCAATAAAAAAAGATATCATTACATTTAACATTTCTTTCCAGACAGCCCTGGTGGGATGCTTGTGATTCCGGTATTATCTGGGACAGGTAAGCCAAACATTCCCGTGGTTGAGGGTTCCCAGCCCGAGCTGCCTCTCCAGGTTTGTCTGAACTTGATCCTGAGCTCAAGGAAGCCATGGGGCATCTACCTGAGGGTGAGGTCCCATAGCCAGCTCGCTGTCTCCCTCCAGCTGCTTCGAGAGGCATATGACAGTGACCTACTCTACCATCCAATTTGGCTCAACATGGACATTGCCCATGGAGCCTTCAACATCGAAGGCTACATCACAGGCCCAGAGTTCTTGAGAACCATTGACCAGATTTTCCCATATGTGACTATGGCTCCCAGCTGGCCCCAGGAGGTTCTGGATCAGGGTTACACGCCTCAGTTGGTTAAAGACATGACGGAACTCTTCCAGGGAGTTTGGCAGGACGTCTCACTGCAGCTGTTGGCTGTGTATTTGGAGAGGTCGGAGGAGGGATTTAGTGACCTTTTCCAAAGTCTGGCACATTTTTCTCTCACAGTGGAGCACAGGAAAAGGAAAGGAGGACTCGAGATCCTGAGCATGACATCTGTCCGTAAAGGGACCAGACAGCAGACCTTTTACAACATGCCGAATTTATATTAGGGGTTTATCTCAAAGCTGTCTGATACTAAAGAATAAAAAATAAAAGCATGTAAAATGAAGTCAGGGGTACCACAGAAAATATTATTAGGACAGCGTGTGTTCTGTAAGAGATAACAACCGGAGACAAATGTTTCTTTTAACATATTCCGATATCAGGGAGCTTTGGTGGCCATTATCTCGCTTATACCACATCTACTTACCAGCATTTAAAAAGGGCTTTGTACTCGTCTTGCTTACTCATAATATGGAAACTCCAATTTTTTAAACTACCCTGCCGAACACTTACCATCCAATCAGAAACAAGATTTTGTAAAACAGGGTATTTCAGTATTTGCCTTTGTATTTGTATAAAACTGGTCAAATTAGCAATCTGGTTATTTATAGAAGTGTGTTTAGGGGTCAGGATGTTTTATTAGTGTTTTAATAAAAATGATTCAACTAACTAGGACAACGTTCAATAATTGTTTTTTTTTTCTTATTTCAATTTTCATTCATTAATATAATGCCATGCTTAAAACTTAACACAATGCCAAAGTCATTACAAGTGATGTGTAAACTGGTAATGAGTTGAAAAATTTTCTTATACAATATTAAATTTTTTTTAGTACAAGTTATTTGTTTGAGGAACAAACATGTAATTTTGCCCCCATATTCCCCAAAATGATATGGCCATAAAATGACAAAATAAAGCAACTAGTGTTCTCTATGTCAAAAGTACAGTCTGTTTTTATAAAATGTTAGCAGAGCAGTAAGAGTAAACCGAGTGCTACAGAGGTGTAGTAGAGATGACAGAAGGTCCGATTCGATCCATCAGGTACTGGTTGCAGGAAAAGAAGATGGAACAGAAACTGGACGAGAGTCCGGCAATGTCTGTGGCGATGTACGGCAACACTCCCGGATTGGTCTGGTTGTAGTAAGAGATCTGAGGACAAAATTAGCATAAAGATATTAACAATTCCAATGAACATGTATGGAAGAGGTGTGGAAATCTGATACCTTTGTGGTGAACCTACACTTTTACTTGTCCTTTGGAGGAAATTTAAACTCAGCTCTTACCTTTGAAACCCTTTCGGACACCTCATAAATGGTGAATCCAGCACAGAGCATCTCGCCGCGATTGAAGGCCTCCGAAGGGGGGTGTGTGGGAAGGGTGACTGACCGTATAGCAACAACATATGGGTCCCTAAATACATAAACGTGCCAACATGCCATGTAACGCTTGGTCCAAAATCATGTATACAAAGTGCAAGTCAAGTATACTTATACGTTTCTAATTTTCTTTAAGCATTTTACTCACCTAGTATCACACGGAGGCCTCCTGGAGGCCAGCAGGACGAAGTCTTGGACTTTTCCCCCCTCGCTGACAGAGGGAGTGAGAACGTGATGGATCATATCATCTTCATCGACCTGGACGATGAGGTCACACTGCCTGTACGGGACAAATGTAGGAGGTTACACGGGGGCTCATTTGCGCTTATTAGGGCCGTGACGCACGAAGCCGACGTCAAAGGACTAGCGAGGTAACGTCAGGTCTTCGGTGAAAAGTTGCACATGAACACACCACAAAGACTACAAATTATGGCCGACATGCATGTGCGTACATTCTGTGCTAAAAGACAATAACTCTCTATACCAGGAGGGGGCAGTAGTCTGTATTTGTTACACAAAAACAAGAAAAAAAAATGGAAGACCCAGTATTATGGAAAGACAAAACCTATGTCCCAAACCGAATTCCGTACTAAATAGTAGGCATGAGTGAAATGGCAAAAATCTATATTTTTCTATATACTTGAAGATATTTTCACAATGAACATCACGATATTTATTTTGCTTCAAAACAGCAGTGACGTTTAAAAGCCTGTGAAAAATTGTGGTTTTAATGACATTTTCACATTTTTTAAATGTCTATAAAAACTAAATTACAAGAAAAAAGGAGGACAAATGAAACAATCGGCACATATAAAAATGATAACAACCAATCTGAGAGTAACAGTGGAGTCAGTCGGTCTTATAGAAGCACAAATAAAACCCACGATGCTCTCCGAAAAGTGTATTGTGACGTCATTAAGAATACCAATACTAGATTGTCATAACCGTACTTAGTAGTATGCCAGAATAGTACACCACCTACCAGTATCAGTACGAGTAATAACCAGTACGTGCAATATTGCCATACTATTTATTAATAATAGGAATATGCGGTTTAGGGACGTAGCAAAGTAAACTAGCCTTGCTAACAATTTCATGCCACTGCAAGTGTGTTTAAATGTCTCGACCGTTTGGGTTAAAAAAATATTGCTAGCTGCAGTAGATGAGCACAGTTGAGATACTAAAAAATGAGATACTATGTGTGTGCCCTCTTGAGAGTGTCGTTTGCTTGCTTTTCTCACTTCTGTTTCTCCGAACAGCCAATCAGAGAGCTACAAACAGGTGTTGAAAAGCGCCAACTAGTGCCAACGGCGCCAGACACACTGCCAAAACTAGGGGCAACAGTCGGCTTGGTGCATCAGAGCCCGTAGTGCATGTGAGATTAGTGAACAATGCCATACTTGTAGTGCTTGTCCCATTCGGGCCTGCGACTGAGATCTGAGAGCAGGAGGAAAGCTCTCGCTGCTGGAACATTCACCTCGGATTCAATCCTGAAACAAAGGGTCTGATTCTCCTCCAAAGTGTAGAGCCTCACCTAAAAACACAGATGAGACTCATTGAAGTTCAAATGTTTATGATACCCCACACTGATATGATGAGATAAGAAGCGCACTCACATTGTTCTTCTTAGAGCTGAGAACCCAGTTGTTTCTGGCTGCCAACATCTTGAGCGCAAACACGTTGTTGTAGCTGAGATACACCTGCAGATATTTCAGTAATATTTTATATATAATAATACAATGCTAAAAGCCCAATGATCATATTATTGTCCTTGACGTTATCATTTTCCTACAGATTATCAAAAACCTGATAAGACTAAGTCATCTTATCTGCAGATTCTCAGGTTTATAATATGGGAGTGGATACCTGGTTACTGGGGTCCCAGGGGACAGACAAGGGTACTTCGGTATGCTCACAGGAGATGATGTATTTTCTGGATGGATAAAGAGATCATTTTAATGAATATGCAGAACAGCTGAACATTCGTGTTTGAGGTCACTTGACAAAACTCCTATTACCATCTATGCAAAACAATGTGATGAACAGGACATGTAGAATTTAGATATTTGGGAAAGGCCAAAACTGAGGATTTGACCCTAGATGCCGCACTTTTGGAAGTATGTTGCAACTGGGCATGTGCCAATATTACAATTTCATATCATGATAATTATCTAATCTTTATCATAGTTTACAATATTATCACAATATTAAATTAAAATAATTCTTCACTTAAGGCAGTCCAAGCAAGTCATGAAATGCTTGCCCGGTGAACAGGATTAAAGCCATTTGCCATTAAAGGTTAGAGTCCAAAAATGTGGCCTAAAAACTTGATCTTAAACCGGTTTTATGCTCCCTTCTGAAGTCTGGAAAAGTCACTTTTTGAAACAAAAACATCTAAAGGTCCTGCTCACCTCCACAGTGATTGGTTAGTTTTTTACTACTTCCTGTTTACTACACGCACACACCCCCACCCCGGTTGTCAGTTTTAGTCCGCTGAAAATGGATGATGTCAGAGGAGACCTTTGGTAGTTTTTGAATTCTTGATTTTAAAAAGGCAAAAGGATGCAAGAACTCAGCGCCTTTGGGTTCATCCTATAATGCAAGAGCACAAGCTGTTGGATAAAACTCCACAGGATGGTGAAGGAGCTGAGAGAGGATAGGAGAAGATTCCACCAATTTATTAAAGTTACTGTCAACCAGTTTGACTACCTGCCTCAGCTAATATCTTCTCGTGTCTCGAGACGATAGTCTTTTCATTTTTTATTGATCACTGGGTGCACCTGGACTTCAAATAAAAGCTGCTCGGCATTCATGTTTCCCAAAAAATCTTGATGTAACAGTCCGCTGGGTTTTGGAGTACACTGATGTTGGCGCTGGAGGTGGCCCAATTTTCCATCAATGCGCCATTAAAAAACATCTGGTTTGCCGTCTTCTGTCTACGGTCATAATTTAAATGCAGCATAAGTCTTGCTACTCTGGCCCTTTTATATATAGTATGCTTACTGTGTCTTTGACTTTGCACTGTTCTTCTGGACTTTTGTTTTTTGGATTACCCGTGGACGTTGTTAACAAAGTCTGTATTGGGCTCCAGGGTGGCGCAACAGAAAAGCATTGGTCCTATCCTCTGGAGATGGCGAGTTTGAATCCCGACAATGCCACAGCCATCCATGGCCGGGAGTCCAAGAGAGCATAATTGGCCCTGCTCTCTGGGTGGGAGGGATGGCATTACACTCTCTCTCCTGT